>CM076576.1:586944661-587466950 GCA_034641835.2 Pinus albicaulis
AGGGAGCTACGACCCCCTCGATCTCGTTTACCAGCCTCACCTGGAAGGGAGCTACAACCCCCTGACTGAAGGCTACAACCCTCAGCACCACCTTGGACCACGTTTCATCAATTTTCACACTGGATCCAACCACTTCAATAGAACAACACTTGCAGGCCACATTTCATCATATTTTCATACTGGACCCTTTCCATACTTTTAAGCACAAACATACGTCACCAACAGATACATATCAACACAGATCAGATAGCAGAAACACAGCAGAACAGATCAGATATTTCATACCCCTTGCTTCAGCAAACCCTAGTTTGCATACGCTTTTTCCCTTCACTGATGTCGCGTATATACGCGATTCCGTCCACACAAACCAGCGTATACCTCAGTGTATATTTTATTGCGCATACGCGCTTTCTCTTCGCTGAAGCCGCGTATATACGCGCTTCCTCCGCGGCTAAGTAGCGTATAGATCTTCAATCATTACAGAGCAGCATACTTCATCAGATCAGATATTCAGTTCAGATCTACCCTTTTGCTTCAGACAGATGTTTGCCTAGATGCTCGCCTCATCACAGATCTAAGCCTTCCATAATCAGATCTAACAAATACAAGAGCAATTCAGATCTAGATCCCCTTCTTCATCATTGGTGCATTATACAATCAGATTTATCATACAAGTGTAACCCTTTCCATTCAGATATACTTCAGAGAGAAGTATTCATTCAAGCTCAGACATCTTGCACCCACACATATGATTTGCACAATGAATTTCTTCTCCTTATATAGGTTTATCCTTTTTCAATACCACGGGCCCCTTTTTCAATACCACGAGCCCAAAACTACCTGGACGGGGTCATTTAGGCGGATCATTACCCAATACAATGGGTCAGTACCATGGTGGTTACCCTTAGTTTTGCACTTTTTGAGCGCTTTAGCCCATACGCGACTTGGCACGTTCTTTTCCGCGTGCATACGCGACTTCCCCTAGGCCAATCCGTGTATACCAAGAGACATACTCTTTTTCATCATACTTTGAGTACATTCTGAAATCCTTTCTTCATAGCCTTCTGTACACACTGTAGAAACATCATATTTTCTTTATCAGGAACACATTCTCTTAAGCACAACTTCATCAAGTAAGTTTTCATCATCTTCATCAAGTGGGTTTCCTTTCAAGGACAACACTCAACAACATATCACATCAGATTTACATCATTTACCAAGTCCATCAAGTCAAGCATAACTTCATCAGGTGGATTGCCATCAAGGACAACACATGTCAACAGTCGCATGTCTTCATCTTCATTCAGTGGGTTGCCATCAAGGACAACACTCTGCATCATATTTCCAACAATCTCCCCCTTTTGACTTGATGGCAACCACGATGGTGTTTGGTTACCACAACAGATAAGTACATTGACACCATGTCACTCTCCCAATTCTTTGACACCATTATCTGCATTCAAACACCATGTCACTCTCCCCCTTTGACATCAAGGGCAAAGGGCGGATCAAAAACCAACACTCTCCTCCTTATGTGGAAGAAACATTCTGCAGATCTGATATGTGCTGAAGTGGCCAAGCTCCCCCTGAGTTCATGCTGAATCTTCAAACATATTTGTCAAAGAAGTACATGACTCTATGAACTTCCTATCACCAAAGACTCATACTTACATCCAATATCCAACCAAGTGGATTTACATATAAGACTCAAGTACCCAACCAAGTGGGTTTACAAAATTTGACTTAGCTACCCAACCAAGTGGGTTTACAAAAAGACAAGTCCTTACATGACTGAATATTACAATTTTTACATCATGGGTCTCAACAAGACCTTTTCACCAAAATATAAATATGACCATTTATGACCAACACCAGAAAGTCCTCAAGAAAGAGAACATATTTCAGAACCATCATAATGCCAACACTGCATTATAGTCAGCAAAGCTAATGCTCCCCCTGAATCTGTGCAACCAAGCAATTTTTCCAAATGACTAAGGCTCCCCCTTAGTTTGTGCATCCTGAAAACTTCCACCAACAAATCATCAAGGCATCTTCATCAAAACATTAGAAACAGAATTAAGAGAACTGGAACACCACCAGAGCTACCAAACAGTATCAGAGATTCCAAACAGCACTGCAGCTATGCTGAAGAGAGCTGGACCAACCAAAAATTGTCAGCAACCAACCATACGCGGTTTTCTGTGCAGGAACTCGCGTATATACGCGACTGTGTTTCAGGAAACCCACGTATCCACTGCCACATTCTAAAAATTATGCAGATTTGTTCTTTTGACTGGAAGAGAACACTCCCAGCTTCTGTCTTAGATATTCGAACGCTTCCTTGGGCAGAGGTTTGGTAAAGATATCAGCAACTTGTTCTTTGGAGGGAACATACTCCAACTTCACCTTTTGTTCAAGTACTTGTTCACGTAAGAAATGATACTTGATGGGAATGTGCTTGGTCTTCAAATGCATAACAGGATTCTTTGAGATACTGATGGCACTTGTATTATCACACATAATGGAGATAGGAGTTGCACATTTGATTTGAAAATCTTGCAAAGTTTGTATCATCCATAGGAGTTGAGTGCAACAAGATGCGGCAGCTACATACTCTGCTTCAGCTGTTGATAAGGTAATAGAATTTTGCTTCTTGCTGAACCAAGATACTAACCGGGGTCCCATATAGAATGCACCACCACTAGTGATTTTTCGGTCATCAACACTTCCAGCCCAATCTGCATCAGTGTAAGCATGAAGAGTAAGATCAGCATTCTTTGGATACCATAGACCAAAGTCTTGAGTTCCTTGTAGATATTTGAATATTCTTTTAACAGCCTGAAGGTGAGACTCTTTTGGATTAGCTTGGAATCGTCCAAAAATCCCAACTGCATGCATAATTTCTGGTCTAGTCCCAGTGAGATAAAGTAGACTTCCTATCATTGATCTGTATTCTGGTTGATTCACCGTGGGAGAATCATCATGAGAACTGAGATTGCATCCGGTTATCATTGGTGTACTTACATGTTTGCATTCTTCCATGCCATACTTCTTCAGAATTTGCTTAAGATATTTTGCTTGTGATAGGAATATACCATCTGCAGTTTGATGCACTTGCAAGCCGAGAAAGAAAGTTAGTTCCCCAAGTAAAGACATTTCAAATTCTTGCTGCATGACAGAGGCAAATTTTTGACTCATAGATTCTTCGTTACTCCCAAAAATGATATCATCAACATATACAACCACAATCAATAGTTTGTCATTTTCAACTTTTATGTATAAGTTGCTATCAGCAGACCCCTTTGAAAATCCTTGTTGATGAAGATATTTATCAAGACGATAATACCAAGCCCTTGGAGCTTGTTTGAGACCATACAGAGCCTTTTTAAGTCTACAAACAAGATTTGCATCATTTCCCAAAATGAATCCTTCTGGTTGTTCTATATATACTTCTTCTTCTAGATCACCATTAAGAAAAGCAGATTTGACATCCATTTGATAAACTTTGATTTGTTGATAACTTGAAAATGCAAGGAACATTCTGATGGCTTCAAGTCTAGCTACAGGAGCAAAAGTTTCTTCAAAGTCTATACCTTCTTGTTGAGTATACCCTTTACAAACCAGTCTAGCTTTGTTTCTTACAACATCCCCATTCTCATTTAACTTGTTTTTGAAAATCCATTTAGTTCCAATGACATTTTTATCATGAGGTCTTGGAACCAAATCCCAAGTGTCGTTCTTCTCAATTTGAACAAGTTCTTCATCCATGGCTTGCCTCCAACATTCATATTTTCTAGCTTCATTGACATTGTGTGGTTCAATTGTGGATAGAAGTGCCAAATGATTAGAAGATCTCGTAAGAGTTCTCCTTGTTCGTACACCAGATTCCTTGTCACCCAAAATTTGAGATTCACGATGATTCTTTTGAACATATCTGGATGGAGCTTTTTCAGACAGATCATCTTCAGGTTCTTCATTGGATCCACTGTCTACATCATTGCTATCTGATGTAGAAGGCCATATGTCGCTATCATCTTCATTTGCTGTTTGTTTTTCTTCTTTAGGAGCTGCAGGAGACTCATCAATAACAACATCAATACATTCAACAACCTTTCGAATCCTTTTATTGTAACATGTGAAAGCTTTGCTTGACGAAGAGTAACCAAGAAATATCCCTTCATCTGATCTAGGTTCAAACTTGCCAAGTTTTTCATCATTATTTTTGATAAAGCATTTACTTCCAAAAACCTTAAAATGCTTCACAGTGGGAGAATTGCCATACCAGAGTTCACATGGAGTTTTGTCACTATTTACCCGAACATGAGCTTTATTGAGAATGTTAACTGCTGTATGTGCTGCTTCACTCCAGAACATGTCAGGAACATTAGAATCAGCAAGCATAGCTCTAGCCATTTGAACAATTGTTCTATTCATTCTTTCTGCTACACCATTTTGTTGAGGAGTGCCTGCTACAGAGAACTGTCGTTTAATGCCATGTTGTTCACAAAATTGAAAGAATTCATTTGATGAATATTCTCCTCCTCGATCAGATCTAAGACACTTGATTTTTAGATCTGATTCATTTTCCGCCAAAGCTTTAAGTCTAAATTTTTCAAGTGCTTGATCTTTGTGTTTAATGAACCCGATCCAACACATTCTAGAGTAGTCATCAAAGAATAAGATATAGTATTCTTCCCCACGTAATGAATTCTTCTCATAGTCCCATCGTATCGCATGAATGAGTTCAAGAGGCTTGGCTTGATGATCCTTCTTTGGCATTAAATCGTACTGTTTACTGTCTCGTTTACCAAATACGATGATTTTGCATATGGTACTGGGAAGATTGACCTTGGGAAGATCAACAATGCCTTGAATTCTCGTTTGCTTTGTTGATTTGAGAGAAACTCAGATGCCCCAGCCTTCTATGCCATAGCCAATTTTCTGAAGACTTGCTTAAGTAACATTGATCTATGCCGTTTAGTGCATACAGGTTGCTTGGATTTCTTTTTCCTTTTATAATGATTTTACCTGTATCAAGATCACGAACCACACATTCTTTGGAACTGAAGACCACTTCTGCTCCTTGATCACACATTTGACTAATACTTAACAGGTTATGCCTTAATCCATCCACATACATGACATCTTTAGCCTTCACCTTTTCTTTTAGAAATACTGACCCTTTTCCTTTAATTACAGCAGGAGTATCATTTCCAAATGTAACTTTCTTTTCCTTTTCCAGAGCATTATAAGTATGAAGTTTTCTTTTGTCACCTGTCATGTGTCTTGAGCACCCACTATCGATGTACCATTGATTTTCTTCACCTTCTGCAAATAATGCTATCCCACAATTTTCAACCGGCGGTTCTTTCTTCTTCCACACTTTGGAGCTTGAGGGAACATGTTCTTTAGGCTGGATCTTGTTCCTGCATTCGGATTCTTCATGGCCAAAGTTATTGCAATAAGTACATTCGACTTCACTTTGAAGAGGAGAAAAATTGTTATAGGTATTCTTCTTTGGTTCAGTATCCAACCTTTTCTTTCTTGCTTCTCTTGTCATGATGGTTTTATATGCCACACATTGAATAGCTTTATGACCAAAATTGTGACAAGTGAAACATTTCCCATTGAAGTAAAAATTTCTGCGATCATGGAATCTTCTATTTGAGTTTACCTGTTGGTTGTAGTGTCTTTGAAAGCTATCCCTGTTAGTTTTCCTTGAATTGAGATGGTCCTGCTTTCCCTGTAGAGATCCTCTATTCCCTTGCTGAGTGGCTGAATGTAGTAAACCACCTGTAACTGCTTTTAGATAGTTTGGTGCTGAAGTTTGAGAAGATTCTCCGATATATCCCAGACCTGTCTTTATAAGAGGAGAACGTTGTACCTTGATAATCTCATCTAAGGTTTTAGATCCTTTAGCAAATCTAAGATTCAAGGTCTTTGCTTTCTCTACTTCTTTTCTTTGAATTACCACTTCACATTCTAGCTTTTCAATATGTTTCTTTGCTTCTTCAAGCTGCTTTTCAACAGTCTCTCTGATCACCTTTTGTTCTTCTAAGAGAATTTTGCAATCTTCTAAGCGAAGTTTGAGTTGATTATTTTTTTCAAGAAAATCATTTTCCTCTAGAGCATCCATAAACATATCCTTTTCTTCCTTTTGTTCAAAGGCCATGAGAAGTCTAAGATCTTCTTCACAATCTTCCTCACTATTAGATGACCCATCACTATCTTCATTAGTATAGTAACTTTTCTTAGAGCTAGATCTGTTCTTATTCCTTTTAACAACTTCTTTTCCTTTATAAGGAAATTTTGCAGCATAATGACCAACTTTTCCACACTCAAAACATTTGAAGGGAAGCTTACCTTTGAATCTTCCAGTTCCTAGTTGGAGTTTTCTTACAAAATTTGCTTCTTCTTCATCGGAAATATAGCTGGATTCTTTGACAACTTCCTTTTCCTTTCCTTTTGTAGAAGCCTTAAACGCAGCTTCTCTTACTTGAGAAGGACCTCCTTGTCTCATTTCAAAAGCAGTCAGAGTCCCATGTAATTGAACAATAGTAAGAGTTTGCGGATCTTGCCTTTCTTCAATAGCGGAGACTTTAGAGTCAAATTTTGGAGTCAAGGATCTTAAGAATTTTTCAACCAGAGTAGTATCAGTTTTAGTTTCACCCAAATTTCTCATTCGATTGACAACATCATCTAGACGAAGGAAGAAACTGGCAACACTTTCATCACTGTGCATCTTCAAACTTTCATATTCAATTCTAAGAGTTTGGAGTTTTGCATTTTTTACCTTTGTATCTCCTTCATAGCTCAGAATGATTTTGTCCCATATATCTTTTGTTGAATGTAGCTGCATCACTTTAGCAAATTCTGATTCAGACATGCTTCCCAGCAAAACATTTACTGCTTTGGCATTGGTTTCATACTTCTTTCTTTCTGCTGCATCAGTAGGAATACTTGCTGGGTATTGATAACCTTCTTCCACGATTGCCCATACATCTGCACCAAGACTTTGCATATATGCTTTTGTACGTACCTTCCAGAATATCAGATTGCTTCCATTGAATATAGGTGGCTTTATAGACATTATTCCTTCTTGACTTCCCATTGCGACGGATCTCCTTTAAGCGATCAAGCTTCTCCACAAGGACCCGCTCTGATACCAATTGTTGGGAAAAATACTGAGAGGGGGGGGGGGGTGAATCAGTATTTACTGCATATTCAAAACTTTCACTTTTTCTTGCTTCTAAAATGCATACGCTACTTTCCTGAACCAGACTTGCGTATATACGCGGATACCCTTTACGAAACTCGCGTATACACAGATATCTATTTATGTCATTAATTCTTCACTTAAATCATTCCTTCATGTATTCATCAGATATTCAATAAGCAGTAAACATGTGCAGTAAGAACAGAATAAATCATCACACAAAGCATCACACATGAACACCAGGATTTTTAGGTGGAAACCCAAGTCGGGAGAAAACCACCGCTGCAGTTGCTCAGCCTTCAATATTTTATTATATAGAAAACATCTTACAACATATGTGCTGGTGCAGACTCTACTAGCACGCAGGCACCCACCTGTACTCGTTTTCCAGCCTCTCCTGGAAGGGAGCTACGACCCCCTGACTCGTTTACCAGCCTCTCCTGGAAGGGAGCTACAACCCTCTGACTCGTTTACCAGCCTCTCCTCGAAGGGAGCTACGACCCCCTGATCTCGTTTACCAGCCTCACCTGGAAGGGAGCTACAACCCCCTCACTGAAGGCTACAACCCTCAGCACCACCTTGGACCACGTTTCATCAATTTTCACACTGGATCCAACAACTTCAATAGAACACAACTTGCAGGCCACAATTCATCATATTTCCAGACTGAACCCTTTTCATACTTTTAAGCACAAAAATACATCATCAACAGATACATACCAATTCAGACAACCCAGATCAGATAGCAGTAATACAGCAGAACAGATCAGATGTTTCATACCCCTTGCTTCAGCAAACCCTAGTTTGCATACGCGCTTTCCCTTCACTGATGTCGCGTATATATGCGCTTCCGTCCACACAAACCAGCGTATACCTCAGTGTATATTTTATTGCGCATACGCGCTTTCTCTTCGCTGAAGCTGCGTATATACGCGATTCCTCCGCGGCGAAGTAGCGTATAGATCTTCAATCATTACAGAGCAGCATACTTCATCAGATCAGATATTCAGTTCAGATCTACCCTTTTGCTTCAGACAGATGTTCGCCTAGATGCTCGCCTCATCACATATCTAAGCCTTCCATAATCAGATCTAGAAAATACAAGAGCAATTCAGATCTAGATCCCCTTCTTCATCATTGGTGCATCATACAATCAGATTTATCATTCAAGTGTAACCCTTTCCATTCAGATATACTTCAGAGAGAAGTATTCATTCAAGCTCAGACATCTTGCACCCACACATATGATTTGCACAATGAATTTCTTCTCCTTATATAGGTTTATCCTTTTTCAATACCATGAGCCCCTTTTTCAATACCATGGGCCAAAACAATACCATGAGCCCAAAACTACCTGGTCGGGGTCAATTAGGCGGATCATTACCCAATACAATGGGTCAATACCATGGTGGTTACCCTTGGTTTTTCACTTTTTGAGCACTTTAGCCCATACGCGACTTGGCACGTTCTTTTCCGCGTGCATACGCGACTTCCCCTAGGCCAATCCGCGTATACCAAGAGACATACTCTTTTTCATCATACTTTGAGTACATTCTGAAATCCTTTCTTCATAGCCTTCTGTACAGACTGTAGAAACATCATATTTTCTTCATCAGGAACACATTCTCTTAAGCACAACTTCATCAAGTAAGTTTTCATCATCTTCATCAAGTGGGTTGCCTTTCAAGGACATCACTCAACAACATATCACATCAGATTTACATCATTTACCAAGTCCATCAAGTCAAGCATAACTTCATCAGGTGGATTGCCATCAAGGACAACACATGTCAACAATCACATGTCTTCACGGTCCCAAGACTATGGAACTAAAAATATTGTAACTGGTAAAGAGACAGAAAATTATAGCCAAACACTAGCTATACCTCATTCAGTTTACGAACCGCTTCAAATCAAGAAGCCTAATCCTGATTTAATGATTATACCACCTGCTAAAGGTTTACTTCAAAATTCAGCTTTCAATCCATATGCGAGAGGTGCTCAGAATTACACCATTTTTTGAAGATTTGGCGATATACCCTTCAACAATTGGAGCCTTAGAAGTGCTACAATAATTTCTAGCACAAAGGAAACTACTATTATCAGCTATCGGAGCTATTGAACCTCTAGATTTTAACCTCATCATCTTTGACCTCAAAAATTTTACACCAAGGCTCCCTCATCAGATGGCTTTTCAGATTCCACTATTAGTCAAATCCAGACGAGTTTTTCATACTGTAATTGATGAGGGGGCATCTTCGTGTATACTGTCATTAAAATATTGGAAAATCCTTGGTTATCCAACACTCAACCAATCACTGAATATCCTTAAATCCTTTGATGGAATAGGATTTCATCCATACGGAATACTCTAGAATCTACCTATAGAAGTAGAAGGCAAAACTGTTAATCTAGAGGTGGAATTTGTTGATGCCCCTCTTGTTTAGAACCTTTTTTTTGGGTCGTATTTAGTCTTATGCCATGATTGATATCATTTCATCAATATTTCTGGTCATCAAGTTTCCTCATAAAGGAAAGACCGTGAAAATCGATCAGTTGTCATACTTTTCATCAGACCCTGCTTCTACAGACAACATCCAACAAAGATGTTGGTGTAGGACTAGTGGAGGATTGCGCTCTCATGGGAAATTTCTCCATACCTCCACCCAACGTACCGCAAAACATTTCCAACATCAATATGATCTCATCAAGCACTATACCATTTGATGACACGTGGGTAGTGCATTCAGAATTAGAATTGGACTCTTTAGATAGCGAGATGCCTTTGAGTCCTTTTGAAAAGGAATATGTAGCAGTACAATCGTATTCTAACACACTTTCAACTACTCCTGATCAAATGAATGTGATCAACGAAGAATCATTTTTTCTATCAAGCTCACTCTTGACATCATTTTTAGATTCCTTTCAACATATATTTAACACTGATGAAAGTATTCGAGAATTTTTTTCCTCGAATGAATTACCTTGGGATGATCTACATCATAGATCTTCATTTTTACCTGATCTTAATAATTTGAAAACGATTTTTCATCTATTTTTACGATTAATTATGTCAAGGAACCACAGAATCCCATATTTATTACACATTCAGATTATGAGACTAATTTGGGAACTATTTCTACAATAGTTCATATCGACATATCAGTCAAACCTAGAATTATTGAAAATATTCATATAGGTGCTTCTTGTACGATGGACAAAATTAACCCTTACAAAGCCCTATTTCAAGAATTCAGAGACATTTTTTCCTGGTCTTACGAAGAGATGTCAGGAATCAATCCAAAGATTGTAATTCATGAAATTAATACATACCTAGATGTTAAGCTTATTAGAAAAATATTACATCCAATACATCCGGGGAAAGTTGCAGCTATCAAAGCTGAAGTTGAGAAGCTATTACGATCAGGACTTATTTATATAATTCCATTGACAGATTTGGTATCTAACATAGTTCCCGTTATGAAGAAACAAGGGATCATAAGAGTATGCGTTGATTATAGTGACATTAACAAAGCATGTCCAAAAGACAACTATCCTACACCCTATATCGGCCAAATTATTTATGATTGTGTCGGAAATGAAATATTCTCATTTATGGATGGATTTTCTGGATATAATCCAATCAACATACTCCTTGCTGATCAACTAAAAACAACATTTATATGTCCTTCGTGGACATTTTCTTATTTCAAATTACCTTTCAGACTAAAAAATGCTGGTTCAAATTTTCAAAGAGCTATGTCTTATGCTTTTCATGATATCAAACATATTGTACAGCCTTATCTGGATGATTTACCTACTCATTCTTTACGCAGAGAAGATCATCCTACACACTTACAGGCTATTTTCTTGAGATGTAGGCATTACAAAATTCGTTTGAATCCGCACTAATGTGTTTTTTGTGTACAATCAAGATGATTACTTGGGTTCATAGTTTCTAAATATGGAATTCGTGTCGACCCTTCGAAGGTTGAGGCCATCATCAATTTACCTCCTCCTTCCAATCTTCGCCAACTCCAAAGTTTGCAAGGGAAAGAATTTTTTTTACATAGGTTTATCCCAAACTATGCTGAGTTAACAAAAGGTGTTACCCGGTTGTTGAAACAAAGTGTTCCTTTTATTTGGGATGAGATTGTTGAAAAATATTTTGATGCAATGAAAAACATGTTGACCCATGCACCGTTGTTGCATCCGCCTAATTACCACAAGGATTACTTTATATACTTAGTTGCCTCTGATACCACCATTCGAATGGTCTTGGTTCAGGAGGATTATCTCACAATGAAAATGTGATCTATTATCTAAGTCAACATCTTGATTCGACGGAAATCAAATACTCACATGTGGAGAAATTGTCCTTGGAAACAGTCCAAGCTGTTCAAAAATTGCATCACTACATACTATTATGTAAAACAATTATGATATCTAATTGTAACCCGATGATGTATATCTTGACAAAACAATTACTCATGGGAAAATACTCCAAATGGATGGTCATCCTAGAATATTTTGAATTAGAATTCGAAAAATCCAAGTCAAAGAAATCACTAGTGTTTGCAGAGCTTATGCGTGACTTTCCGAATACTGAGACAAATGCCTTGGTAGAGAATCCCAGCACCGATGAATCTTTGTTTCTCATCAGTACTTTAGAACCATGGTGTGGAGATATCATTATATATCTTCATACCCAAACCTTTCACCTAGATATTTCACATTCAGTTCTACAGAGAATCTGATATCAATCCCAGCAATACAATATTGTTGGCCACACTCTTTATCGACGTGGAGCAGATTATGTTTTCCGACGTATAACTCACGAAGAGGTTGCAAATGTTTTAAATGATTTCCACTCTGGAGCATGTGGTTTTCATATGTATGGGTTTGAAACAACCAAAAATATATTGCGCGCTGCTTATTTTTGGCCATCCTTATTCAAAGATTGTATTATTACAGTCTGAAAATGCCACAAGTGCCAAAATTTTGACCGAAATATGCGTTCACTTCCAGCTCCTCTTCACCTAATTATTTATGGCGATCCTTTTGTGAGATGGGGCATTTATTTCATTACATGTAACCCTCACTCGGCTGGGGGGCATGGGTATATTATTCTCACCGTAGATTACTTTATCAAATGGGTCGAGGTGATGCCAACATTCGCGGTTGACGATAAACTGTAGCTACTTTCATATTCAATCATCTCATTTCTCATTTCAGTGTGCCTCAAGCTATTATCACAGACCATGGGAGTCATTTTTGAAATATTATGATGACCAAAATTTTCGATCAAGTTGGCCTATGCCATGATAATTCTACTTCGTATTACCCACAGGATAATGGTCAAGTTGAGGCCATCAATAAGGTTTTAACTACCATGATTAAACGTATTGTTGGAGCTCATAAATTGAATTCACATACCATTTTTTTTTTGCATTGTGGGCTTACTGAACCTCTACAAAAACTGTTAGGAAACCAGCTCCAAAAATAGAAGAAAAGAGAGATCAACACCTTATAATTCAGCCAGTTCGATGGGGCAACCTCTAATACATTACATAAATGAATAATTCTTGGATGATACAAATGACCAAAACTTCCTTCTATATATAGTAGTACATGGGGCCACAATATAATTGTAGCCAACCTAACAATAATAATGGAAGGGCACAATAATAACAATATTGGGGTTATAGGGGTACATCAATAACAATAAGGGACTTAACTAGTAATATAAGGACCTAACATGCCCCTCTCCTTCAAAAAGGTGTTGTCCTCAATGCTTGAGTAGCTCTGGGTGCTTCTCTATAAAATTCTCATCCTCCCATGTAGAATCTTTGGTGGGTAAGTTCTTTCACTTGATGAGATACTCTGAAATTGATCGATTTCGTAGCTATCAAGTTCTTATTTCCATGATCGCTTCACGTTCCAATATGATTTTTCCTTCCTCATCAAGTTCTAGCAATACTGTTTGAACGAATATTTTCACCTATAACCTTCTTTAAGCATGAAACATGGAAAATTGGATGCACTCACAAAGAAGCAAGAAGCTCCAATTTGTATTCCATAGTACCAATCTTTTGCAACACCTTGTAAGGACCATAGTACTTTGGCAATAATTTATTATGCTTCTTAGCTTGCTTGAGGGATATTTGTTTGTATGGTTGTAGCCATAAAAATACCCAATCTCCTACATCAAAACTTCTCTCATTGTGATATTGATCTTCTTGTTGTTTCATTCGATTTTGTGCCAAATTTAGGTTATCCTTTAAGGGTTGGAGAACTTCTTGTTGATGCTCGATGTGATCTTCCACTGCTTGAGCCTTAGAATTTTCTCTTAAATATGATGTGATGGATGGTGGATGATAACCATAAAGTGCCATAAATGGGGTTATTTTTCTGCAGTATGGAAGGAAGTGTTATACCACCATTCAGCAAGAGGTAACCACTTGAACCATTTTGTTTTTTTATCAGATATAAAACAACAAGGATATCCTTCCAAACATTTATTCAATATATTAGTTTGACCATCGGATTGAGGATGATAAGATGGGCTATGAGCTATTTGAGTACCCAAACAAGAAAATAACTCCGTCCAAAATTTTCCAGTAAAAATGGGATCTCTTTCACTCACAATAATCTTTGGGTTTCCATGTAGATTTTGAATTTACTCCATGAGAGTAGTAGAAAATGTACTTTCTTTAAATGGATGAGATAATTCACAAAAGTGTGCATACTTGGTAAGTCTATCAACTACCACCATGGTGACACTCTTTCCTTTGGACTTCGGTAAACCTGTGATAAAATCCACTGAAATCTCCTCCAAACGTTGACTTGGAATTGATAAAGGTTATAGAAGACCCGAGGTCTTAATTGTCTCAAATTTATTTTGCTGGAAAACCAAACATTCTACTACAAAATTTTGAATATCAGATTTAAGGCCATCCCAAAAAAATTATTTCTTCACCCTGTTGTAAGTTTTTGAAAATCCTGAGTGTCCTCCTAAAGGAGAACTGTGCAATTCCAAAATAATATTTTGTTTTAGTTGGGAAATCTTACAGATATATAAGCGATATTTGTACCATAAGGAATCGTTTTTCCAACTAAATGTAATAGAAGTAATAAGATCTTGCTGCAACTTTTGAATTTGTGTCCATACTTATTCGTCCTTCTTCCATTCATCCCTTTCTTCGGTTATCAAATATGGTTGGATAATAGAAATGGCACAGAGCAATGCTTTCACCTCTTCATTATTTATTGAAAGTGCACCTGCAAGAACATTTAGCTTCCGTTTTTTGTAGATTATTTCAAAGTCATAACCCAACATATTTGTGACCCATTTTTTCTTCTCTTCTGAAGATAGTCTTTGTTCCAAAAAGTGTTTAAGGCTATCATGATCATTTTATACCTTGAAGTGTCTTCCCATTAAGTAAGGTCGCCATTTCTTTAGTGCATGTAGTATTGCTAAGATTTCCTTCTCATAAATAGATTTCTGTAAATACTTTCATTTGATTGGACAACTTTCAAAAGCAATGGGTCTTCCTTCTTGCATTAAAACAACAACAATTCCATTTCTTGAGGCATCACATTCCACAAAAAATGTTTTTGTGAAGTTTGGTGTATCTAATACTGGTGCTAGGAACATTGACTCTTTAAGATGTTCAAAGGCCTTAGTTGCTTTAGGAGTCCATGAAAATGCATCTTTCTTCAATAATTTTTTTAGAGGTGTTGCTTTTGTCTTATAATTCTTAACAAGCTTGCGATAATACCTCGTTAACCTGAGAAATCCCCGCAACTAATGGTTGTGGGGACTTTCCATTCCTTAATGGATTTAATTTTGTTAGGGCCTACCTTAACACCCTCATGAGATACAATATGACCCAAATATTCCACCTCTTTTACTCCAAAGAAACATTTGGATGTTTTTGCATATAATTTTTTCTCCTGCAATAGTTTGAGCAGCTTGTCAACATGTTGAATGATCCTTCCAAATCTTGTTGTAGTTTAGTATATGATCAAAAAATACTAGCACAAATTTTCTAAGGAAGGGTCTAAAAATGGAATTCATCAACCCTTGAAATGTAGAAGGTGCATTGGTAAGGCCAAAATTCATGACCAAAAATTCATAATGACCCTCATGAGTTTGAAATGTTGTTTTCATAATATCTTCAGTCTTCATTCTAATTTTATGATATCCTGAACGAAGATCCAACTTGGTAAAATAAATTGCTCCATGTAATTCATCCAATAATTCATTAATCATAGGAATGAGAAATTTATCTTTAATAGTTATATCATTGATCTCCCTATAATATGGAAACATGTACCATGATCCATCCTTCTTATGCACCAATACTACTTGAGTAGAGAAAGAACTTTGACTAGGTTGAATTATACTAGCCTCTAACATTTCTATAATCATACATTCAATTTTTCTCTTTTGGACATAACGATATCTATAAGGCCTTATGTTTGGAGGAACACTTACTGGAATCAAACGAAGAGCATGATCATTATCATGAATAGTTGGGAGTCCTTTAGGAGTTTCAAACACCTTAGAATGATTATCCAAGACTTTTTGGAGATCTGCAGAAATAGATGATTTTGATGTTGGAACTTACAGTGAGCATAATTGAGAAATTATGCCTTATTGTTCTTTCCTCAGAAGCCTTGTCATGATGTCAGATCTTATTATCTTTCCCGGCTTCCCTGTGATACCCTGTAATTCGACTTCCTTTCCTTCTGAAAAAAAAAATTCAAGAAAATTTCTTGAAAATTAAAAGCTACCATCCCCAAAGATTGTAACCATTATACTCCTAGTACAAAATCAACACCTCCCATTGGAATGGAAAGAATTGGACTATTTAATACATATTCCCCCATGTTTAGCTTGATATTATGGCATTTTCCAGACCAATTTATGGTTCCTTCATTTGCAACCATCACTTGAAATTATGGTTCTGGTTATAGGAAACAATTCAATTCCTTGGCTACCTGAATCAATCAACACTATTACATTTTTCTTCTTGATATGTCCTTCTATATTGAGAATTTTAGGAGTGGTAATTCCTGCCAATGCATTACACGATATGGTTGAACTCATTTATTCATCTTCTAGTGTTGGTTCCTGGTGTAGATCCTCTTCTTTTGAAGTTTCTTATTCATTTTATTCCTCCTCTTCACAATCTATGTAAAATAATTTCTTCTCAGCACACTTATGACCTTCAATGTATTTGCTATCACAACTGTAGCAAATCCCTTTTTCTCTTTTTTCTTCAAATTTTTGTGTTGTCAACATTGTAGGTTGTGGATGTCTTGGAGTAGCAACACTTCCATATTTATATATGTGAGTGGTAGGCTTCCTTGTCACCATAATTTTACATTCAATTTTTCTTGCCAAGCTGAATGCCTTTTCCAATGAATCAGGTTCCCAAATGCGAACTTCATGTGATCCTTTAAAGTCCCTATGAAGACATCAATCCTGTGTTTCTCTAGAATATCAGTTACCCTTATATTCAATTTTTGGAAGTCCTCAATGTGCTCCACCACTGAACCCTTTTGTTTGAGATTTATTAATTGGATAAAGAAGGTGTTGCTTTTTGTATCATCATAATGTCTATCATTTCCTCTGTAAAAATTTACCAAGTGAAATTTTTTTTATGGGAGCAAAGCCATCAATACCATACAAATGTATTTTGTTCTAAATGTAAAGTTGCAATGTGTACATTTTGTGTGTTTTTCACATTAATGAGATCAAAATATTGCTCCATCTCTAGTATCCATGTTACAAGATCCTTGCCATCAAACTTCCTCATATCCATATTTGGAATATGGTGGTTCTTCCATCCAACATTAGAGTTTATGAAATCGCAATTAACATTTATTTTTTTCTCATCATGAGTTTCCTCTACTATATTTTTGCCATTAGAAAACATTTCTTGTATCAACTTTTTCAAACCTTCCATGTTTGATTTTAGATCATTCTTCATGTTTTCCATGTTGTCTTTCATTTTTTCATCTATCTTAGCTTCCATGTCATCCATATTAGAATCCATGCCAGCTTCCATGCCATCCATATTAGCTTCCATGCCTTTTTTCAAAACTTCCATTTCATTTTTTGTTTCTCTTTGCGAGAGTGAAATTTGGTGCACCTGCTCTTGTAATTTTGATATTTCATGTTGCCATTCTTCATCTTAATGAGTAATAGTAGAGCCTTCAGAAGGCTTAGTGGGTGTTGAATTATTTTTAGGAGGAATTTTAATAATGCAATGCTGATATCTATTCTACAATATGCCCTTGGAATCAATTCAAACTGATTTTTCACACAAGGCTTATGCACTTCGAAAGAAATACACCTTTTTCTTAATTTTGAGGAGCTCGATATTGAAATTGAATTATCTCTATGATTTTGGATCTTCAATATCTGAAATTTGTCCTTTTAATAGCCCTATTAATCTTCTTTCAAATGCCATAGGTATGACCTAATTTGGATTCTTCAAGACATAGCTATGCTCAATCTCCCACAATGACCTAATTATGGATTGTTTTAGTAGAGCGAACTTGTATGCCATGCCACACATCATTGTTTCCTCCTTTGAATCTGAAATTGATATACACAAAACTACATTTCGTTTACTTGCAACCACTTTTTATGGACTTCCAATTTGATGCTCAAAGAGAGAGTTATGAAGCTTTTCCCATGGTCACCTCTTTGAGATGAAATTCAGGAGCCTTAAAAAACCCAAATTTCGACAGATCATATCTCAAAAAATATTGTGAATCAGGCTCTGAAATGTTTCCACAATATTACTCAATATTTCGGCTTCACACTGTAAAAATCTCAGCTTCTGAGCCCTCGTAGAAGAAAATTTATAGAAAAAATACCACAATGACCTGTTTAGGTTAAATTCAGAAGCCTGCAAAAAGCCCTAATTTCCACAGATTATATCTCTGAAAATATTGTGAACCAAGATCTGAAAATTCTCCATGATTTTTCTCAAGATTTCTTCTTCGCTTTATAAAAAATTCAGCTTCTAAAACTTCGTAGAAAAAAATTTATAGAAAAAATTCCACGATGACCTTTTTGGAGCATCGAAACCCTTGAATCCAAAGCTATGATACCAAATTTTAGGAAACCAGCTCCAAAAATAGAACAAAAGAGAGATCAGCGCCTTAGAATTTAGCCACTTCGAGGGAGAAACTTCCAATAAATTAAATAAATGAGTAATTATTGGATGATACAAATGACCAAAACCTCCTTCTTTATATATGAGTCCATGGGACCACAATATAATCCTATCCAACCTAACGGTAATAACATAAGGGAACAACAATAACAATATTGGGGTTACAAGGGTACAAAAATAACAATAAGGGGGATACACTAATAACAATAAGGGACTAAACTAGTAATATAGGAACCTAAAAAAAACTTCTACAGGGTTCACTCCTTTTCAGCGTGTATATGGTTGAGAAGCTATGCTACCCATTCAATGTGAAATGCCATCACTCAAATTACCCATTGATTTGTTACTAACTACCTATGAAGCGGAAAATCTCTTTCTATACTTAGAACAATTAGATGAAACTCGACACATTGCTACATTGGCTACCAAAGCTCATAAAAAGCATGTGAAATCTAAATATGATCAAAGTGTTAACCCTTTCATTTATTCAGAAGGTGACCTAATTTTAGTATACGATCAAGCTAACAATAAGCTAGGCAATGGAAAAATAAAACCGATGTGGAATGGTCCCTATATTATGAAGCGTGTTCTTGCAAAAGGAGCCTATGAGTTAATTGATTATGACAGGGTCTCTTTGGATAAACCTAGAAATGGTATTTATCTTAAGATATATAATGCTTTAATTTCGTGTCAATGTCTCTCTTGAACAATGGTTACTTTTTAGAATAGTGTGCCTCATATTAGACAAGTATGCCTAGATCAATTTTGTTGTTACTACTATCATTGCTTATCTTGATTACCCTTGATATTGCATATGTCGAAATCCCTTCAAACATACATTGGTTTTGCTGATGGTGCCTGTCGTAGTACACAGAATATCTCTTCCGTGGCTTGGGTTGTCTATTCACACATTCGTGGATGGCACCTATAAATATGGGATATGCCTTTGTCAAACAACAAAAAATATTGCAGAATATAGTGCAGTCATTGAGTTATTATCTGATGCCACTTCATTTGGTATTTTACGTTTGATCATTAGGTCAGATTCACAAATCATTATATTACATTTAAACAAAGTTATGCAATTACAAATCCAATGTTATTAAGATTATTTTTGAAGGTTCGTCTCTTGGAACAACAATTTGATTATATTGAATATCAACATATTTCAACAAATTTAAACACATTGGATGATGCATTAACTAATCGGCTCTAAATATACATTTGTAACATTAAAAAATTAAACCAAAAGAACATTCAATCCATGCTGAACAAGATACTCAAAGAATGAAAGTAGTAATATCATTAGAATAGATACGTTTGTATTC
Organism: Pinus albicaulis; assembly: GCA_034641835.2. Lineage (NCBI taxonomy): Eukaryota > Viridiplantae > Streptophyta > Pinopsida > Pinales > Pinaceae > Pinus > Pinus albicaulis. Next base: position 586,964,404 of record CM076576.1, read on the forward strand.
AAAAAATATTTCATCATCTGTGATCATAGGTTCAAACACCTTATGATATAATAGATACTTATACAAAAAACAAAAATTATAAATCTACATTGACCATCAACTATCCGTGATGATGATCATTGTAATAGACAATAGCATGTGCCACCTTGCACAGAAATCTTCTGAATGGACCGGCAACACTTGTCACATGTCTCTGAAGCATGAGAGGGATATCGTCTGTTCTTATCTTAGGAATATCTATGGTCAATATCTCAATTTTTTGCTCCAGGTTTGCTACGATCTCTGCTGCTTGGTCCTATGGAAGTGCTACGGGCTATGATTCTCACCTTTCAAAGTGACGAAGCGTTTCTGGTCGTCGTGGACCGACAACTGTATTTAAATATTTTTTTCAGTATTGGATAATAAAAATAAAATAAAAATTATATTAAAAACATCAAAATAATTCAAGAACCTGTCTCATCCCATTGTGCCCCTGGAGGCAAAGATGTTTCAGGATCACCCCTGTAATCCATTCTTGCATAAGGAAAGTCGTCAATGGTGAAGACTTGGTTCCTAAGCCACATGAAATATGTCAGAGTAAACTGAACTACTAAACCACCCTCACCACCATGCCGAGCCATTAGTGCTACCCATAACACCATTTAATGTTCCTGAGGAGTCCCATGATCTACTGGAATCGGTTGAGAAGTGAGAAATGGAATTCTCTCTAAAGCAAATGAAATAAGAATGGCGCCATATTCGAAGATTTTCAACTTTGCATTATTTTCTCTATTCAATTGGCCTTTCATATTAGTGAATAATCCTTCACACCAGTTGAATATGGTTCCTCCAAGACACTCAACTGTTCTTTACATTTGTGATATAGTAGCCACATGAGAAGCTGCACCCCTGCACAATCTGCTTACTGTAAATGCTATGGCTTCAAGATCTAATCGCAAGATAGTTTGGATATCTATGCCACCATCCTTCAAATATGCATCATTGCTACAATATTTTTCTTTGTAGGTAGAAGTGGGAAGACCTCCCTGTCTCATCCCAAATAAGGATATACTTCTCCCTCTCTAGGATAATCCGGTAAGGAAATTTGTGTCCTCTAGCTCAATCTTGAGCTGGTGGTAACCAATTATGAAGCATTGGTTTTGATCGTCTGACATTTTTACAAGCCATGTCATTAACTCCACTTGTGCCTTCATCCCTTGAACAACCCAAAATTTATATAAACCACATTTCTTCAATGCACACATGGCTGCATTGTCATCCATGGCTTCATTATCTATGAGCTCGTGCTCGCATTATCGCCAATCCAACATGGTTAAACAACCTACAAGTCAACAAATTTAACAGTTAAAACCCTTTGGAATTTAAAATTTTCACAGTGCCTATGTAGGTTTTGTGTGCAGATAGTGCAGTCATCCACATGCGCTCCACGCAGAACCCACAGAAGCCCGATAATTTTTCTTTTTAAAACTTTTTGGGGTCCACGGTTATTACATGGATTTCTTGTGGACCCCTGAGGGCTTATTTTGAAAAATAAAATTCTCCTAAGGAATGAAATAAGGCTTAAAATTAAAAATGAAATGGATAAAAATGTCGCTAAGGATGATGTGTCTTACTGGGTTCTGATGATTTAAGAAATGAACGGTCGGTTTTCCTGATATCTGCTCTAGAAGTTTGTTTTGGCCAAAAGCTTTCTATGCATTACTCTAAAAACAAAAGGTGAAAATGACTTGTTTTAATCCCTTTTTAAAGTTTTTAATGAAAAAAATATTATTATTTTATTTATTTTTCACTTTAAAAGGTCATCTTTAAATATTTTTACCTTTTGGAAATAGATATGTGTAATATTTTGAGTCTTTGTGCAGGATACAGGATTTTTGGTGAAAAGAATTATTTTGACATTGAGTATACTTTTATCACTTTTTCGGGCTCTGTAAAATTATGAAAATGCAAAACCCCAGATTTCTCCTTGAAGCCCTTTTCAGACTCTCAAATTATGAAGAAATCACCGAGTACTTGAATATTCAAACTTGTTAAAGTAAATGAACAGTCGTCCCTTCAATATAAGTTTACCCCTTTTCTGGACTGAAATTGAATAATTACAAAAAAGGTATACGTTGAATAATCATGGTGAATAGAGTTCTCTCCGACATTATTTTTCCACTTTTTGGGCCTAAGAGACTAAATTTACGAAAAATAACAACCATGGAGCTTACTTATTTTTTTTCTTCTGACTCCCTAAAACTGGAAAACATCGAGTTTCTCTTATACTAGACTGATTAAAATTTAACATAAAGGACCTGTCGATTACGAATAGGACTGAACCACTCCTTCTTAGGGTTTGATTTTAATACTTAGATGGACTCATCAAAAGGATGATCTTACACAAACAAGCAAATAGTATCCTCCTCAAGCTTGACAAAATAAAGAGGTACTTTCCAGTAATGGTGGGGGGAAAAGAGAGAAAAATAATCCAATTGTCACCCTTATTTAAAAAGCAACATGCCACTCTTGAACAGGACACTTTGTCACACTTGTACCTGGGTTGGGAATCCTTTGTCTAAAATTTAATAAAACCATATTGAATGTCTTCAGCCAGATTCTGGGTGTTAGCTTTAGGTCAAATGTTGCCAAACCATCTGCAGTGTCATTATGTGTTCAAGGGAGAGTTCAAATAAACCATTCATTGCAAAAATTTGTCTCCATTCACATTGACCATCCTTAAGTTAGTCCTTGCAAATTATCTCTTCAAAAATTGATCTAATGGTTTCGTGTTGTAGGATTTCCTGCGATGGATCACTTTTTATCGACTTTAGCTCATCATCTAGAATTTTTATCTAGAATCATATCAGTACCTTGGGATCTGCATACCCTAATGGCAAGTTTCTCACCTTTGACGATAGGTTGCATCATTGACCTTCGATTAAACGATTCTATGAGTGTTAAATTGTAAATCATTCAGTCACACTTCATAGATTGTACTGGAGTACTTTGAGAGCCATTGTCATTATTGGTGGCTTCTCTGACACTTGTTAATGATTTACATCATTGAATGGTAATCAAGTGGTTTCTACCATGTTTGACTTCGACACAATCAATCACATGGATAGAATCGTACTAGTTCGAGAAACAGAAATCAAGACCCTGGATCTAGTTTCCACCATTGAGGCTGCGAGGGATTTTATTATTCACGATACAGTAGACTACACACGACAGATGGTTGCACCCATATTGTGTCTACTTTTGGTGTAATATTGAAACCATATTTGTATCATAACATTTAATTATTTTTTATCCAAGTATGGGAATGCCTACCTCAGCGATGATATATATATATATATATATATATTCATTGAATGTTTTTACAGGTTTTTTGACCGAAATTTCCAATCCAATCCTCAGAATGATAAAGAACTTCACTCTTCAAAATAACCTCAGACTTCGCACTTTAGGGGGAAATTTGTTACACACTATTTTGTTGGCATGACATTTGACTATTCATATGGGTCTATCACTACCTATATCATGTTCCCTTAGTGGTCAAAAATAACAACATTTCTAAATCAAGTCTTGGAATTGGAGAGAAGCTCTATAAAACCCTTAAAAGTCTACCTGCATGGTTTTTCTAGCCTTTACTTGTGCATGCACTATTTTTCAGTCCATAAACTGTGACAACTCCCAGACCTTTTTTCACTACTACCTGCACACCCCCGTGAAATGAAAATAAATAAGATGTAAATTCTAGAAGCCTAGTTAGCCGAATATTCTCCCAACTGGAAGCTTCTAGAGCCGCGATCAGTTCGAGCTTTATCTCTCCACTCATGGAGCTTATCCCTTGGTCCATGGAGCTCAAATCCCTTCATGAGAGGAATCCATACCCCTCTTTATGGAATTGAAACTTCCTCCATTTCCCCATAAATTGAGCTCAAGTTTCAAGTTGACGGGTATATTGTAAATTATAGTTGCTGAAGAGAATTCATAAGACTGCATATTTTCTACACTAGTGAGTTGGTGTTGGCATGAGAATGATAACACCCTTATGTCTATAAATCCATGCTGGTATTCAGAGAGGAACGCTTATCAAACTGAAGGAGAAACGATTGTTCAGGACCCCGGGAGAAATTTGTACGACATCAAGGCATCAAGTTGTAAGGCTATCCTTTTTATTCGAGATAATACATATCGATATATTTTTCTCATTGAGTTGTTCTTATGCTTATTGAAATAACATCAATACTTAGAATCCTTGATCACTAAGTTGTATTAGCTTTTCTTAATTATTATATGTTGTAGATGCTTTGATCCTTTGTCTTGTCTTTGATTGCAGGTTCTACTTATTGGAGAAACCTCTTTGGAGTGACAGGACAAAAGACTACATCGAACTTTTGGATTTCAAGGTAGGGGAATGTCTTCTCTACTTTCTTATAATAATTCTTAAATTCAATTAATCTAGAGGAAATTTTTTTCAAATGGATCTTTGTTTCTAGTTACTCGTTGGAGTACTAGGGAGATCTCCCTTGTCCAGAAGAGGGATTAATCCACGTAACATAGACTTTGGATCAGATTTGAGAATTCAACCTATTTTGAATGCTATAGCTTGTAACCTACAATTCTAACTTTCAGAGTATTAAAGTGATATTCCCAGAGAAATTTTAGCAATCTCTCCCCAGAAATGGCACAACAAATTTTATTACTCTCCCCAAATTCCCAAGGCTGAAAATGGGGTTGAAGAAAGGTAACCTAAGACCAGGGTTCAGGTCAGGTAGATAGCCCTACCAGCACAAGATAGGGCTCTCTAATTGTCACTTTTTAAGTCAAAGGAATCATTCAGTATCTAATTATAGTAGGATATGTATGTAGGGTCAGTAAATACGTTTTGTTTGATATTTTTAGTGCTTGATAGAAGATTCAGTGAGTAGACTGTGTATAAGGTTTTTTAGGTATGAACTCCAAGGTGAATTTGCAGAGAATATCTGAGGCTAGATAGGTAGTTTGAAATAATTTTAATAGTTAATTGAGAATAGGATGAAGTATAAGAGAGTTTTAATGAGCACTGAGGTGAATTCATTTAGTTTATAAGAAAATAAACATAACAATATAAACGTTCTCTAAAACAGAGCATGCATAAACATGATTTATGCTCATAAAATTACAAGATAAACATATATGAATAAGAAGACATTGTATTAAGCATGAAATGATAAGAATATATAAGAAGAACCAATTCTCCAATGCATACCACAAGTATCTCAACACAATTCCTGCAAATATGTCTCTGATTTCATTCCAAATTAGTGATTACAAGAGCTCCACTGCAATATGAGACTATCCAACCCAACAAAAACCTAAATAGAGTCTACTTATAGAAAATATGGACTATGAAACCTCATTAGGTCTAAATATCATCCAAAATGGATAATAAATACAAAAGGTGAGTCATTTCCTAGTTTCTAGGGAGGTTAGAAACCATTCCCTGAATTTTAGCTATGAACTAGGAGTGTTTGTCCCTTACATTAATTACATATTCTGTCATTATATGAAGAAGAAAACAACTCAATAGGTCTAATTCCAACTCCTGGGACAAAAACACCTCGAATTTGTGACCATTTCTGAGCTTGACAAGTTTCCTAAGGAAACCAATGCTGATTTGTGACATTTCTGACAGAAGGGTAACAAAACTTTGCAGAAGCATAACAAAAATTTGGAGGCACTTTTGAGGCACTTTTAAGAGTATAAATCCATTTCTAAAAGAATGGTAAATTAGCCATGTGTTTCTAGTTTCGTGAATGTCTTTAATTTTTCAAACTAGAGCATGAGAAGGCCTCCAGAAATCCATTCTCCTAAGGTTACTCCAAAAGCGTAACAAAGGCTCCAAAAAGGTGGAAGAAACATGAAAAATGGGTGGTTTTTGGTGTTTTTCTTCAAAATTAAAGCTTATCATGCCAATGGGTTCCTGATATGTGATGTACTCATCAAAATACATCCATCCATATAAGGAAATCATCATTTAAATGCCCCCAAAACAAGAGTAACAAACGTTCGTTACCCTTCTGCAACAAGGAATTTCCAGAATTTTGCAAAATTCACATAAAATACCAAAATTGATAAAAAATTCTCAAAATTGGTTCTATGGCACCTATAAGTGATTATATAAATATCAAAATAATATTCAGCCAATAATTCCAAGCTATCATTCTCTTAAAGCTTCATTTGTGCCTCTTTTAGCCTTTTCTTCAATTGTTTCAGCCTTTTTTGAGAAATGGTGTTTCGGTGCGATAGTGGTTTTCCATGTGCCTTTGTAGCTTATTATCCCTTTTAGCCCTATTCAAGAAATTCTCCAAATTCTCATTTAATCCTGATAGCCAAAGTTCTTTGTATTCATTAATCTCGATGGAAATAATCTCATCAAAGGTCAACTCTTGAGGTGGATGAGTTGACTATATTTCTCGCTCGAATGCCCTTTTTAGGCCTCTTGTTTTTAGTCTTCTTGTTTATGTTTCAGTGTCCATTTCCTGAATTTGATAATAATAAAAAACCTCCTTACCTTTACCTTTTTTTTCCTCTATGTCTGACTTGGGCTTGCTTTGTAGGAGTTGATTCACTTTCAATTCAAAAATTTCTTGCTGAAGGAAAGTGATTTGAGATTTGGCAGTGGAGAGGATCTGTTCAATTCTGCTATTTCCTTATATTTCTCTTTGATGATCTCTTCAGCTGATCTAACCTCCACCTACTCTACTACCTCAACCTCTAATGGTGTTGACTCACTATGTTGATGCAAAAGACACTCCTCCTCTATCTCACTATGTCAGACAATGGTGTCAAGTGTAAGGACACTTCCAGAATACTTAGGTAGAAATACTTGTCTCTTCCTGTTCTCATATGTGTGAGTAAACTCAACAAAACTAGGAGCATCTAAAGGTTGAGTTGGCATGATAGAAGAGCCAACCTCCATTGGTTGTGCTGAGGATGTACTAGGAAATATAGAAGGGTTGATGGTAGGCATTGCAGACAATCTCTCCAAGAAATTTTCCCAAGTCATGTTGATGGAGGACAACTGATGCGATATAATGAGCTTGATTAGACCATGATGAAAAATACTAGTGTGATGATCTTGTCTTCTACTCCCAACCTTATTATTTATCTTAATCACACTCTTGTAAAAATAGTATGGAAAATCAAGTGTTTTGAAAGAGGTGAAATGCATCAAAAGCACGATATGATACCTATACAACCTAGAGAATATTCCTTCACATGTAAATTAATTAATTATGAACATCATCAAAGGAGCATACTTATTTATGAGGTTTCTAAAAGGAAAAAGATAATCTGGCTCATCGCTAGCATGTGGCTTCAGAAATTATTTGAATTTTTCAATGTCTAACTCCATGCCTTTGAACCAATCCTCTCCATGAGAAGGGACATATGTTGCAGAAGAAATTAGTTTTGATGATAGGCTTATCTCCATACCTTCATTAGTGACGTTTCCCATGATGTATCTTGTTGCAAATAAGCTGGTCAATTGAACACGATACCCCTCTTCCATGAGCCTTTCACAAAATATCAAACACTGAGCTCTCTCAAAGCATCTTTTAGCCAATGGCAAGGAATTTATTTCATGCATTGTGAAGGTTTCTAGCCTGAGGTGGCACCCTATATTAAATATTTTCTTGTCACTTTCCATTGTATTTTTCACTGGAATGATTAAAACCCTAGATTTTTAATGAGATGGGTGAGTGAATGGAAATATGGAAAAACAAAGTGTAGGAAAATGTGAGTTTAGTGGATGAGATGAATGGTCATGAAGCTCACATAAATTCTAGAAAACATTTTGTGGGTTTATTTGTGTGTTATATTCAATTTGTGGGTGGAATGAGGGAAAATGAGTGTGAGGAAGGTGTAAAAATTCTTAAAACACAAGAAATTCTCAATGTTTGACTATGAGATTAGCTAGTGTAAAAGTGTTTTAGGTTTAGAAGGTGAAATGAAGGCCATGAAGCTAATAAAAATTCTAAGAAAAATTAAATTAATATGAAGGCATATTAGCTCCACACTGAAAGTGGAATGAGTAAAAATGGATGAGTGTAGGGTGGAAAAGTCTAGAAAACACATGAAATTCCCAATGTATTTTCACTGTGAAAAAGATAGAATTAGGATTTGGGTGAAGTGACATGTTAGGTGTGGTGTAGATGATAGGAAAAGTGGGGATAATGTATATGGGATGTATCAGTTATGGTTTATGTATTCGGGTTAGTGTTTAGATAGGTGGGGTAAGTTAGGGTTTGCCACATGAAAACATTTTATACATGGACAAGTGACAATGTGGGGAAAAACACAATGAACACGAAATTGTTTTAAAACCCTCAAAAATTCGATGAAAATATAGAATAATAATGAATACTTACCTTTAATGAAGATGTTACAAGGTAATGGAGATAAGTGGTAAGTTGGTTTCGAGGATTTTGGATCTCAAGATAGAAAACTGCTTCTTCTCCAGAAGTGTAACAATGATGGAGGAAAGTGTAACAATGTGGAGGAAAAGTGTAACAAAAGTGGTTTTTCAATGCTCAAAAGCATAATAGTGTTGCATAGCACCCTACATAAGCATAACAAATGTGCCAAAAATCGTAACAAATATCCCAGAAATGTAACAAGAGGGGTAAAAAGCATAACAATAGTTGTTTGAAGGGTAGCAAATGGATTTTTAACTAAATTTGAGCCTTGGATTTTGGAGTTGGAACAAATTTGGAGGGAAATAGAGGTATATAGGTTCTCTCACACACATAAAAGGGTAACAATGAGTGAAAATGATTTATTTTTTCCCTTTTATAAGCTTGAGATGACATTTCACCTTTTGACATTTGAAAATGACTCTTTGAACCTTTAACAATTGGAAATGACATTTTCAAAACAGAATAAGTTGTCTTTGAAAATTGGAAATGACCCTTTTGTCTTTGAATGAGATAATAAGTGAGAAATGAGCACTTTTGAAGCTTTGGCACTTGAAATTACATTTTTGGTCATTTTATTGAGACAATGAGACAAAATTGAGTTGCTTTGAAATTTTTTGAAACTTGAACATTTGAAACAAGAAAAATTGTCTTTATTTAAGTTCCTAAACATGCTAGCTCCTTCTTTATGGTTTAATGAGTGAAATGAAGGTTTAAAGGCTTGTTCTAGGTGACAATTTGAACATTTTTCAAAGGCAAATATGATCGTAGATAACGACTTAAACGAGGTGGAGTGACATAACCCTAGACCTTGAAACTGATTATGATGTAGATGAACTTGATAATGACGGTGGCAATGAATGAAATGGAGTAGCATACTTGACCTATACTTCTTTAGTGACAAAAATTATTTTCTGAAAATTTGTTTAAAAAAGTAAAAAAAATTGACCTATGAATTTAGGAAAGCAAATGAAAGAGTTATTTTGATCACTGACATAACTGAGCTAACACGTTCTATAAAACCCTTTACTTACTTTGCCACATTCAATAGAACACATTATACAACATCATAAATTGCACTTTTATAATGCACAATTGTAACAACTACTTCACAACAAGTGATAAATAGACAAGAAACACATAAGAACACAAATTTTATCTCAAAACTTATTCTTCTTTATTAATATGGATATTTTAATTAAAATCAGCTCTCCAACTTGTGCATATATTTGTAGGTGGTTTGCACACTAAGTTTCAGACTCTTCCAAAGTCTCTACGCATTGAGATGCAGAGCCTTTCCCTCGATACAGAGATAGACACAAAACTATCCCTTAAGCATAGAACTTACAATTATCTATTGATTAACTTATAGTATATCATTACATATCTGTATAAAGAATTACATCGACACAGTACCATGGTCCAAATACTATGGGCTAAGAAAAATACAATCCAAACCCATTACAAAAATGAGGGGTGCCGAGCCACCTGGAAGCCCCTAAGATACTGAATGGTATATCCACAATTCTTTGTTGCGTGGTATAATTTGTGCTTCGCTACTAAAAAAGTGGGGACTTCACCAAAATCGAGGCCAAGTTGGGTTGCGCCCGACATTGAACTAAAAGGGGACATGGATGGTTTAAAAGGCAACATGAATAGTTTAAAATCAGATATGGAAGGTTTGAAGAATGGCATGTAAGCTACTATTGATGGTATAGATACAAAAATGAAAGGAAACATGGAATATTTGAATAAATACATGGAAAGTTTGAAGGAAGGTTTGACAAATTTGCTACAAGAAAAGATTCCTAATGGCGAAAGGGTAGTAGAGGAAACTCATGATGAAAAAAAAGAAATTCTAATCATGATTTTATATACTATAATATTGGATTGAAGACCCACCATATTCCAAATATCGATATAAGGAAGTTTGATGACAAGGATCCTCTACCATGGATACTACAGATGGAGCAATATGTTGATCTCCATAATGTGAAAAAAACACAAAAGGTACACATTGAAACTTTATATTTAGAAGGTTGCATGGTATCGATCTTGTAAACAAATTTTCACTTGGTAAAATTTTACGGAGCAAATGATATCACATTTAAAGGATACAAAGAGAAACTCCTTCTTTAGCTAATTTATAAATCTCAAACAAAATGGTTCAACAGTGGAGCACATTGAGAACTCCCAAAAATTGGATATAAGGGTAAATGATGTTCGAGAGGAGCATAGGATTGATGTATTAATAGGGAATTTGAAGGTTAATATCCAACATGCGGTTTGACTTTGGGAACCTGATTCATTGGAGAATTCATTCAAGTTGGCAAGAAAAATTGAAAGAAAAATTATGGCAACAAGAAACCCTACCACTCACAACTATAAAGATGGAAGGTTTGCTACTCCTATCCTTCCACAACATACAAAGTTGACACCACAACAATTGGAAGAAAAAAGAGAAAAAGGGATATGTTACAATTGTTATAGAAAATACATAAAATATCATAAGTGTGTTGATACGATATTATTTTACATAGATTGTGAAGCGGAGGAAGAAAAGGAAAGAGAAACTTTAAAAGAAGAGGATATACATCAGGAACTAATCCTATAAAAAGAAGACATGAATCCGACCACATCTTGTAATGCATTGGAAGTAATTACCACTTCTCAAAACTCTCAAGATAGAATGACATATCAAGAAGAAAAACATAGCATGTTTCAATTGATTTTGGTAATACCCATAAATTTATTCATTGTAAGATACCCAAGGAATTGAATTGCTTCCTTTATCCAACAACAGAGTGTCAAGTGATGCTTGCAAATGGAGGAACTATAAATTTCTCTGGAAAGTTCCATAACATCAAGCTAACCATGGGGAATATGTATTTAATATTCCAATGCTTTCCATTCCAATGGGTGGTTCTGATGTTGTACTAGGAGTCCAATGGTTAAAATATTTTGGTACGATAGCTTCTATTTTTCAAGAACTTTTCTTGAATGGTTTTGGGAAGGAAATGAAATGAAATTTAGGGGTATCAGATGGAACTAGGAAACATAATCAGCTCTAATTGCATGAAAAAAAATTGAAATAAATAACAACAGGGCATAATTGCAAAATTATGTTGTCTAGAGGTTAAAATGACAAAATCATCTATTTCTCCATATCTCCAAAAAGTCTTGGAAAATCATTCCAAGGTATTTGAGACTCCCAAATGCCTCCCACCTATTCATGCTCATGATCATGCTATTTATTTGATTCTAGGAAGTGTTCCTCCAAACATGAGGCCTTACCAATCTCCCTATGCCCAAAAGAGTGAAATTGAACGTACAGTCGTAGAAATTCTAGAGGCTAGTATAATTCAACCTAGTGAAGTTTATTTGTCTGCTCTAGTAGTATTGGTGCATATGATGGATGGATCATGTGACATTTTTCTGGATTATAAGGAGCTCAACAAGCTCACTATCAAAGATAAATTTCCCATTCCTTTCATTAATGAATTATTGGATGAATTACACGTAGAAATTTACTTTACCAAGTTGGATCATCATTCGGAATATCGTCAAATTACAATGAATACTAAAGACATTCTGAAAATTGCATTTAGAACTCATGATGATCATCATGAATTTTTGGTTATGTTTTTTTGCCTTACCAATGCACCTTATACATTAGAAGGTTTGATGAATTCCATTTTCAAACCCTTCCTTAGAAAATTTTTGTTACTATTTTTTTATGATATACTAACCTACAACAAGTCTTGTAAGGATCTTGTTCAACATGTTGATAATGTGCTCAAACTATTGGAGGAGAAACATTTGTATGCAAAAACCTCGAAATGTTTCTTTGGAGTATAGGAGGTAAAACATCTGGGTCATATTGTATCTGATGAGGGTGTTAATGTAGATCCTAAGAAAATCAAAACCATTAAGGAATATAAAATCCCCACATCGATAAAGCATCTATGAGGATTTCTCGAGCTTACATGATACTATCACAAGTTTGTTAAGAATTATGGGAGAATAGAAACATCTCTAAAAATATTACTGAAGAAGTATTCATTTTCTTGGACTCCAGAAGAAACTAATGCCTTTGAACATATTAAAGAAGTAATATACCAAGCACCAATCTTGATCTTAGAAGCTTATGCCAACATTCACAAAAACCTTTATTGAGGAATGATGCCTTGGAAATGGAATTGGTGTCATTCTTGTTACACCATTTTTTGGTCATCTAACCTATTATCATTAGATGGACCCAAGTACACCATGTAAGACCAATTTTACCCTAATTAAAATTGCTTTCACTATGTTAAAACAGGAAACCCCAAAAGGAAATATTAAACAAACCTATATTTGTTTGATTTTCCTCATGGAATAATTAATTAAACCATAATTTAATTATTATTCCCAGTCAAGTTTAACCCAAAATCAAAGAAATTAATTAGATAAACCTTTATTTATCTTATTATTTTCTAGGAATAATTATTTAAACCTTATTTAGATAATATTCCTTGTTAAATATGACCAAATCACCCACAAATAATTAAATAAATCACTATTTATTTAATTATCTTTCAACCACTTCCTTAAGTAATTAAATAAATCATTATTTATTTGATTATCTTCTAACCGCTTCCTTAAAAAGATAAATAAATCATTTATTTATTTATTTTTGACAAATTAAGGGATTTGACCCAAGTCAAATACCTTTTCCCTCAAACAAATATAATAAAATATTCCATAAAAAGTGGATCTAGATCTGGTTAACCCATGCACCAAGATCTAGAATGACCCAATATTTTGTTATAAATAGGAGTGTTTTTCCTACCATTCTTCACCTTTTGTTGCCTATTAGATCACTCTGGATCTATACACTTGGTCACCATTTTCTGCCATTTGCTGTGTGAGCTCCCTTCTATACACTCGGTCTCATTTTCTGCCATTGTTGCTCCCATTGAGCTCTACCTTCTACATTGGGTTTTCTACATCTACAAGAGAGAGAAAGCTTAGATCTGAAGTGCCGAGGACTACAAAGAACCCATCCCATTGAGGAGATCTGGATACACCTTCTTGTTTCCTCCCAGGTGCCCTGTAATATAAAAATTCATTCAAAAATCGTGTTCTTGTCTTCTCTGTTGGATGCATGGAGCAAACTCTTTACTTTACTGCTTAATGTCTTTCCATTTATAGATCTGTTTGTTGCAGCACTTTAACTACTAATTGCAGATCTGAAGATGTTTTGCACCCATTATTGTTGTTAGGGCTATTAGTTATGCGTAGCTAAAGTGGTTCTTTTTCGTACGCTTCGACAAAGAATTCATACTAACAAATGGCGACTCCACACGGGTTTTAAATTACGACCGCTGTCGTTTCTCATATTCCTGCATATCCAGCTACTTCAGGCCCTAGGGCTTCTTTTCAGCTGTTTAGTTTTTCTCTTTTCATGTCATTTTTTTCACATAAAACCCTAAAAACCTAAAATTTCTAACTTCCGTGTGTTTCTGGCCCTATTGCGCAGGTAAGCGACACCAGCCGCACCTGAGACGGCAATTTTTCAGAAAATCTGCCGCCGAAACAGCCGGAACGGGGGGGTCGCACCTTTTGGCCCAAAACTTGCGACCTGGACGCACCTTTTGGCCTGTTTCCTGCGACCTCAACTCAGATCAGGTCAGAACCTGCGACCTGCCTTTTTTCCAGCATTTTTTCTGTAATTTTTCTGGGTTCTGCTGCAGCCTCTGCCAGGGTTTTCCAGCCTCTGTCTCAGCCCGCCTTGACCAAGATCTGATCTGTGTTTACTCATCTAAGTGGGAACCCAGCCCCTTAGGGCTTTAGTACCCTCCACTTTTTGTGGAAGAGTTTCAGCTGTTTCAGCCGTCGGTTTCAGAGCTTCAGCCCCCTCTTTTTCCAGATCTGTGACCTCACTTCTAGATCCTTTGAAATCAACCTCTTTTCCTTTCAAATCACCTCTTGTCGTTTTGTTTGGACCTCCCCTAAAGGCCTCTGCCTTGCCCCCCCCGGCTTTTTGCTGATTTCCCTTTTTCCAGCCACCTTGCCTCTGTCTCTTGGCTGTGATCTGCACCCCTTATCTGCAGCTTTATCCTCCAGATCTCTGTCCCCTTTGACCCTAGATCTGTTGAGCTTCGTTTGTGTGTGTTTCCATAGTTTTTCCCTTTCTTTTCAGCATAGTTTTGAGAGACCCACTTTCTTGGGTTTGATAGATGCATATGTAGCTGTTATTTTTCCGTTATTTCAGCATTTTTATTCTGTTCTCTGTAGGTTTATTTTCAGCTACGTTGCACACTTTTTTTCTCTCAACAACGGAAAGGGTTTAAAAATTAAAACTTAACGCACGCCACACACTGACCCTAAGTGAAGAAGCGCCTGGTTAACACCGCCTGGCAAAGACTCTAAAATCAATTGTCACTGCACCTTATCTGCCCTTGACATTACTTGATTCTGTCCCTTTCTGCCCTTGTCGGTTTCCTTCTTCCTGTCATCATTGCGCCCCCAAGGCACCTTTCCCGAAGCCTCCTTGGCCTTCACCCTCAGTCTCCGGTCGATCGACCTGCTCCGTCCCACCGTCGTCGAGCCAGTCCTTCTCTGATTCTTTGGGTTCTTCTTTTCCTTCTAGTTCTCCCCCCTGTCACCTCCACTATGTCGGGTCCAGGGCCTAACACTAGCGAGAATCCCGGCCCTAATGCCGGGACTACTACTAGCAGAACCACCACAGAAACTACCTCGGCTTCACCCGTGCTCCCCTTCTTGGTAGGCCTCAGCCTCCCCGATTTGGACCGATTGATAAACGACCCTATACACCATAATGCTAGTTGGCCTGCTATGCCGACAAAGCTCCCGTCCGACATCCCAAAGTTTGACGGCCATGCTGGCGAAGATCCTTCAAATCATGTTCGCTCTTTCCACATGTGGTGTTCATTGACCTCCATTACCGATGACTCTGTTCGTCTTCGATTGTTCCAACGCACGCTTACAGGCGAAGCTTCCAAGTGGTATGTTGATCAGCCCACTTCCTCCCATACCACCTTTGCAACTCTTGCCCAAGCTTTTTTATCTTACTTCCAGCTTCCCCTTCGTTATGACACTGGTATCGAACTCTTGACTTCCTTCAAGCAAACCTCTTCGACCCGCCTTTCTACCCATGTCCAGAAATGGTGAAGACGACGGAGCTTATGCCAATCTCCTCCCTTCGAAGACCGTCTCTACATGGAATGGTTCCTTAGATCTCTCTTGTCCCCTATCGGGAAAGATGTCGCATCCCATTTTCCTCAAACCGAAGAAGATGCCCTCCAAATGGCGTTAAAGTATGACCTGATCTACGCTCAGACAGGTTATGATCCTACTGTCCTACCTGATTTTCCCACACCCAATGATGCCCATACACCGGGGGCACCTCATGCCGCCAACAGTATCATTGGACCCATCTCTCATCCATCCGCTCAACCTCACATGAGCTATGGTTTTCCTGGAGGAGGGGGCACCACTTCCTGCACTTCTCCCCCTCCCGGTAGCATGCATCCAGGATACGGCATGCCTCATCCTTTTGCCCAACCTCCTGCTTACCTCAATGTTGCCCAACCTAACCATTACCCTTATCCACAACCTGGCGCGCCAACTCCTCCAGCACATGCACTTTCGCCTCCCTTGCCTTCTCAACCCCTGCAACAGCGCTCCCCGCCCCCTCAAGCGCCGGTGGATGCACAGCAGGGATTCATGGCTACCCAACCACCTGACGGACAGGTGGCCACTCCACCTTCCCCTTCTGGTTCCTCCAATTACCAGATCCTCATGATGAACTCTGATCCGCCTCTAACCGTCGACCTTAACTTGCAAACTCGGTCTCGCCAGTACCCCAAGCCTCCTGCTCAGTCTGCTCCCGAGCCCCCCTCTTCAGGTTCTGCAGAGCCTCTTTCGACATCCAACGGCCCCTTACACATCCCTCAACCCAAAGTTGAGGTTCATCCAAAGATTCCAAAGGTACCATTACGCCGAAATGCTGCTTCCGGTCGAGCCGCTCAGTCGTATAGCATAGTAGATGATTTGGCGCAGTCCCCTGCTGCCATTTCCATACTGGAACTCCTCCAGTCGTGCCCTTCCCAAAAGAAGGCTCTACTATCTGCCGTGGGCGCTGTAGATCCTGCTGACGACCAGATGATTGTTTTCGACGCCACTCAATCAGACCACCCTCCCCTCCCTCCTTCCGTCGCCTTCCAAATCTCAGTCAAAATACGAAACGCCATCGTTTCCTGGTGTATCATTGACGAGGGGGCATCCACCTGCGTGATGTCCGCTTCGGTCTGGAAGCAACTCGGATCCCCTGAGCTGGCCCCTTCCACGATCACCCTTAGAGCGTGGGACGGTCATGCCTCCCAGCCCATTGGCTTGTTCCGTAATTGCCCTATCACACTCGCCGGTAAGACTGTTTGCGTTGACGTCGAAGTCATTGACGCCCCACTAGACTACAACATTCTTTTGGGCGAAGCTACACCTATGCTATGTCTGCTGTCCCATCCGCGGTCTTTCGCAAGATGTCTTTCCCCCATAATGGGAAGATAGTCACCATTGACCAGTTGACATATCATGAGCCAAAATCTCAGACCTCACCTGAGACGACCATCTCTTCTGTAGCCAACAAGAAAACCGTCGACTCCTTGACCAGCGTCTCCCCCGGCGTTTACAAGGATTCCTCCCTGCTTGGAACTTTTCCTAGTCTCCCCCCTCCTCCTATCTCTGACCCCAGCTCATCGAATGTTTGCATGATGCAATCGTCTCGGGCTGCTCTCAAGCAACCTGCTTCGGCTAGTCAGCAACCTTGCCCTCCGCAACCTGCTCCTAGCCCTTCACCTGTAGTTGGTAGTCATGAGCCCCTTTATCCCCCAGGCACGGTTCCTCCAGGCCTTAGCCATTTAGGAGCCGTCCCACCTGGCCATTACCCCTCTGGTCAGATACCGTTCTTAGCTCCCCCCCCAGGAGTGTACACGGTACCAGTCATGGCCATTGGGATTCCCGTTTGGTACCTTGATCCTCCAGCCCCCACCTTGCCTGGTCAACCCCAACCTTATATCGCTTTGACCCCGGTTCAACCAGCCCCCATGGTTTCTCCCGTTGCATCAGTGCCTCAGTCACTTCAACAGGAACCACCTCCTGTTGCGACCGCTTCGGGTAAGAAGGGCAAAGCTCGCAAGGGGGCATCAAAGGACAAGGCTGCCCCGACAAACCCTGCTCCTCCTCAGCCTCCAAAGCATACCATCCAGGGTGCTTTGTGTGATGTTGTCGGTCACGCCTCCCATACCTATCCTGAATTACTTCATCTCAAGCCCATGGTTAATGTCACGTTCCCTAAGTCCGCGGTCCCAGAAGCCTCTGTTCCTTCCGCGACCGCGGCCAAGAACCCCAAGACTATTCACACCAACCACCCCTGTGCTTTTTGTGATCTCCATGGCCATTCCACCCATCTTTGTCCCCGCCTCACGGACTTCCGCACCTCTATCGCTGCGGTCCACCAATTCGAGGCCAAGCACAATGAGTCCACCTCTCTCCTATTTGCGCATTCTGCTTCAGCAGAACTACCAAATATGACTGCTCCCATTGACATTCCCCCTCCGGATGTCGAGATGACGGAGCCTTCGTCCAACATTTTCTACCTATCATCATCCATGAGACCCTTGGGGAACATTCCATCTGAATCCTCCCCTGTTGTTTCGCTTGACCTTCCTTCAGCGGACATCTTGGGCTCAACATCGGTAGATCCTTTATCTACTTACTCTTCGGTCACCCCTTGTGACGATGCGTATGTGAACCTCTCTTCTCATGATGATGATTCAAGCCACTTCACCACGTCAGGTGGTTCTTCTTCCACCAGTCACCCCATCTTCTATCACGATGACGACATTACGGAAGAAATTCCCACCCCTGACTTTATTTATTCCCCCTTACATCGAACCCATGCGTTCACACCACATCCACCTTGTGGCCATTACATCGAAACCCAATGTTTGGGTAAGGGGGCACCCACATTTGAGCGACCAAGAGAAGCCATTCTCCACCACTCTCCTAGTGTATCTGGTCGTGTTGACTCTAGACCCAGTATTCTTCCACATTTAGAAGAACCTCTAGAGTCCCATATCACTTCAGATCACTCTCGGGACGATACCCCTCATCGTTCCCTCATCTTACATCAGCAACCCAGTCTCTTAGACATTATTGTTGACCAACCTATAGCTTTTCTACGAGAGCATCAGTTCATTATCTCCAAATCCTCCTTTTGGGATAGTGACACCAGGTATGCCAATTCGGAAACTTAAAGTCCATTTGATCCCTATATGCAGTACCAAAAGAGATTGGTAATGCTCCATTTCCTTTCTCAAACTGCATAACCATAACCAGAACAAATGGCACACCACATCATTAAAATGTGTTTAGATTCCCATTTTTCTAAATACATTTTGGCATGACCACACCATGCTCGGGGGCACCCATGCCCCTCAACCATAACCCTCCTCACCTCGTTTCTAGAGAGGAGGTTGTCTTACCAATCGAGTGTACATCCCTTCCCTTCCTCTGGCTGTTGAACTTCTCCCTGACACCCACCCTCTAGAACAATGACTTATCATGCTTGAGCGTGCCTCTGAATATCGCTGTGTTGCATTGCAAACCATGGAAGCGGCCAAGAAACACACCAAAAGCTCAATATGACCAAAAAGTCCAGCCTCGTCCTTTTCATGAAGGCGACCTTGTTCTAGTATATGACCAGGCCCATGATGTCCTTGGTCACAGGAAGTTCGACTCATTATGGCTAGGCCCTTACATCATCAGTAAGGAGCTTGGTAAGGGGGCATACCTTTTAGAAGACTTCAAAGACAATCCTCGCAATGCACTCTATCTTAAGAAATATTACCCTTAGCATTTCCCTTCTGAGATGCGTGTTTTATTTTCTGTTAGATAGCCAGCATATTTTTATTTTTATTTTTATTTATTTATTTATTTATTTTTACTTTCATCCTTCGCCAGGACCTATTTTGTCCAAGAAGGGTCACTTCACCTCTCCTTAAAATCGAATTTCCTCACTTACAACACTTGTACTTGGGGCACCATCTTGCCTCCTTACTTGTCCATGTTTGTGACGATTTTCGTCATGAGTCCCCACCTTGTAATCATGCTTTTATGGTCCCCCATTGGGCCTTTTACTGTGTGGCAGCACCATCGAGTCGCCCTTGTTTAGAGCGTCCAAGTTGAGTCATCATCGCATTCATGGAGTCTATCCCGCGTCCCTTTGTACCCCACTATAGCCCTCCATCCTTCATTGCTTGGTCTCTCTCTTGTGTCGCATATTATGACCTTCAGTCCCACTGTCCCCTATCCCTTACGATATTGTGTCAGTCGCTGCCATGTCATTCATGCCCTTTATGCTCTAACAAGGGAAGTCGCCCATTCGCTACTCAGTCTTTTCCATTTCACCATCATCATTAGTGTCAGTCTGTCCGTCGCTCTACTATTTTCTCTCGTGCCTTTGTTGAGGATCTCTCATTGCCTCACCTATGGCGGACCTCCTTCTGTCGACATCAGCTCATTCATTCCAGAAGCCAGGTCTAGAGGGCGGTGTCCCTTGGTTCCAGCTTCCACTCTTGTTCGGTGCCTCGGATCAGGCAAAGGGATCTCTCCTTGCCCTTTGACTTGATTGTTTCTCCAGCTCCTTTCAGCACGATCGAGATCCGTATACTTGACGGTCCAGTGATCCAGCAGCAGCTCTTGATGATTCCCGGGTGTGTGTGAGACGTCTCAACCCTCATGAGGGGGTGGCCCTGCAGGTAGCCCCCCACATGCCCGGATGACCTCTTCCTTGCAGCCTTCGATGCAGCTCCAGATATTTGATGATGTTGGCCGTAGCCACTTGCAGCACCTCTTTGCTTTGCATGTATCAGTCATATTTTGTGAGCCCTTCCCCATTTACAGGGGGCATTTGGGTTGTATTTGTCTCATGTACTCAGATATTATTGTACTAGTCCTGGCTGTTATCCCAGGCACAGCATGTATGTGAGACTCTTCATTGTATTTTTATCTGGCTCGTGATTATGCCAGCTGTACTCTATGGTTCGATCCCTGGTTTACTGGACACACTATTCTTTTGTACTTTGTCACGGCGGGCATAGGTATGCCTCCCCCGCCGCCTTCAGCACAGGTACCCTCTCATAAAAAGAGACTTGTTGCACCTGCGAGTCTCGTCTCCTTAGGGTCTAGTCCTTCAGCACAATATCTACCTCACACTTCTCTCTCTAACATCCCCTTTCGTTGTCTGGTGATTGTATTCTTACAACGTACTTCGGTCATACGATTTGCTTCTGACACTCACACGCTGGGGGGCAATCTGTTACACCATTTTTTGGTCATCTCACCTTTTATTATTAGATGGACCCAAGTACACCATGTAAGACCAGTTTTACCCCAAGTAAAACTGCTTTCACTATGTTAATTAAGGAAACCCCAAAAGGAATAATTAATTAAACCACAATTTAATTATTATTCCCAGTCATGTTTAACCCAAAACCAAAGAAATTAATGAGATACACCCATAGTTATCTTATTATTTTCTAGGAATAATTATGTAAATAATATTCCCTGTTAAATATGACCAAATCAACCACTATTAATTAAATAAATCATTATTTATTTGATTATATCTCAACCACTTCCTTAAAAGGATAAATAAATCATTTATTTATTTATTCTTCACTAATCAAGGGATTTTGACCCAAGTCAAAGTCCCTTTCCCTCCAACAAATAATAATAAAATATTCAATAGAGGTGGATCTAGATTTGGTTAACGTTATTTTAATCATGCACCAAGATCTAGAATGACCCAATATTTTGTTATAAATAGGAGGGTTTTCCCCTTCATTCTTCACCTTTTGTTGCATACTAGATCACTCTGGATCTATACACTTGGTCTCATTTTCTGCCATTGTTGTTCCCATTGAGCTCTACCTTCTACATTGGGTTTTCTACATCTACAAGAGAGAGAAAGCTTAGATCTGAAGTGCTGAGGACTACAAAGAACCCATCCCATTGAGGAGATCTGGATACACCTTCTTGTTTCCTCCCAGGTGCCCTGTAATATAAAAATTCACTCAAAAATCGTGTTCTTGTCTTGTCTGTTGGATGCATGGAGCAAACTCTTTACTTCACTGCTTAATATCTTTCCATTTATAGATCTGTTTGTTGCAGCACTTTAACTACTAATTGCGGATCTGAAGATGTTTTGCAGAATAGCTTTCCAAGAGGACTTGTCCCTCTAGAAGAACTTTTTGATTTCAATGATGTTGCTAGAAATCCAAAAATGGAATCCACTAAAGCAAATGTAGAAGAGTCTAGTATAGGCAATGAGCAAGAACCCAAAATGGTAAAAATGTCAAAAACACTTCCAGCACATACAAAGAAGAAATATATTGAGTTATTCAAAGAATTTAGTGATGTGTTTTCCTGGAGTTATGAATACTTTAAGTCCTATGATACTGACATCATTCAGCACAAAAATCCACTCAAAGAAAGACAAAAGCCCTTTAAATAGAAGCTACTCAAAATAAACCCTGTCCAAATGCCACTGGTTGAGAAAGAGATAAAGAAAATGTATGATTATGGAATAATAGTCTCACTCAAGTGCTTATAATGGGTTTCAAATTTTGTATCAGTGAGCAAAAAGACAGGGGAGATTAGGCTCCGCATTGACTTCAAAAATCTAAACAAAGCATCCCTCAAAGACAACTACCATTTAACAAAGATGGACCACATATTGTAAAGGGTAGTAGGCTCCAAGAGAATCTCTTTGCTTGATGATTTTTCAGGGTATAATCAGGTGTTGGTGCATTGAGATGATCAACACAAAAAATATTTCACTACACCTTGGGGCACCTTTATGTATGTAAAAAATCCTTTTGGGTTAATTAATGTTGGAGCCACTTTCAAAGAGTAATGGATATTGCTTTCTCAAAGTAAATAGGTTTCTTCATTGTGATATATCTTGATGATATCACAACCTATTCAAAAATTGATGAAGAACATCTAACTCATTTGAGGAAGGTCTTTGAGAAATGCAGAAAGTATGTCCTGTCTTTGAATCCCAAGAAATCCTTATTTGGCCTTCAAGAACAAAAGCTTCTAGGCCACATCATATGTGAAGAAGGGATCAAGATTGACCCAAATAGGATTGAGGGAATATTGCAAATAAGTCACCCAATAAATATCAAAGAGCTTCAATCTTTCATTGGAAAGATAATTTTTTTAAGAAGGTTTATACCAAAACTTACAGAACTCCTCATGAACATCACCAACATGCTCAAAACAGAGTCATGAGTCAAGTGGAACAAGGAAGCAAATAATTCTTTTGACGTAGTGAAGCAAGAACCTACACAAGCACCGGTTCTAATCAACCCTCACTTCACCAAATATTTGTTTATATTCTCCTTTGCATCAAGACACAAAGTTGTTGACGTATTGCTGTAGAAAAATACAAAAGGATAGGAGAAACCCATAGTATTCTTCAAAAAAGCTTTAAGGGATGCACGTCTGAAATACAATATCATGTAAAAGTAAGCTTTTGCCTTAATCAAAGCACTAAAGGATTTCAAAGTCTACGTTCTTCATTCTCACATCATTGCATTTGTGCCTCATACAATGGTTAAAGACATCCTAACACAAGACCCTAATAGAAAAAGATACAAATGGATTGTTGTTATCTTGGAATATGATTTAGAAATCAAGCCCACCAAGTTAATCAAAGGACAAGGACTGGCTAAACTAATGGAAAAAACAATTTTTTAAGCTCTAGACATCAATATGATTCACTCATTGGATGAACAAGAGGAGCTAGTGACTCCACCTATTCAGGAAGCATTTCTTAATTCTCCCTGGTACGCATATATATTATAAGTTCTTTTTAATTTAAATTCTCCTCCTAGTTTGTCCAAAACAAAGGCCAGATTCTTGAAACTGAAGGTTGTAAACTTCTACATTCTAGAAAAAGTTTTATATTGGAAAAAATATGGTGGTGTATTGCTTAAATGTTTTCCTAAAGAAGATGCAGATAGTATTATGCATGAATTTCATGAGGGGGAGTGTTGAGGTCACCTCTATTGGAAAACCATTGTTAATAAGATCCTTAGGCTAGTTTCTATTGGCCTACCCTCTTCCAATACATCCACAAAATGGTAGTTACTTGTCATAAATGCCAAATTTTTTAGGGAAAAAGAAACTTGTTGCCTTTGCCATTACAAATGATCTTTGTTGAAGCTCCTTTTCGACAATGGGGTCTATATTTCATTGGATAAATCCACCCTTCCTCCTTTTCCCAACATAAATGGATCCTTACTACAACTAACTATTTTACCTAGTGGATAGAAGCCATTCCTTCTAGGACTGCCACATACTCAGTAATTATTAGATTTCTTGAAAACAACCATTAGGGGAATTTTGAGGTCTAAAATGGGCCTCCTAAGAAAAATGTACAACCAAAATAAACTTTATAAGAAACAATAGGATTCAAGATGATGATGTCAACCATAGGAGATGATTCACCATTTTTTAAGTAAAAGGGTAAAAAGAATAAAAAATAATAAAATAATAAAACTACTTTTTCAACTCGTATTTTCGACTAATCTCCCAAAATGTTTACTCAAATTTTGAGCGGGAGTCCTCCTTGGATGAAAAATTTAATTCCTCATCCAAGGAGTACCCATGTTGCATATTTTCGATGGACCCTACTACGTGAAAAATGATAAATACAAGAAAAAATGTGATTGCAATCACGTTTTTCATGTATTTCTCATTTTTCGTGTAGCAATTTCTATCAAAAGTATACAACATGGGTACTCTTTGGATGGGGAATTAAATTTTTCATGCAACAGGTACTCCTGCTCAAAATTTGAGTAAAAAATTTGGGAGATAAGTTGAAAATACGAGTTGAAAAAGTAGTTTTTTCTTTTTTCCCTCTAAAATTTGATGATGTCATCAAATCTTATTTGATTTTTTCCACTATTATTTTATAATTTCCTTATGAGGCCCATTTTATACCTCAAAATTCCCCTAATTATCCTATCTAAGTTCGGTTGTCCTAGGAAAATCATTACTGATAATGCTGCTGCCTTCAAATCCAAGAAAAAGGTGGATTTCTACCATAAATATCACATTAAATTGGAACATTATACAACTTATAAATACCCTCAAGGTAATGGGTTGGCTAAATCCTCAAATAAGAGTTTGGTGAACATCATTAAAAAATTTCTCGAGGAAAACAAGAAATCATGGCACGACAAATTGGTACATTCAGTATGGGAAGATAGGCTAACAAATAAGAAGTCAATTGATATGTCACCCTATCAACTAGTCTATGGAGTGGATTCATTCGTTCCAACCACCTTGGGAGTGCTAGTAATGAAGCTCATTCAGGATGTGCATTTTGAGGAGAATGATATACAAAGAAGAATAAAACAAACCATTGAGCCGCAACAAACCAGAGAAGGAGTATACAACAGAACACAGCTGGTATAAGAAAATATCAAGAAGATATTTGACAAAAGGACTAAGGAAAATGATTTTAACATTGGATACAAAGTGTTGAAGTGGGATTCAAGGAGAGAGGACAAAGGTAAGCATGGAAAATTTTATAACCTATGGAAAGGTCCATTCATCATTCATTCTGCAAGGGGTAATAATGCATTCTTTTTAGAAGAGATGGATGGAACATAGTTGTTTCGAGGTCCTGTTAATGGAAGGATGATGAAACATTATTACAGTTAAGAATATTAGTTTAATTCTTCTTAATTGTATATAACACTGCTTAAAATAAATCTCAAAGGAAGTTGATCCAAAAAAGAAAGAAAGGAAAAGAAGAAAAGACGGTAGATAAAAAGGAAAAGGTAAGCCCCATACCAAAAAATAAATGTTTCTGAAAGAGCTACACATCTAAATGCCACTGCATTTAGTTTAGTTTACTTTTTGAAAATAGTATTGTGTGCAACTTGTTTAAAGAATGCCACAATTCATGATGATCAAACTGCTTAATCTTGATTCATTCATGTTTTGAATTTTTGCAGATAAGTTAGAAAATGAAGATTTTCCAAACTATTTAAACTTGGCTTATTAGTAGGTAGGTAGAAAATGAAATTGGTTCAAAAGCTTAATCTGAACCAGTAGAAGAAATAAGGAAGGTGGTAACCTAGAGGTTCAAAAACAAAAATGATGTCAAGGTTTCGAAGTCTAAGTGCACCTAAAAAGGAAGAAAAATAGTTTTGAATCATAGGTTGGGTAGGTATGTATGAAGAAGAGTTCTTAAAACTTGAGCATGTTCAAAGTTTGCAAATTTCAGGTTGTTTATATCAGCTCAAGAACAAGTGTGTTTCAAACCTTAGTTTGCTGTAAACATAGATTTCAGTTTTTGAAGGTCACAATCATAAAAGTTGTAGCAAATCAGGATTACAGAGTGGAAATCAGCCAAATGAAATAGGCTACTGATCTACAAACTTTCTTGACACCTCCTAAAGGAGCTACCCTCCCCAACTGGAGCCACTGTTAGATTCTTGTATTTCTATAGTATCACAAGATGACTATTTATTTCTTATATTTTGCTGAAAATAATATTCCCTGACTATCATATATTTTCAGAAATCTCATTTCCTTCATTATTTTCCATTTAACCTCTCCATTGTCTCTCATGTTTCCTTTTCTGATACTCTCATTCTATGAAATCCCATGTTTAACCTCAATCCCCTCAATTTAGCCCTGTCCCTTTCTTAAAACCTCTTTCCCTATGTTAAAACCTCATTTTCCTCACTAAAAACCCTTCCCCTTCACCTATTCCCCCTCTTTTCATCAAAAACAAATGTAAAAACCCATTTGTACATTTTTTTTTATAAATAAATCGAGGCCCACTCTTTAAAATAAACCTTGTTTATTTTTTACACCCGACCCCTTATATATTTAAGCCTCTGCATTAAAAACCTTATTACCCCACTTTAATGTGACCCTCGCCCTACCTTCTATTAAGCAACTCCCCTTTGATATTTTTCCTCGGCCCCACCTTATGTTTTAACCCGTCATTCCATTCAATCCCGACCACTGTCTGATCTTCTCCCCTTCATCCCACAGCCCCTGCTCCATATCGCAACCCAAAACACCCGATGGTTAAAACCTTTGAGGGGTTACGAAATGGGCAGTTTGCATCCCTCCCATCCACCACGCATCACCACCTCGTTTTATCGCATGCCCTCTAACCAAAACCATAATCCACTTAAGCACCATGCGATAAACCGCAAACTGCCTTCGCGCCATGAAACTAAACCGCTGACAATTCGAAATTCTATGAGCTCTGTGCTATTGTGATAATCCCCCGAGCCACTATAATAACCCCTGTAAAATTCCTAAAAAACTTGAAATGCCATTTTATGGATGCAAAAATTGAAAACCTCCACTGTCTGGACTCCTTCCACAAATTTTCCCAAGATCCTTTAGGCCAAAAATCACCATTTCTCCCCTCCTTGTAGAACTCTGTTTTGTTAACAAATTGTTTTAATTTTGTAGGTGATGTATATATCTAAAAATACTATAATCAAATAGCATTTCTAATCCTATGAATTGTTTAAACCGGTATCTCTGTATTTTGATTTAGAAGCCTTATTCATCAAAGGATTAGGAGCAGAAGAATGAATAAAAGTAGCAATGGAGAAGAGATGGAGGGCAGTCATGGTTATCAAGGTTTATTCAATTCAACGTGACAGCGAATCCAGTAAGAAGGTAAACAAATTAAATGACATAGTAAGGTAAAGGGAGAGTTTACTATGATAGTGAAAGGCAAAATAATTAAACATAATAGTAAAGAGATTATGCAGAAAAGGACAATTTAAATTTTGAAGGATAGATCAAAGAAAAAATAAACAAAGAAGACAGATCCAAATGACAAGGCCACTTAACACATACTTCTCCTCAATCACATTGGCCACCTACAACCTAATTTTTATATAATAAAAAGCTACCATAGTTAATGTTATAGTCAGAGATATTTTAGCAACAGTTCAGAAGTTATTGTAAAAGTTAATGTTTGAAGGAAATTAGTCAAAGATATTTTAAAGTTAGCCTAGTAGTCGATTTAAGAGTTATTATTAGAGTAAGTCTGTCAGTAATATTTTTGGCTTGGGCCTTGAATGGTATCAAATGTCAAAGCTACATTTACTTTGTAGTAAATGCAGATCTTCCACCCTAGGTTAGGGAAACCTCCTCAATGTTAGAAAATTAAATATTACAGAGCAATGCAACACATAAAATATGCGAAAATAAAAGCACACAAAACACATAAAACTAGAGAGACACAGATATACGTGCTTCACCCAGTTTGGGCTACGTCCACCCCGAACAACCAGTCCTTCCTTTCTATTATCCAGCAAAAAATAAAGAGACAAAACCTATAGCAAATCCACTGTAATATCCTTTGTTCTCTCTCACAGTATCCCTCTCTGTTTCTCGCTTCGAGAATACACATACAATGCACATCCGCAATACAATACCCTCATAAAAGTGAGGAGTTTCCTTCTAGGGAAAAAAACCCTAATCTAAACATAACTTCTACTGTCAGATCATTTGCCTAATGAACGGCCCAGATTGACTAGAAATTACTATACTTTTACAAGGCAATTTTACATCTTTTTTTAGCTTCGGGGGCACTGCTCCCGAAAACCCCTACCAAGGGGGGGATCCGAAAAGAGCTGCTACCCCCCATAGACCCCCCACGGCAGCGATTAATTACGGGTGGCATTGCCGCCCCTTTTAAGGTACAGGGGTCCAATGCTGTGATACAAAGTAAACAAGATAATCAGGCTCCACACCCAACATTCTCCCACTTGGAGACTGATTGTAGCAACTCAACCGCTGCTTCATTTTCTGGAAAATGACTCCCACTTGGAGACTGATTGTAGCAACTCCACTGCTGCTTCATTTGCTGGACAACTACTCCACTTCGGACCTGGCTGTTTCTCATCTTCATCGTCATACTTGAAGACCAATTGAAACTGAGCATAATCTCAGTTTCTCCCTAGTTACAACTTTTGTTAGCATATCTGCAGGATTCTGGTTAGTGTGTATCTTTTCCAGCTTCAACTGTCCATCTTCCAACATTGACCGTATGAAATGGTACTTGAGTTGTATGTGTTTAGTCTTGGAATGAAATGTTGGGTTCTTTGCAAGACGAATGGAACTTTGGATATCACTATATAACATGCCCATATCATGCTTCTTACCCAATTCATCCATAAACCTTTGTAACCAAATCATTTATTTACTAGCCTCTATAGCAGCAACATACTCTGCTTCTGTTGTTGAAAGTGCAGCTACATTTTGGATTTTTGAAACCCAACTGATAGGTGTTCTACTACAGTAAATACATACCCTGTAGTGCTCCTCCTGTTATCTATGTCACATGCCATATCTACATCAACATATCCCTGTAGAGTAATGTTTGAACCACCAAAGCATAATGCTTGATTTATGGTACCTCTCAAACATCTGAGAATCCATTTCACTGCCATCAAATGTTCTTTTCTTGGATTGTTCATGTACCTGCTTACAACTCCCACTGCATGTGCAATATCAGGCCTTGTGCAGACCATTGCATACATTAAGCTTCCAACTGCTATTGCATATGGAACTTTAGACATATAATCCATTTCTTCCTGGGTCTTAGGGCACATCTCCTTAATAATTTTGAAATGGCTAGCAAAAGGTGTACTAACTGGTTTTGCATTCCGCATATTAAATCTTTTCAACACCTTTTGTATGTACTCATTCTGGGATAATTTTAATTTGCGATTTTCCTGTCTCTAGTTATTCTCATACCACAGATTTGTTTTGCAGCTCCCAAATCTTTCATTGCAATTGAATTTTCCAATTTTATTTTGAGCACATTTATTTCCTGCATGTTAGACCCTGCAACAAGCATGTCATCTACATACAATAACAATATAATATATCTTCCATCATTTTTCTTTTTTCAGATAAACACAATGATCAAAGTGACATCTAGTATAACCTTGTTTAGACATAAACCCGTCAAATTTTAGATACCACTACCTTGGAGCATGTTTTAAGCCATACAAGCTCTTCTTTAACATTCACACTAATTTTTCTTTCCCTTTGACCTCATATCCTTCTGGTTTCTGCATATAGATCTCTTCCTCTAAATCTCCATGGAGAAATGTTGTGTTTACATCTAACTGTTCAAGATGCAAATCTTCCGCTGCTACAAGACTTAAAATAGTTCTGATTGAAGTCATCTTAACAACAGGAGAAAATATTTCATCACAATCAATACCTTTCTTCTGTGCAAACCCCTTCACCACAAGTCTAGCTTTGTACCTCTATTTTCCTCCATCTTCTTCCTTTAGCCTGTAAACCCATTTATTCTATAATGTTGTTTTACATGAAGGTAACCTGACTAAGTCCGAAGTTTGGTTATGTATTAAGGATTCCATCTCTTCTTCCATGGCTAGCTCCCACTTCTTCCTGGTTTCAACCTACATTGCTTCTTCATAACATTCGGGTTCACCAGAATCATTCAACAATAAATAATATAATGAAGGAGAGTATCGTTCAGGGGGTCTACTTATCCTGGTAGATCTTCTGACACCACTTTCAGGTGTTTGAGGTGCCTGTTGCTGTTGTTGTGGCTGTTGATTATTATTATTTTTAGGCACCTTTACTTTTTTTGTGATCTCATCAAGAACTGTGTATTCTTTGTTTTCTTTTTCCTGTAATTAATTCTTATACAAGACCTTTTCATTGAATATTACATCTCTGCTCTTAATGATTTTGTGATTTTCATAATCATATAAGTGATAACCAAAATCATTAACACCATATCCAATAAAGGTACATTTCTTTGATTTTTCCTCAAGCTTTGTTCTATTTTCTTTATTAATATGGACAAAGGCCTCACAACCAAAAGGATTTAAAAAGGAGTAGTTTACCTTTTTACCTGTCTATGCTTCCTCTGGAATACCACCATCCAAGGAACTTGTAGGCCCTTTGTTTATTAGATAAACAATAGTATCTACAACATCTGCCCAAAATTGTAGAGGAAATCTTGCATGCAATATCATGCAACTTGCACGCTCCATGATTGTTCTGTTCATCCTTTCTGACACACCATTTTCTTGTGGTGTTCTTGGAGCTGTCTTCTTTCTGCGAATTCCATGCTCTGAACAGTACCTATCAAACTCTTTGCTGCAATATTCACCTCCATTGTCTGATTTGAGACATTTCAACTTCTTTCCTATCTCAATCTCAACCAAATCTTTCCATTTCTTAAAAGTATCAAATACATCAAATTTATTCTGAATACAATAAATCCAAGTTTTTCTAGTTGCATCATCAATAAAAGTAACATAATAACGAGACCCACCGAGAGATGATACGTGAGCAGGTCCCCATACATCTGTATGCACAAGCTATAATTTTTCGCTCTTCTTTTCTTTCCTAATTCTAAGAAATATGACTCTCTTCTGTTTTCCATAAATTCAATTCTTACAGAAATCCAAATCAATATTCTTCAAACCCGGACACACATTTCTTGAGTAAAGAATCTTCATCCCCTTCTCACTCATGTGTCCAGCCTATAATGCCATAATGTCGTATCTTCTCCTTTGGAAGTTAAAGCATTAAGAGAGTTAGAAATACCATTGCATAAATACAATGTACCAACCTTTTCGCTTTTTTCTATTACCAGGGCTCCTTTGGTGACCTTCCAAGTTTTATCTGTGAAATTTTTCACACAACCTTCATCGCCTAACTGCCCCGTTGAAATCATTTTATTTTTTTTATTTTTTTATTTTTTTTTATTTTATTTTATTTTATTTTATTTATTTTTTTGTTTTTTTTTGTTTTTTTTTTGTTTTTATTATTATTATTATTATTATTATTTTATTTTATTTTTTATTTTTTTTAATTTTTCTTTTCATATCTGGAACATGCCTTACCTCCTTTAATAGCCATTGGTTTCCATTCTGCTATTTTACAAGAACCTTACCCAATCCAACAATTTTACAGGGTTTATCATCACCCAAGCGAACTTGTCCAAAATCTCCTTGAACATAGTCACGAAAATATTTCTTATCAGGTGTGGCATGGAATGAGGCCCCTGAATCTACCACCCAGGAATCAGTAACATTTTCGAAAGAAAGAATCAAAGCATCTTGTAACACATCACCTGTCACATGATTGTTTTCTTGTTGTGCGTCTCATTCTCCCTTTCGATATGTACATTATTTCTTCAAGTGTCCTTTATTTCCACATTTCTAGCACACTATCCCTAATCTGGACTTGGATCGGCCTTTCCTTGATTTACTGCGATATCACGAGCTCTTTCCTCTTTCCATTTTTCTTCCTCAGGACTCTGCACTCAAAGCATCACCCGATGTCTCATCGATGTCTCATCGGAGCTTTTCCATCGCATTTCCTCACTAAGGATAACACTGACAACATCATCAAACTTTAAAGTACTAGATCCAGAGACAGAGTTACTAATGGCCATAACTAAACCATTCCAACTTTCTGGCAATGAGCACAAAAATAACAGAGCCCTAACTTCATCATCAAAGTTTACCCCTACAGAAATTAACTGACTAGTAACTGTATTAAAATCATTTAAATGGTCTGCAACAGAACCACCTTCTAACATCTTCATATTAAATAAATGTTTCATAAGAAATACCTTGTTTGAGGCCGAGGGTTTTTCATATAGTTTCTCCAATGCCTTAATTAAACCCTTTGGTATTGTTTCCTTCGAAATACTGAAGGCTACTGACGCCGCAAGGCACAACCGTACTATTCCGAGTGCCTTTCTATTGAGAATCTCTCATTTTGCGTCTGTCATAGTCGTCGGCTTCTTTGTTTTTCCGCTCAATGGTAGGTATAGATCTTTCTGATACAGATAATCTTCCATCTACATCTTCCACAGGAGGAATTTTTGGCCATTAATTTTCTTGATCCTAAACTTACCATCTTCTGCCATTGCTCCCACTCGAAACAAGAACCCTTCTTTCCTGTGAGTTCATCAGCCAAATAAACCTTCAGCTCTAATACCAGTTGTTAGAAAATTATATATTACAAAACAATGAAACACATTAAATATGCAGAAAACACAAACACATAAAACACATAAAACCAGAGAGATGCAGATATATGTGGTTTACCCAGTTTGGGCTACGTCCACCCGGAACAACCAATCCTTCCTTTCTATTATCCATAAAAATGAAGAGACAAAACCTAAAACATATCTGCTATAATATCCTCTGTTCTCTCTCATAGTCTCCCTATCTGTTTCTCGCTCTAAGAATACACATACAATACACAGCCACAATACAATACCCTCATACAAAACGAGGGGTTGCCTTCTAGGGAAAAAAACCTTAAATCAGACATAACCTCTACCGTCAAATCATTCACCTAATGAACAAGCCAGATTGACTAGAAATTACTATACTTTTACAAGACAATTTTACATCTGTTTTTAGCTTCGGGGGCAGCGCCCCCCCTGGCCCCCCTAGGCAGTGTACAATTACGGGTGGCGTTGTCGCCCTGTTAAGAACAAGGGTCCAATGTTGTGATATAAAATAAATAAGATAATCAGGCTCCACAACCAACAATGCACAAGGTTGTAATTCCCTTGGCATGATGGGGTTTTCTATCTTTTTCCGTGTTTTAGGGGTTTTCCTGATCACTTTTACTAGATTTGTGACGAGAATTTCTTTAACCAGTATGGCTATGGGGTTTTCCTTAACAGGTGTGGCCTCCTCAGGAGTGATATAGGTTAATCCTGTAGCAGTGATGCCCGTGCCTCCCGTCGTGGTAGGTGGGACCAAGTACCAAACTGGTATTGCAAAAGATATGTTTGGAAACACCACCGTTGCCAAAAAATTTCATGTCACAAAACTAGGTGGAGGGTATAGAAAATGAGTTTTGAAGATGGCGTAGGGTAGAGAAGCCATCATGCTAGTGGACTCGGTTTCGTTATTACTGGTCTTTGTCTCCTGGTTGGTCTCGGTGCTTGATGATGACATCATGCACACCGAGGCCCTTGGGATATCAACGAATGATTTTGGTATGATAGGGGGATATCCTAGAAATGATCCAAGGATAGACAGTGGTTTGAATTGGTTAGGGCCATATTATTAGTACAGTGTGAGAGATTTTGCAGATGTGTCTACATAGGGTAGAACGACATTGTCATTTGTCATGGGTCACTTATCATGGTATTTAACTGGTCGACGGTGATGATGCGATCCTCATGGGGGAAAATCATGATCTGAAAGATGAAGGATGCTATGGCAGACATGGCATACATATAACTCCATCCAAGGAGTATGTTGCAATCCAGCTGAGCGTCCAAGACCTCAATGTCTATAAGAACCATCTTGTCGGCCAAGAAAACCGGGACATTTTGGTAGAGACTGACGTGAGTAGAAGGGTGCCTGTTGTATGATCTAAGTGTGATGTTTGATGGCTTTAGTTTGGGGGATCCCAAATTATGCCAAACAATTTTGACATGATGCATGCAGATGCATCCTCATCAATGATAAATCGGTGGATAGTGATGTTCTGGAATAACATTGGTATTTGGAAGGCGACTAATGAAGGAAGCCTAGGGGTGGCTTTATCTAAGTCAAAATCCATTAGGCGTGAATCAACAGGGTTGATTGCACTTAACGTGGAAAGTAAGGCTTTCCTTTGATTTGGGAAAGATTGCAGGATTTCTAAAGCTGACATGGCAGTGGAGGACTATGCTAAGTCGTCCATGATGCTATAATTATGGGTTGCTTTGGAGTGGTGTCCTGTCCACCCTATTGGAACCTTAGCCATTTTTGGCAAAGGTTCAATTACAATTTTTGATATAGTCAATAGTGCTATAGGTGCACTCATGCTAGCCCCTGACGTATTGGTGTCTGGCAAGGTATCATTTTTTCAATTTCGTGTTTGAAAGAATATTTCCTCACCAGTCATATAGATTTCGTGGCTGTTGTTTATGGAGTCATGGGGGGGTGGTTATTGCTGTTGGGTACTAATCGCTTCTCAGTGGGGGAAGGGCTCCTGCATTACAATTGTTTGATGTGTAGGCCCCCCTTGTCCTCGGTTATCTTGAAGCTTCTTTAGCTGGGGGAGTTCGGGAAAATGATGAGTGTAATGGCCATACTCACCACACATTGCGCAAGAGTGGTTGGTCCAAAGATTAGCCCTCTTGCTCTACCCTTGGGCGTTTTTTGGCTCCTGGTTTTGATTTCAGTTTGGGTTGCCCCTTGCCTAAGATCGTGGAGGGCGCTGTTGGTTATTGCCCCCCTGTTCAGGATTTACCTTTTTTTTATTTTTTGGTTTTTCCCTTGCCGCGTGAGGAGGATGAATATGATTCTCCTGACCGTATGGCTGACACAGTTGGGCCTAGGAAGGTTGCACAAAGTTCACTGGTGCGTTGTTTTTTATCGATGGGTTTTGTGTTGGGGAGTGGGAATATTGAGGTCCCTGTCCCTGGTTTGTATATAATTGTTGGGGGGGAACTCTTCTGTCAGCGTTCCTAGCTACATACTGGGTCCCTTGTGTGGGAGGGTATGAACCTCCTTGCTGATGATGGTACGACGATGCCTTATTGGTCATGTTCTTCATAGGTGCATGATGAATCTGATGATAGCCTGGTTGCAGGATGTTCTGGTTAGGATCATACGCGTAACCGAGGTAAGGGACACTCCTGCCTAGGTGATTTTGGGTCAGTGATCCTATCAATCCGTCTACAGTGTTCGACGCGCCTGGTAATTATTTATAAATTTGTAGGCACAGGGCGTTAGGCAAGATGTTATAGATGTATCTTGACTAAGTGTATATAATCTCGAGTTGTTGGGCTTTTCTAATGGAATCCTCTTTGGAATTAGGTCCCTGATTTGCCACAACCTTTGAAATCTCTTCTGTGAGAGTTTTCAAGAATAGGTCCAATAAAACTTGATTGTCGAGTTTGGCTTTGCATAAACTTCGACATCGTCACCATTCATGGAGATGGTCTGAGATATGGACAGCTGGCGTTTTTCTAAAATGCGTCAATAGCTCCATTCCTGAATCATGGTGGATGGGTAACTGGAAATATGTGAGGAACACAGTAGCGAGGACGCTAAAGGTTCCATGTGAAGCAGAAGGATGCTCTACATACCATTTCGTGGTTGGTCCGGGTAAGGTGCATTGAAATAGACTTAATCAAATAGTATGATCAATAATACTGTTCGAAGAACACCATATGTGGAAATTCATTACAGGGTTTCCAAGGTCTTATGCTTGCTTCCCTTCGAACTTTGGAATGTCCGAAGGGTGCTTCTTGGGCATGGGGACCCAAATGGGATTGTGTGCAATGGGGTCATTTGTTAAATTTTATAGATTAGGTAAGTTTAAATATGCTAAGAAAGGTAACTGAGTGTTGAGCGCCATTGTAGACTGTGAAAACGCATGGTTCTGTTTGTGTATGGGGTTTTTCTGTGACGTACCCGGCTATGTATTCTGTTGGCTTCCCGAATGGGTAGTGCTTCTTTGCCCTCTAGGTGTTGTGGGAGGAGTGGTGTGTGGTGACCTTGAGGGGGTTTCCACCGGTTTGGCATTGGGTGACCCTTGGGGGATCCCAACTAAAGATGCCCCGATAAAGGATGAACCGATAAAGGTGGCGAAAGACTTGGAACTCCTCCCTCTAATGGGGGGAGGTCCAAAAAACGTCTAGATCGACGAGGTCTCGTTGGGTCCTTTATGGTGTCGACTAGGTTTGATTTTGGAAGTATTTTTCAGTTGTATGGGGAGAGAGATTATATATCAAATAAAAAACCGATTGCATACATAAAACAGAGCGAAAATAAAAGTTTAATTTCCCTTTAGATTAATCCTATGTGATCAGTCAATCAAAAAATGTTTTTTTTTGTTTTGTGTTGCGTGTGATACTAAAAAATTCTAGAAGACCTAATCGTCCTCACACTCTCAATTGTAATTAGGCCTTGCGAAGATATCTTCTGGTGGGTACAGGAGCCAACGTCTCGAAAGAAATGGCGATGCTTTCTAGTAGCCGAAGAATCGACCTAAGGTGATGGAAAGAGGATCTAGTGTTGCCTGCACCATCACCTATAAGGAAGGATGCCCTAGATTTGGCCACTAAGTACCGTCGTCCCATGTGAGTGTTAGAGTCTTGATATTCTTGGTATTCAGCTACCAGTACTAAGAACTAGATGGGTCAGGTAGCCCCAAATAGTACCACACGCACTGGGGCTAAGCTTAACCCCCTCTGAATCAGGTCTCTATGGCGCTCGAGAATTATTTTCCGTGGGTGGATAGATGGGTTTAAAGCTCCTTATAAAGTCAAATTATATGTTTCAAGAATGTAAACTGACCATGACGACTTATTGGATGCCTACCCCCAATGGTCCTAACCTGAATCATTAATTATCTTGTGGCCCATGTGGGGAGATTTAATGAGTTCAATTAATGGTTAGTTTTAAGGTGGCTTACTTTACTTATCGTGTGGCAATGTGTGTGAGAAAGTGTACCATCACAATGTTTGTAGGATGCGGATATGCGATGATCCTTTACACTCTCTCCTAATTAAACTATGTTTTGATTGTTCCTTTTAAAAAGTAAATGATGTGCGGATAATGGGCCGCTTACAATTTTGCCTATTTAGACTAAATGTTTCACTGAAGGAAGATGTAAAACTATCAAAAGAGAGCGTTCATATGCATGCCCAGGGTCACCAAGAGGTGCAAGGGAAGAAAAAATTACTTGCCTTCGTAGATAATTTGATCCTATTCCCGATTCCTCATGCAAAATTTAAACTAAACTTAATGCAATAATTTGGAAAAAGAAAATGGAAACTAGCTAAGCATGCATGGATATGTGCCACTTACTCTTTACTAATTACATATGTGTTTGGTGTCTATTATCACTAAATAAGTTCATTCAGATAGCATGGGTGGATTTTAGCCACTTACTTACCTCCTAATTAAACTATGTGAATTTGTGACAATAAACTAAAAATTAGAACTATGCAAATAACTAAGCTAAAGTGCAACTAAAAACATGTCCTAACAGTAAAGGGACGCCAAAACATAGTGTTGGTAGATTTATTCTGGGATGCTAGTCACTTTACACTTGCAAAAATTGAAGAAAACTAGTGAAAAAATGGTTCACTAGTTTCCGCGTGCAATTTTTCTACACAGGCACGTGAATCTGCACATCTATTTGAGTTGAATGTGCGTGGACTGACATGTCTGTGTATGTTGAATGCGTGCGGTTTTCCTGCACACAAAAATTCCAAATCTCCTGAACTGAACCTCTTCATAAAGGGTGGATGAGAGAAACTAAGGAGGAAGAGAGCTGGTCATGCAACAATCTTGAGCAGAAAAGAGGTTCTGTAAAAACACAACCACTTAGCTTAAGAGGAAAAATAAGTGGATTCACCAATCCTGTATTGGTGTGTTTAGTACACAAGTGTACAAAAAACACCAATTCTTGATAGGAGTGATTTCTAACCTACAAGCAATGTTCACAGGGCAAAAATGAGTTGTTATATGGTTAGTGAAGCATCATAACATGTAGAAAAACTAGTTTATGGAAAATAACATGCTACAAAAAGAAGAGGAAACAAAACAAAAAATACACATAAGCACAAGCTCAATCGAGTAAACGAGCTAATAATACTAATGAAGAATGAATCACTTTTATTATCTGTTGGTGGTAAAAAGGAGGTAGAATGCTAAACACTTGCAGTGAGTCCTTAGAGCTATGGAGCTCTAATACTCAAAACAAGGAGGGCTCTCCCCTTAAGCTGTTTGCAGGCCTCTCTTTTCTCCTCGAACGAGGGATTGGATATCATACACTTGATTTACTTCTCCTTTGGGATTGAGATGTTGGATGGCCAAAAAATGAATCCCTTCACTCTCTTGCTGCTTGGACAACACACTGTTGGTTTTCTCATGGGAAATTTGGCCATCATAACAATATGTTCTAAATTGTTCTTTTCATGGTTCTCTTTTATCGGAAAAATTCAAATCTTCTTCCCTCTCTTGGTATAATTATGGATAATGACCCAAGAGTGGTGGTTGATTCCATTGTGTGCTAACTTGAGGTCTCAAGGTGGCTCTAGGCGAAGGTAGCCTCAAGTGGAGAATCTTCTTCCTGAAGTGTGCCAAGTGGTCTCGGATGGTGACCTTTCGCCATACTTAGGACCACGTGGCTTATTGAGGGAAAGCTACGGAGACCAATGCTACTATCGAAAAAAAATGCGTACGGAGCCCACTTTGCTTGTGTCTTATGTGCACAATTTGATAATTTTTCCTCTTGACCTCAGAGAAAGTTAATTTTTCGAGATTCTCTAATGTTTTTCAACCCTGTAAATCTTTTTGCTTGACATTTCATGATGTATTTTGCTTGTACGATTTTCCAGTGATAACAATGATGTTATATGAGAAATTGAAAAGAGAAATAGGCTGAAATATAGCAAAGGAGGAGGGGTAGGATCCCTTAGGGATTAAGGCAAAAAAGGAAGAGTTGATTCCTCCCCCCATTATAAATATTTTGAAGGAGTATCCCATCATACGACACAGGTCTTTACTTTGCAGATTATTTCCCATAATTTTTGGTAGAGAACTCGTCTGGGCCTGGAGATTTGTCAGGTGAAAAGGAGAAAACAATTGATTTGATCTCGTTTGTGGTCGAAGGAGAGTCAAATCGTCATTCATTTTAGGAGAAACCAAAGCAGGGGCAATCTCCAAGAAAAGTTACTCACAGTTTAGAGCTCTTTGTGGGTCTTATTGGTAGAGGTTCTTGAAATAGTCCAGCGCAACTCTCTTAATTTATTCGAAATTTATTAGGGTCTATCCCCCATGATGGATTTGGGATATATTATTCTTACTTTCTCTAACTTCATCTGCTTATAAAATAACTTTGTGTTTCTATCTCTAGCCTTTAGCCAATTGTTTCTAGGCTTTAGTCTCCAGTACTCTTCTTCTCTTTTGAGGTGGTCGTTAAGAGCCTTGAATGTCTCAACTTCTTTTTGGAAGTTTGTCGAATTGATCGCGAGAATCTCCATTTTTCCCTGGATTGTGGAAATTGGGTTTTACGTATCCTTTATTTCATATTTCCTTTCTGATTTGTTGTCTTTTAACCAATTTTTAATATCTTCTTTTAGCCTTTTGATTTTTGATTCCCAAATAGAGATTGGGTTGCCCTCAACTCAAACTGACCATCTCAGAGAAACCAAGCGAGTCAAGCCAAAGAGGGGATAATCGTAAGGGGATAGGCCTAAGATTAAGGGAAGGTAAGGCAAGGAGGCTGATTGGAGGATGGTCTAAGCCACACCAAGGGAGAATATGGGATTTTAGGCAAATATTCATCATGAACAGGCTGTCAGAGGCCGGGAAGCGATCAAGACAAGCCACAATATGACACAGCCCTGAACGTTTGTTATTCCACGTATACAGGAATTTAGGAGGCTTAACATCAAAGAGGTTGAGGTTGAAGATTAAGTCCTCCATATTTTCTTAAGAAGTATCCCTAACAATAAATGCTCCCCTCTTCTCGTTTTTTCTGATGGTGGTGTTGAAATCTCCTCCCAGAATACAGTTGTGCCTATATTTAGATATTTTAACTCCATTAATGAATTCCAACATTCTTGTTTCTCTCTAAAGTTGACAGGAATATATATATATATATATATATATATATATATATATATATATATATATTGATCGCAGAGAAATTCTGTTGCAACTCTAAAATCTTAAAAGAGGTTTAAATTCAGTGAGTGTTTTTTAAAGAACTTTCCAGTTGTAATTTTGTAGGATTCCACATCGCGTAGAGGCCTCCCAAGGCACCTCTCGAGCTATTTTCTTTCATATTGCTAAAACCCCAAAGTGAGGAATTAATGGAGGAGATTTCAATCTCGCTTAACTTAGTCTCCTAGAGGAGGGTGACTATTGGTCTTTCCTGGTTCGTATTAGAGATGTCACTTCCATTATTCACTTTCTAGAACCAAGAACCCTACAATTCCAGGAAATAATATTCATTACTTACCTTTTGTGATTGGTATCCCTTTTGCAGGGCATGTTACACTTCCCTTTTTTCCTCCTTTGTTCCTCAAATCGGCTAACTAGCGAGGAGTAGTGTGTTGAAAACCCAATTCCTTGTCCTTTTTCTATTTTTTCTTTCCTAATTTCTTTGTTTGATTTACATCTTGATCTCATTGTCCTTATGTCCATGTCCCTGAGTCTCAGGCCCTCTTATTTTTTGTCCGCTGAGCTCACAGGTAATGCCATTACCACTATTTCTTTGGAGGATAAGAACCCTTCTTCTTCTTCCTATTCATCTGCTGTGTCTTCTAGATTACTGGTTACTTCTAGGTTTGTGGGCATTTATTTTTGTTGTTTTGAAGTCAAGGAAAGAAGAGCTACCTCTACACTACTAATCCCTGGAACAGACCCCCGCTCTTTCTGGATAGAGGCCCAATGCAATGAACTTGTTCGTATCTATTCCGACTTCATTTTCCATTAGGGGAATTTTGAGGTCTAAAATGGGCCTCCTAAGAAAAATGTACAACAAAAATAAACTTTATAAGAACCAATAGCATTCAAGGTGATGATGTCAACCATGAGGGATGATTCACCATTTTTGGGGTAAAAAAGTAAACATATTAAAAAATAATAAAATAATGAAACTACTTTTTCAACTCGTATTTTCAACTTATCTCTCTAATTGTTTATTCAAATTTCAAGTGGGAGTACTCGTTGGATGAAAAATTTAATTCCTCATCCAAAGAGTACCCATGTTGCATACTTTCGATGGACCCTGCTACATGAAAAATGAGAAATACATGGAAAACATGTTTATAATCACATTTTTCATGTATTTCTGATTTTTCATGTAGTTGTGTCCATCAAAAGTATGCAACGTGAGTAATCCTTGGATGGGAAATCAAATTCCGCATTCAACGAGTGTTTTCGCTTGAAATTTGAGTAAACCCATAGGGAGATAAGTTGAAAATACGAGTTGAAAAAATAAATTTTCCTTTTTTCCCTCTAAAATTTGATGATGTAATCAAATATTATTTTATTATTTCCACTATTATTTTATAATTTCCTCAGGAGGCCCATTTTAGACCTCAAAATTCCCCTAATGCGGGGTTTCTACGTCACAAGTGGGAATGGCCCATTATTCTATTTGTTATTCCTTTTTTTCCTCTTGGCTTGCTACCATTGTTCATTTGCTTCCCCCTGGATGATCAAGAGAGTCGTAATGCTTTGGGTAGCTTTTAG
The DNA here is from genome assembly GCA_034641835.2 of Pinus albicaulis. Taxonomy (NCBI): domain Eukaryota; kingdom Viridiplantae; phylum Streptophyta; class Pinopsida; order Pinales; family Pinaceae; genus Pinus; species Pinus albicaulis. The sequence goes on from CM076576.1 coordinate 587,006,216, forward strand.
AAAAGATCCCTTATTCATGACATAGCTTGCATTTAAATGGAAACTGATCATAGTCCACCTCTTGGACATGAGCCCATGTGTCCATACAAAGATTAACAACAACTGGAAGCCCTTTTTCAACATCAACCGCCACACAAATCCTTTTACATGAGAATAGACCATCCTTTGGCTCAACATAGTCGATATATTTTCTCGAAGAGTTCCATATCATACGGAACGTTGCGTCATTCCAGTAATGGAGCTAGAGATATGGGAGCTTTACCCAGACTGGTACTGAAGAGGGGACATCGCAGTCCGGATTGAAGTTGGGACTCCATCTATCCAAATACAACCCTTGTGCCCCTATGAAATATGGGCCACTCCTCAATACCAAATATTTGTCCAACCTATTTTCAAAAAAGGTGTAGAATCCCTCACCATAGAACGTCAACATAACCTCTCCTTGAATAAGCGATTTGTTAGGTCCCTATATTACTAGTATAGTCCCTTATTGTTATTAGTGTAGCCCCCTTATTGTTATTATTGTACCCTTGTAACCCCCATTTTTTTATTATTGTGCCCCTAAATTATTAATGTTAGGTCGGCTAGGATTACATTGTGGCCCACTAGGATTACATTATGGCCACATGGACTCCTATATATAGTAAGGAGGTTTTGTAAATTGTATCATCCAAGAATTGTTCATTTATGTAATGTATTGGAGGTTTCCCCCTCGAAGTGGCTTATTTCTAAGGCATTCATATCTCTTTTCTTGTATTTTTGGAGCTAGTTACACAACATTTGGTATCAGAGCTTTCGATTCTATGGTTTCACTGCTCCAAACAGGTCATCGTGGAATTTTCGCGATAACTTTTTTTCTACGAAGTTTCAAAAGCTGAAATTTTTAGGGTACGAAGCTGAAATCCTGAGGAAGATTTCCTAAAAATTTCAGAGCTTGGTTCGCAATATTTTTGGATATATCATCTGTGGAAGTTAGGTCTTTTTTCAGGCTCCTAAACATGTCATCGTGGAATTTGCGCTATAACTTTGTTTCTACGAAGGGTCAGAATTTGAAATTCATATGGTGCGAAGCTAAAATCCTGAGCAAATTCGTCAAAAAATTTCAGAGCTTGGTTCGCAATATTTTTGGAGATATGATCTGTGGAAGTTAGTGCTTTTTCAGGCTCCTTAATTTCATCTCAAAGAGGTGATCGTGGGAAAAGTTCAATAACTCTCTCTCTGGGGATCAAATTGGATTTCCGTAAAAATTGGTCGCAAGTACACGGACTGTAGTTTCTTGGCTATCAATTTTAGAGACAAAGGACGAAACAGTGACACGTGGGAAGTCATACAAGTTCACTCTACTGAACCAGTCGGGAATTAGGTCATTGTGGGAGATTGGACCATAACTGTCTTGGAGAATCCAAATCGAGGTGGGACACAGTGACATTTGAAGAAGAAGCTTGGGAGAGGTTACTAAACTAATTTCAGATATTGAAGGAATATTATAAATTCACAGAGATAATTCAATTTCAATATCTGAGCTCCTCAAAGCAAATAAGGAGTAAATATATATTTCCCAAGTCTTGTTTGAAAATCAAGTTGGAATTGTGATTCCAAGGGCATCTTAGCAGAATATATATTATGTGATTCTAAAATGGCCCCTAAAAAGAATTCAACACCCAATAAGCCTTTAGAAGGCTCTACTATGACTCATGAAGACGAAGAATGGCAACATGACATATCAAAATTACAAGAGCAAGTGCAACAAATTTCGCTCTCGCAAAGAACAACAAAAAATGAAATGGAAGTTTTGAAGAAAGGCGTGGAAGCTAAGATGAATGGTTTGGAAGCTAAGATGGATGGCATAGAAGTGGGCATGGAAGCTAAGATGGATGACATGGAAGCTAATATCGATGAAAAAATGAAAGACAACATGGAAAACATGAAGAAGGATCTAAAAGTAGACATCGAAGGTTTAGAAAAGTTGATACAAGAATTTTTTCCTAATGGTGAAAAGATAGTAGAGGAAACTCATGATGAGAACAAAATAAATGTTAATCGTGATTTCATAAACTCTACTGTTGGAGGGAAGAACCACCATATTCCAAAAATGGATATGAGGAATTTTGATGGAAAGGATCCTTTAACATGGATACTACAGATGGAGCAATATTTTGATCTCCATAACGTGCAAAACACACAAAAGGTACGCATTGAAACTTTACATTTAGAACAAAATACATTTGTATGGTATCGATGGCTTTGCTCCCGTAAAAAAATTGTCACTTGGTCAAATTTTACGGAGGAAATGATAGCACATTATGAGGATACAAAGAGCAACACCTTCTTTAGCCAATTGATAAATCTCAAACAAAAGGGTTTAGTGGGGCAGCACATTGAGGACTTCCAAAAATTGAATATAAGGGTAATTGATATTCCAGAGGAACACATGATTGATCACTTCATAGGCACTTTAAAGGATAACATCCAACATGAGTTCGTGTTCTGGAACTGGATTCATTGGAGAAGGCATTCAGGTTGGCAAGAAAAGTTGAATGTAAAATAATGGCGACAAGGAAGCCTACCACTCAATTCTATAAAGAAGGAAGTGTTTCTACGCCTAGATTTCCACAACCTACAAGGTTGACACCACAACAATTAGAAGAAAAAAGAGCAAAAGGGCTTTGCTACAGTTGTGATAGCAAATACACTAAAGGTCATAAGTGTGCTGAGAAGAAATTATTTTACATAGATTGTGAAGAGGAAGAAGAAAATGAACAAGAAGAGGATATACACCAGGAACCAGCCCTAGAAGAGGAAGAAATGAATGCGACCATATCGTGTAATGCACTGGCAGGAATTACCACTCCTCAAACTCTCAAGATAAAAGGACAAATCAAGAAGAAAAAGGTAATAGTGTTGATTGATTCAGGTAGCACCCATAATTTTATTCATTGTAAGGTAGCCAAGGAATTAAATTGTTTCCTATACCCAGCACGAGAATGTCAAGTGATGGTTGCAAATGGAGGAACTATAAATTGCTCTGGAAAATGCCATAATATCAAGCTAACCATGGGGGAATATGTATTGACTAGTCCAATGCTTTCCATTCCTATGGGAGGTGCGAATGTTGTACTAGGAGTACAATGGTTACAATCTTTGGGGACGGTAGCTTTTAATTTTCAAGAACTTTTCTTGAAATTTTTTTCAGAAGGAAAGGAAGTCGAATTACGGGGTATTGCAGGGAAGCCGGGAAAGATAATAAGCTATAATGTCATGACAAAGCTTCTAAAGAAAGAACAACGAGGCGTAATTGCACAATTATGCTCACTAGAAGTTCCAACATCAAAATCATCTATTTCTGCAGATCTCCAACAAGTCTTGGACAATCATTCCAAGGTGTTTGAAACTCCCAAAGGACTCCCACCTATTCGCGATCATGATCATGCTATTCATCTGATTCCAGGAAGTGTTCCTCCAAACATCAAGCCTTATAGATATCCTTACGTCCAAAAGAGAGAAATTGAACGTATGATTGCAGAAATGTTAGAGGCGAGTATAATTCAACCTAGTCAAAGTTCTTTCTCCGCTCCTATAGTATTGGTACATAAGAAGGATGGATCATGGCGAATGTGTCCGTATTATAGGGAGCTCAATAAGCTCACCATTAAAGATAAATTTCCCATTCCTGTGATTGATGAATTATTGGATGAATTACATGGAGCAATTTATTTTACCAAGTTGGATCTTCGTTCGGGATATCATCAAATTAGAATGAAGACTGAAGATATTCCAAAAACAGCATTTCGAACTCATGAGGGTCATTATAAATTTTTGGTCATGCCATTTGGCCTTACCAATGCACCTTCTACATTTCAAGGGTTGATGAATTCCATTTTCAAACCCTTCCTTAGAAAATTTGTGCTAGTATTTTTTGATGATATACTAATCTACAGCAGGTCTTGGAAGGATCATGTTGAACATGTTGACAGGGTGCTCAAACTATTGCGGGAGAAACAATTATATGCAAAAGCATCCAAATGTTTCTTTGGAGTACAAGAGGTGGAATATCTGGGTCATATTATATCTCACGAGGGTGTTAAAGTAGACCCTAACAAAATTAAAGCCATTAAGGAATGGAAAGTCCCCATGACCATGAAGCAATTGCGAGGATTTCTCGGGTTAACAGGGTATTATCGCAAGTTTGTTAAGAATTATGGGAGAATAGCGGCACCTCTAACAACATTATTGAAGAAAGATGCATTTTCATGGACTCCTGAAGCAACTAAGGCCTTTGAACATCTTAAAGAGGCAATGTGCCGAGCACCGGTCTTAGCTACGCCAGACTTCACAAAAACCTTTATTGTGGAATGTGATGCCTCAGGAAATGGAATTGGTGTTGTTTTAATGCAGGAAGGAAGACCCATTGCTTTTGAAAGTCGTCCAATCAAAGGAAAGTATTTACAGAAACCTATTTATGAGAAAAAAATGTTAACAATATTGCATGCACTAAAGAAATGGAGAACTTACCTAATGGGAAGACACTTCAAGGTAAAAAATGATCATGATAGTCTTAAACACTTTTTGGAACAAAGACTATCTTCAGAAGAGCAGCAAAAATGGGTCACAAAGATGTTGGGTTATGACTTTGAAATAATCTACAAAAAAGGAAAGCTTAATGTTGTTGCGGATGCACTCTCAAGAAAGAATGAAGAGGTGGAAGCATTGCTTTGTGCCATTTCTATTATCCAACCAGATTGGATAACCGAAGCAAGAGATGAATGGAAGAAGGACAAAGATGTATGGACACTCATTCAAAAGTTGCGGCAAGATCCTAGTACATCTGATACATTTAGTTGGAAAAATGATTCCTTATGGTACAAAGATCGCTTATATCTTTGTAAGAATTCCCAACTAAAACAAAAGATTCTTCTGGAATTGCACACTTCTCCTTTAGGAGGACACTCGGGATTTTAAAAACTTACCACAGGGTGAAGAAAGAATTTTTTTGGGATGGCCTTAAATCTGATATTCGAAAGTTTGTGGCGGAATGTTTGGTTTGCCAGCAGAATAAAGTGGAAACAATTAAGACCCCAGGACTTCTACAACTTTTATCCATTCCAAGTCAACGTTGGGAGGATATTTCAATGGATTTTATCACAGGTTTACCTAAGTCCGAAGGAAAGAGTGTCATCATGGTGGTAGTTGATAGACTTACCAAGTATGCACACTTTGTGCATTATCTCATCCATTTAAAGCAAGTACAGTTGCTACTACATTTATGGACACAATTCAAAAGCTACATGGAAACCCAAGGGTTATTGTGAGCGACGAAGATCCCATTTTTACTGGAAATTTTTGGACGAAGTTATTTTCTTGTTTGGGTACTCAATTAGCTCATAGCTCATCTTATCATCCTCAATCTGATGGTCAAACTGAGATAGTAAATAAATGTTTGGAAGGATATCTTTGTTGTTTTTTATCTGATAAAAAAACACAATGGGTCAAGTGCTTACCTCTCGCTGAATGGTGGTATAACACTTCCTTCCATACTGCAGCAAAAATGACCCCATTTATGGCACTTTATGGATATCATCCACCATCGATCACATCATCTTTAAGGGAAAATTCGAAGGTTCAAGCAGTGGAAGATCACATCGAGCTTCAGCAAGAAGTTCTCCAACTCTTAAAGGATAACCTGAATTTGGCACAAAATCGAATGAAACAACAGGCAGATCAACATCGCAGCGAGAGAAGTTTTGATGTAGGAGATTGGGTATTTTACGGCTACAACCATACAAACAAATGTCCCTCAAGCAAGCTAAGAAGGATAATAAATTATCGCCAAAGTACTATGGTCCTTACAAGGTGTTGCAAAAGATTGGTACTATGGCATACAAATTGGAGCTTCCTGCTTCTTCGCAAGTGCATCTAGTTTTCCATGTTTCATGCTTAAAGAAGGTTATAGGTGAAAATCTTCCAGTTCAAACAATATTTCCAGAACTTGATGAGGAAGGAAAAATCATATTTGAACCTGAAGCGGTCATGGAAACAAGAACTCGACAGTTATGGAATCGATCAATTTCAGAGTATCTCGTCAAGTGGAAGAACTTACCCACTGAAGATTCTACATGGGAGGATGAGAAGTTTATACAGAAGCACCCAGAGCTACTCAAGCGTTGAGGAAAACACTTTTTTGAAGGAGAGGGGCATGTTAGGTCCCTATATTACTAGTATAGTCCCTTATTGTTATTAGTGTAACCCCCTTATTGTTATTATTGTACCCTTGTAACCCCATTTTGTTATTATTGTGCCCTTAAATTATTATTGTTAGGTCGGCTAGGATTACATTGTGGCCCACTAGGATTACATTATGGCCACATGGACTCCTATATATAGAAATGAGGTTTTGTAAATTGTATCATCCAAGAATTGTTCATTTATGTAATGTATTGAAGGTTGCCCCCTCGAAGTGGCTTATTTCTAAGGTGTTCATATCTATTTTCTTCTATTTTTGGAGCTGGTTACACAACACGATTTCCAATTCTTTTCTATCTAGGAATGAAACGAGCCAGGTGAAACCTAGAGTCGCATGAAATGGCCAATAAGGCACCGGTCCACAAGCTGCAGAGCTCTAGAGTGAGCTTGCGGGGCACTTATGGTGATCTTAGGGATTTCATCAACTTTTTTAACAAAGCACGAAGGACCCTGCTTCTGAAACATAGGTGCAACAAGGGCACGAATCCATAGGAAAAAAGGGAATAAATCAACAGAGGAGAGGGGAAGGAGCCCTCAACAGGAGGCCAAGGGCACGAATCCATAGGAAGCGCAGAACCATATTGCCATGAGCGAGCGAAGTTTTTCACATCTACACACACATTTCTAGCAAAAAATTATAATAATATCCATACCATGATCCATTTCCAAAATGAATTGGAGATATTTGGTCAAATAAAAACCTGTATAAGTAATATAACAAAAATCTAATACTAACCACACTATGACCTCATTTTAAGTGGAATTTGAGATATTTGGTTACCTATCCTTTAAGGGTTGCTCCTCTCCATCCAAAATAATGGCATTAGATTGGGAGGTAGAGGTAAAGAGAGAATGAGAGAGGGATAGAGAAAAACATGGAGTTGGAGGAGGAGATAGAGGCAAAGTTTAAAAGAGAGAGAGAGAGAGAGAGGGATGTGCAAGAGAAATGGAGCGAGAGGAAGGAAGAGAGAGACTACTTCAGAGATAAAAGGAAAGGAGGAGTGATATATAGATGGAGTTGGAGGGAGAAATGTGGAGAGAGAGACAGAGAGAGGGAGTGACAAGGGAGATATGGAAACAAAGTAAGGGAGAGAGGTGAGCAGAAGGGAAGAGAGAGAAGGAGAGAGAGAGAGAGAGGGAGAGGAAGAGGGAGGGAGAGAGGCATATAGATATGGAGAGAGAGTGTTTATGTTTGGGGGTGAGATAGAGAGGAAAAATGAGAGAGAGAGATATAAATATAGATGGAGGGGGGAGGCAGGAAATAAGAGATTGGCAGAGGGAGGGAGGGTCAAAGGGATAGATAGTTATGGAGAGAGAGAGATAGAATGTGTGTTTGGGGGGTGAGATAGAAATACAAGTAAGGAGATATGGAGGGAGATATACATATAAATGGTGGGGAGAGAGAGATGTAGAGAGAGGGAAGGAGGGAGTGATAGATAGATATGGAGAGAGAGAGCATGTATGTTTGAGCGGGAAAGATAGAGATGTGAATAAGAGAGATGGGAGGGGATATATATATATATATATATATATATATATATATATATATATATATATAGAGAGAGAGAGAGAGAGAGAGAGAGAGAGAGAGAGAGAGAGAGAATGTTATTCACTAAAGTAGATGCATTGAATTCAGTGTAGATGTTGATCCTAATTCGACGTGATTGACTAAAATAGATGCATTCAATTTCAGTGTAGTTGTTGATTTTTAATTTTATTTGTTTGCTTACACTATACTCCTTGATTTATGTGTAGATGTTGATTTCTAATCATATGTGCTTAATTTCAATGGATGCATTGATTTCAGTGTAGTTGTTGATTTCTAATCTTATTTGATTTCTTGCACTAGATGCATTTATTTTAGTGTATATGTTAATTTCTAATCCCATTTGATTGCACTAGATGCATTTATTTTAGTGTAAATGTTGATTTCAAATAATTTGATAGCTTGCACGAAATGAATTGATTTCCTTGTAGATGTTGATTTCTAATCCTATTTGATTGCTTGCACTAGATGCATTGATTTCGGTGTAAATGTTGATTTGTAATTTTATTTAAATGCTTGCACTAGATGCATTGATTTCATTGTACATGTTGATTCTTGATCTGATGTAACTAGATGTATGATGTACATTAATTTCAATGTCATTAGATTAATAGACTACATTGATTTCAGTGTAAGCACAATTTTTTTTATTGAAGATGTGCATTGGTTTTGTGTTACAGTAATTCAACCATAAATAAAATACACAAATTTTCATCTTAAATAAAATGTTCACTTACCTGAAATGTTTGCTTCCTAAAAATGTAAACTATTTGTAATTGACTATATTATTATTATTCTCATTTTCCATCATTCAACATTGTTAGTCACTTTGCATTCAAAATAAGGTAATAGTAAACAACCATTGAAAATTACTCGGGGTTTAACACTCCATAAGTCATAATGATTGACTTTGGAGAAAACTACTAATAATATTGGAGAGTATTAGAGACAAGGTATGACATTTACTTCAATAAATTGACTTAAAGATTTCAATGGTCTGTGATTTCAACCACCTTTTTCATAAGATCCATATGAAAATATTGCAAAACTAATAGGTGTGCCAATAAGAACAGTAGAAGAAAACAATTTGAGATTGATCAGAGTAAACACTATTTGTAATTGACTACATTCTTATTATTCACATTTTCTATCATTAAACATTGTTACAATGTAACTTTGCATTCGAAATTTTTATTGCACCATTTTTCATCATTCAAGTTATTTACAATCTCTATCATCTCAATAAATTGAGAACTGAGGAAATTTAAGACTAAAATGACTAGATTAATCTTAGACATATTCACCATATTTAAAATGATCAGAGTAATAGATACTCAACAAATTTTCCATGGTCGCACACCATTGAAACCAACATAGGTCCATCTTAACCCCGAATTTATCATGTGTCGAGAGAGATCGAATCCCTTGAGGTGCAAAGTTTTCCTCAAGTTCTATACTAAAAAAAAAGCTTGCACCTCAAGGAATTTGATTCCTTTCAACACATAATAAATCTAGGTTTAAGATGGATCTATATTAGTTGGTAAAAAATACAATGAATACTATTACATAATACTTAGATATTGTACTATAAAAAAATCATTAAAATAAAAATGATTACACATTATTCATATATTTTCTACTTATAATTTTTTGTTATATATCTTATATTATTATATACATTTTCTTAATAATAATAATAATAATAATTTTCTTTCTCATAGGTTCCATGTATAGTGACCATATGAGTTTAGAAAATAAATCCATTTACATGTCTCAAATTTTGTCAATCCTTTACATCCACACGGAGCAAATTCTATAGATGTCCCCAAAAAATCTTTAAAGCATGAACTCAAATTTTAAAAAAGAAAAATATGTTCTTTAGATTTACAAGGGACACATTTAATACAAAGCCACAATGTCCTAGGAACTCAAATTACCTAGAAGAGATAAACTTAGACAAGTAATATTATGATTTCTTTTTATAATATAAATATGTTTTATGTTATTATTTTTTATTATTAAAATAAAAATTAATATAAATTTATCTTAAGTATGAATTTAGTATGAGAAAGATTAAAAGAAAAAAAATTGTATTTATCTCATTAACATTTGTGGCGATTCTCTCTATATATACATGCAATTTTTCATTGTTTAAATTGTATTTGTGAATATTATATAAAGTACATAGCTTAAAATTGTACGTCTAAAAAATCTTTGTTGAATTTAAGGAAAAATTGATATAAAAAAAATATACCTAAAAATAGATTAAAATGTAAAAATATTAATACATCAAACTTTTTAACCATACAGACTTATCTTGTTCAATTGCTTTATAATATATATACATAATTTATATATATATATATATATATATATATATATATATATATATATATATATATATATATATATATATATATATATGTTTAGTTGTCATTAAAATATTTTACATAGCATGTGTATGGAGACATTTTATCTACATTGTCCATATTAAAATGATTTTTCCTTTTTTTATGTTATTAATATATTTTTAAGTATACTTCAATATTTCTTAATCCTACATATTAATATATTTTATGGATGATATATATTGATTTTATTATTATTAATATTTTTAAATGTCACATGTTAATTTTATATTAAAAATGTAATGAGTTGGACATGGTACTTGATATTTTTTAATTTTCAATTTCTTTATTTTTGGACATTGAATATTTTATTATATACAACATTAAAATATTTTCTTTTAACATTTTCTTTCTACATATATGAAGTTAATATAGACATAAATTAGTTAACAAAAATTTTCAAATAGTTTATTTAAATCTAGTGTTGAAGTATTTTTAAATATTATAAGATTTAAACATCTTACTCACACTATTAGTTTTTAAATTTTAATTAGTTTAGCTCATTTTAAAGTTGATATGAAATTGTATTACATAATGTGGATATCAAAATATCTTATTTATGATTGAGAGTGAGTAAAATATTTTTAGCACATTAGAATGTAATATCAATAACAAATCTAGTGACCATAATGAAGTTGAGATTATTGATGTTTTATAATGTTTTTAATTAAAACTCATTGAACATGCATACTCATTTTTTCCTTTTATTATAGTACACATTGTTTTTATGTTCAGAAAATATTTTATTTTTATTTTTAGTGGTACATGTGCATTTTTACCACATTGGATTGTAATATCAATAACAAATCTAGTGACCATAATGAAGTTGAGATTATTGATATTTTATAATGCTTTTAATTAAAACTCATTGAACATGCATACTCAGTTTTTCCTTTTATTATAGCACACATTGTTTTTATGTTTAGAAAATATTTTATTTTTATTTTTAGTGGTACATGTGCCAAATCCACACTAAGTAACATAGCCACACATCACCTTCATATTGAGCTGTAAAATGTGTCTCTCAACACAATAACTATTAATTAAAAAATATAAATGTAAAATGAAATAATTATAATAAAAAATTTAATTAATTTAAAAACACATAAATACATTTTATATTTTAAACTCATTATTTATTTTTATTTATACTTAATATAAAATTGTTAAATAAAATTATTTTAATATTTTAATAAATTTCAATTAATTGATTTGGTATTATTAAAAAAATTATTATGATGAATGTTTTAACTAATTAAAAATAGAATAGATGAATTAAAAAAAAAAAAACGATTTCCTAATATATATTTATAATACATCCCTAATGAGGGGGTAGGAATGAGGGGAAGTGGAGTTTGGGGGCACTTGCTACTCCAAAGACTCTCAAGAATAATAACAACGAGAGGGTTGGTTTGACATGCCCCCATGCACCATAGATGCGCCTCTAATAGAATTTATAATGCCCTCGACCCTTTACATACCTATTGATCTTTCTTCTAGGGTGTCTAAGTATCAAATTTGTGTGGGTTATCTAAGAGATGCAAGAGAGTTTTATAGGCCACCTTGCAATCCTGGTTCTCAGTTTTACTATTCGAAATTGCTGGAATGAGTGGTAGTTTCCAATGGCCAACATTGGTTGGGGAAGACAAGTTCAGAAAGTAAGGGCTTATGGCTTGGGGGATGATAATTAACTCATACACATTGCTAGGCTTGGATTAGAATAAGCTGAAGGGACAACACCCAGGCGTTGGTTCGCAGCTTGGCACCTCCAATTCCTCCAGGTTGAAAATTGAGGTAATTCTATGCTACTGGCTTTTTCGTTTTTGCTTTATCATTTTTGTCAATTACTGGACGATTTTAAGTTTTCAGTTCCTCTCTTGAATTAAGTTTGTGGTTGGTCAGTCTAGTTTTCTCCATTCATTTCTGTTTCTTCTATGTCTTCGTTAAGTTGTTAGGTTGCATGCATCTTTTCTCCCTTTCCTAGTTTTTTCTTTCTCGTGGATTTAGAATTGACTTGTAGGTAATGCTTTGTGTTTTTCTATTCCCCCTTCAGGTGGTCATAAGGTTTTGTTGGCCCACAGTTATTGTGAAAGGGGGTGGGGTTTGAAGTTCCTGTATACTACCACAATACTTTGATATCCCTTACGAATTTTTTTGGTTGGAATTACAGGGGAGTCAGACTCATGGTCTTACTGGGGACGATATCGTTTGATGGATTGTATCGCTCACCATGCCAAGACAATGTGGTTGTAGTCATCATGGTGCTGGCGAGCGTGGCCAAACCAGTAGGCCTTGCTCCTAGGCTTAAGCCTAGGAGGCAATCGCTACTTAAGAAGCTCGGACCTCTACTACCACTTAGGCTAACATCTATCTCCTTGAAAGGACTATTCGTAGAGAAAGACAATCCTTTTCAGACTCTGAGTTTATAGGTGTAGTTTCTTAGTGGCTCCCATACCTTGGGAATACTAGGGGGAGAAGAAATTAGTACATGCACTCAGTCACTCTTCATTGGAATTTGAAGTCTATATTGGGGCAAGTTCTCAGGCAAAATCACAACGATAGAAATGAGATCGTCACTTTTCTCAACGATTTACAAATGAATCAATGGAGAGTGCAAGACAACCATGATCATCTAGACGCTCTCCTAACACACATGGAGAAACACATACAATGTGAATTTAAGCTTTTAATACCTCAGAGTCTAGACCGAAAAACCCTGCCTCAGTAAGCTCATTTGAATCTTAAATGTCGACCTACTATTTTTTGAATCTATTGATTTTTTGGTCATTTAGACATCTTTTGTTTTGAATAACATAATTATTTTAATTTGATATAAAATTATAGTAAACCATATATATATATAAAATAAATTATCATAAAGTTATTAAATAAAATTATTTCTAATATTTATAGATATCAAATAAATATTTTTGAAAAATTTATTCCATATATTTTCGATTTTAACATGTTAAATAGTATTTGAGTATTTTTAATAACCTTATTAACCTAAATTAGTACTTTTATTAGCATTATTGTAAAATGCTTAAGTACAATTATTTTCTTTTAAATAATTTAAAAATATAAAAACATATTTCGTGTTTGTATTTTCAAGTGATTTAAAAATTAAAAAACATATTTTATGTTTGTTGCATTTTATATTAAGAGAAAGATTTGAGGATGTTAGTATAAAATATTTTATTACACTGAGTTTTATATATTTTGTAATATATATTTATTATTTATAATTATTATAAATTTATCACAAATTTGTCAAATAAAAATAGGTTTAATATTTGAATAAATTTTGGTAAAATATTTGTTAGTGTTTCTATTAATTATTATTATTTATTTTTTAATTTTTTTAAAAGAAATATAATTTTTTATTTATTTATTTTAATTTTTCATACATATATTACTATATATTTCATCTTAATATGTTATAAAATTAATGAGGAAATTTAATAGATACTTCTCATTATATAGATAACATTTTTAAGAAACTAGCTAATGTAAATTAATGCTTTTATCTAGATAAGTGAGCACCAAATATTTAACAATTACAAACAATAAATAACCACATAGATTTTGAATCAATTACCTAAATTTATATATAATCTTTTATATATTTTTTAAAGGCCATTATACTACAAAATTTAATATTAATCACATGTTTTTCATATTATTCAACTATTAACTATACATATCACAATATATTCAAAATTTATTTATAAACATTCCCACTAACAACATCATAAATTTATTAAAATTAATTTATATATGTACACATTTCAACATATCATATACTTCATATACTTCATAATTATCATATAATTTAATTGGCACTCTAAACAATATAAAGATAATACTATCACACGAAACTTACAAAAAAATCATTTAGAATTTAATAAAATTTTCAAATTTTAATTATTACAAGATATAATTCAACATCTTAGGTTTTTATAAATTTGATTTTTTTGAAAGTTATTAACATGGAAGATTCATTACAAAATTACGATGATTTTTTTTTTAGTTTAATTTATAGGGATTTAATTTTAAATCTCATGCTTTACATAATACTTCATAACATGATGATCGTAAATTGACATGATGCTCTCTATAAATTTAATTATGATATTGTTTTAAAAATTAGTGATTATAAGAAATAATATTTTAAAAATTATAATTATTATAAAAGATTATTAAGTTTTTGTTTTGTTTTGTTTTTTTTTTGTGTATTTCAATTCAATCATTATTTTATTTTTATTATGGTTTGCAAAGTCTTCTCTATAGAGCGACTTCATATGTAAGTTGTGGTGGGAGGGTGAAGATGTCGCCACCTCCTTCAATGAGTGACGCTGACATGACTCCCTTCCACACTATGATGGGAAATGCAGTATTAAAAAAGCGGGTGGGTATTCATTGTGGTATGCAAGCTATCATCTCCATGAAGTTAGTTTGTGTCCCTATTAATATTGGTACACATGCTAGATTGAGCCTCATTGCATTTAGCTTCTATGCCATAATGGTGTTTGGCTCACCAAGCAAGAGGGAATTCTTCTCCGTTATTTTGGTCAAGTGTTGGTCATTCAATGTAATCCCTTCAATGCATTATCTTAGTGCATTCTAATTCTTCTTGAAGTCTCATTTTGCATTTTTTTGTGGTGCTCTCACTATGACAATGTATTTTCTTTCCCTTCGATTGCATTCCACTTTTCAACCTTCCTCTCCCTACAATGTGGATTTATTTGGTTTTTTGGTGTCACTTCCTATTTAATTTTCTACAACTATGTTGTGACAGTGAGCTTGTTGCAAAAGAGGGGGTGGCGGTCACAACTTGTCAGGGGGCTCTTGAGCTTGGAAATAGGAACAAATCCCACAAAGGATCAGGGATCAACTAAGCAATGTAAAGTCTGATCTGGTGGGGGAGCGTAATTTTCTATTTCATTCTTACATCATAGAGGTAGTGGAGCCTTGGGTGCTAAATGCAGGGCACACTCGTGGATGGAAAAACTACTATATATACATGATATACCTTTATTTGCATATAGAGGAACTCCTCAACCATGTATTTCTTGACATGAATGACAGTAAGGATGAAAATTTACTTGTTTTGGATGATGTGGTGTTATAGTTGACAAAGATAAACAACATGTCAATGCACATAGAGGAGAGCATCGCTCCAAGCCATAGCTCGAGCAGTGATAGCCTTGTGGAACATGTGCCAATAGTCTCGGTTGATGCCTCCAATTCTTCTTAGCTTACTTGATGATTTTTTGTTCTCTATCAACTTAGTTTAGTTGCAAGCTTGTTAAGTTTAGGATGCATTATCTAGATGGCTCTTTTGTAGCTCTTTGGAAAAGCAAAATAAATTGACAATAATGATTATATTTTTAATTAGTTTATTCTCAAAGATTAATCATCTCTTTTTCTATTAATGATTTGGTCTCTTGTCTGACAGGCCTTTGAAAAACAATGATCGATAATATATGTAATTCGTTGTTAATAATTGAAACCTTTAGCTTAAAAAAAACTATAATTTGAAAAATCATATTTAGAATAAATAATAGTGTATATTTTACAATTTAAAGATGCTACAAGCAGTAATTTAATGGAGCTTTTGACCTATTGCCTAAGTTACTTGGAGTGTTATGAGAGAGGACATAGCATTTTAGTAGATTGTCATATTTGGATGCCTATGATATCATTAAAAGTGTATTCAAAATCTTATAGAAAGTGGTAGTTTTTTTAATGAGTTACAACCTTTGTTAGTCGCCCTCATGGAAAGACATTTTCCATGACTCGTTGAAGCATAGAGCACTCAACGTTTGAGGGTTAAAATCACAAGTATTTTATTTTGATGGAGGAATGTAACTTTTCACGAGGAATGTAACTTTAGATGTAAACACTTTGTCAATTTAACGATATAACTTTTTAGAGCTTTTCTTTTCTTTTCTCTTAGGTTTTTTTTTAGTGGTATTACTAACACTTAATTTTGAAAAGTGACATTATCAATGGCACTTTTATTTATTTTTAGGTTATATTTAGAGGCATTATTAATACTCCCATTTTGAAAAGTGGCACTACTAATAGAACCTTTTTTGGGAGAGTTAAAATTATCATATTTTGTAACCATGGTCTTAATAACATTGTAATGTTGTCGACCAACCTCTACATTAAAAATTGGTGCTAACATCATTTTTTATTTTCAAGATTAAAACTACTTCTTTTTGAAACCTTTGTAATTGACAACCAAAGCCTTAAAATCAACCTTGAATTAAAAAATGGTGCTTCCATTAACCCTCCACCTTTTTTTTGGGATTAAATCACAAGATTTTTTTAAGGCATGGCCTTGCAACCAATACATTTGGAACCAAAATCTTAAAACTAACCCCCAAATAAAAAAGAGACACTATCAATGGCACTTCTTTTTTGTTAGGTTTAAAATCACAAAATTTTAGAAACCATGGTTGGAAAAGCCAATACTATTGCAGAAAATTTGTAAAAAGAGAAAGCATAAACAAAAAGATTAAAAAAAGAAAAACAAAAAAAAGAAAAGAGAAAACCCTATATAGAAAAAATAAAAATAAAAACATTTTAAATATACCCTAGATGGGGAGATTGATTGCGGGTCACACACGTCGATGATGACCAAATCTCTGAAATACACACGTGATAAGGTATGGGGGCATTGGTATGGGTTAATGGCTCTAATAATCAGGAAACTTCAGCCATCAAGCTTAGTTCAAGAGTAGCAATATTCCACTTCTCCATATCATGTGTTCAATTGACATTAATGACTTACATGAGGGAAGTAGGCTAAAGATATGAATGTGATGATGGTGGAATGGGGATAACACTTCTCATCAGACACCTCAACAAAAGCCATGCTATTCAAGGATGGATGCCATGAATGCATAATTATGTTCAAGGATGGTGCCCGATTCAAGGTCGGTAATCTAGTTCAAAATCACAATATATTGGGGGATGACTTTGCAACCGCTTATTTAAATATTAGCGATGTCATATTTGCACTATATGACTATACTATTAGGGTATAATTAAGTCATTTTGAGTGGTTAAGTGGGTTTTTCATAAGACTCAGGTAGTCCAACAAAAGAGGTGGTGTGGGCTCTGAGAATACCTAGCATAATGTGTCTAGTTTCCATGGCTCTTATTAGGCGTCAAAACCAAGTGGGGAAGAGGCACGCTCCAATGGAAAAAGTAAAGGTTAAATCCAAGGAGTCAAGCTCACTCCATGTCACTTGAGCATAGTAGGATATGGTGCAGGTAAGGAGCTAATTTTCGTATATATTCTCTACTGCTCACAAGGTAGTTGTTGTTGATGTCCACACAAAGGTTCAACACATCTAGGAAGTTATGGATCCAAAAGTACTGACAACTAAGTCTTAGGGATGGATTCACGCGCTTGGAAATTATAGGCCCAAATAAACCAAATATTTCTAACTCACAAATATGTATTGGATGATTAAACGATGGTGTCTTAGGCCATAGTGCTTGATCAGTGTATAGAGATAGTAGAATTGAGGAACGAATTGGCCATATTAGGACACAAATTTTAGGCCTTTGTTAAAGGAGTCTTCGACGCAAGAATATTAGTGAAGGTGGTGCTAGAATGGGCAGGCCATACAAAAAAAAGATAAGGCTGATGGGCTTCAAAGAGATCCTACGACATCCCCATCCTCACTCTGGAAGACTCACACCCAACTACATATATCTCTGCAGCAACACCAAACTCAGGGAAGAACACCCTCGATAAGGAGGAGGTTACTCAAAAGATCGCTCTAGAGTAAATCCCCTCCTCCACTGATATCTAGTATTTATTTTAGTTGACTGTTTTCTTAATGTTATTATGCTCCATTCATGGACTATACCCAACACATGGGCTGTAAAATGTCATAGTATTATTTTCTACATCTTAGTTCTATATCACTTGAACAATTTTCTTATAACATTTTTAATTTTGGTTCTATACTACACATGAGGGATTGGTCTCCCAAGCGATAACCCTCCTTGTCATTCTATCTATTTTGTATACATTATGATCATTGAGAGGGGGGTTGCCTCACCTCACCTAGCCACATCCAAAGTTGTGACTAATGACTAGCTACTATTTTGAATGACAAGAGAGGGTGTCAAATTGTTAAGTATGGGGATGGGATGATTTTGGAAATCCTTACTCCCTCTCATCACCAATTTGATTATATTTTTGTTTTTAATTTTTAATTAAAATTAAATAAATTGTAATTTAATATCTATTTGAAAATTTTTATAGCCTTTTCCTAAAATATGTCTTTTTCCCTTTTTAGTATTTTTAAGTTCTTTCATCTATATATTTATAATTTTTATTTTAAAATATGTTTTTATTCCCCCCACCCTCCTTAGATTATAAACTATGTTGTATTGCAATAGGTTAGATTATAGAAATAACATACTAGAATAGGTTAGTTGAAGCATATCAAGCAACTATGCATATTCATGTAAATAACTTTGCAAACCATTAGGATAATAGTAGCACATAGATCCATAACTTTATCATGACCATGAAGGCATATAAAGCAAAGAACTCACTATGCTCAAACAAAGATCTCATCAACCTTCCAAAAGTAGAACTAATCCATACACACAACACATAGATTGAACTACCAATGAGATCACCCATAAACATGGTTACAACGGTGAGCTGCCCAAACTTATAACTATATAAAAATAACTGAAACTTATGAAATCAAAACTAGTCCTAAGTGATTCCAGATCACCAATCAAGGACATATCAAACAACTTGAAAAAGACTAAAAAGGCTACAACCACATAACTCAAATAGCTCAAATCACCATAGATATACAAGTTAGCTAGTCAACCATGGTCAGATCGTGAATCAAACATTCTTTCATGAATGATATAGGATTTTTCATAAGCACAATAAGGAATATCATAGCCTATAGTCTAACATGCATAACCAATTATACTTATAATATCCTGAAATGATTGGCAACTGAAGGAGGAAATTCCACTCTCCTCCGAACCCTAGGCACTACAACCTTTCTTGTAGTTGACCACCCTTGAGTCAGATCTAGGGTCTGAGAAAGTGTTTACACAAGGGTCTGATTCATACCCAAAGTCATAGAGCACAAACTGAAGGTCATAAAGAACCAACTCCATGTTACAAGCTTGATAATTAGCTCCATCTCTAGCCTAATCAACTATACCATTCCCCACCACTATACACATCGCCCAACTTTAGTCTTGAACACCTTTTGACAGAAAAAAGAGTTAGTGTGAACCAATGAAATAGGGACCCAAAGCGAGTCCAAAAAATCTCCCCCAAAACCCCCTTCTCTCTGTCATTTTTTCCTTCTTATTTTTTTATCTTGCTTACTTTTCCTTGAGTCCTTTCGTCTCTTTCGTGAAAATGTGTCCCTTCCTAATTTCCTTCATGTCACAAAACAAAATGTTCGTGTTTTCCACCATCCAATCTCATCTTTGCCATGTGTCTGGTGGTGGATTGATCTGTTACACCACGTCCTCCCTCTTTGGGTGAGTATGGGTCTATTCACAATGCACAATAGGCATGCAACAAGTGTAACCCATCGACACAACACCAATAACTACATAATTTAAGTCCCTGATGATGGGTATAGTGTATACCTAAAGCGTCGGACAGGATTAAACATCCTCCACACAATTTCATCCAAAATTTTCTCTCAATACATCATTTAATTTAGTTTGTATGGGTCATGGCTTCAAGCAAAATAGGTGAGCAAGCAAGCTTCCCTCTGACCAAGGATTCGTAAGGTTATCCAACCTTCAATTGTGTTAATTGATTAATTAGTTTTTAAATGACAATTAGCATATGTTTAATCAAAGGTCAAACCAACCATACTTATTGCGTGTTAGCATTACAATCACAATCATCAATATAATAAGCAAGAGTAGAAGAGGGGGATGCTACAATAATCAATTAATTAATTGAAAATTTTATTTTCGAAATTTATAAATGCAATCAATTCTTTAATGTACATATAATCCTAAAATTTTATTCGGTTTTGAATTCTTATTTATCTTATCTTTTTTTCTTTTTTCTTTTGATTATATCAACACTATTATTTACAACTCTTATCATTTTAATGTCAATTGGAAAAATTTCACATCCAAATTTATAAATACAATCACTCTTATTTATAAATTTTATCATTTTACCATCAGTTAGAAAATTTTCAATTCCAAATTTATAAATGCAATCAATTAACTATTGGGGTGTGTCGTTTAGATGTTTGTTGTGCCACCATATGGGTCACCTCCTTGACCGATGCCCGTGACGCCAACTTACTTCTGGTTCTTCTCGCAGGATTTTCACAATGGCAGACATGACTGTGATGATTTTATGTCGGGGTCGGCTTCGGATCCAGGTACTTTCACTACTTCAAATGTACCATCTCATTGTGTACATATTATTTATTTATTTCCTCTCAATCTCCTCGCTCCTCTCGTGATGTTGATATCGATCCTGAACCCCATCCTTGCCTTCCTATCACGACTCTCTGGGATCTCTCCATCAACACGTCCTGCCCATCCCATGACCCGCCTTTGCCTCCTACTTCAGATGATAACGTGGATATGCCTAGTCCGCCTGGACCTTCGTCTTGTTCCACTGAGACAGGGCCTTCGACTTCTTCCCTCCCACATGATGGCTCTTCCTACCCTATTATTCTGATTGCTCCCCCCTCTCCCCGCAATTTTGTGGACAATGATATGAAATTCCTCCTTCTTAACCCAAACATGGATCTCTCCGTTCTAACCGTCCACAAAGGAGTTGACGAGGCCTCTTCCCTTATCATGAACCCTTCCTCTAATAAGAATATCACCACATGATGTAAGGCTGGAAAGGGTGGCCGACATTTTCGGGGGAAATCTCGGGGATTGCACATAAATTTGAATTTTGGGGATCTGCGTGATATTCAGATTCTTGATTCATCTTGTTTTGGGCCCCTTAGAGATCGTATGCCCCCTGCTACTGGTCCATCATGACCATCCTCTCCCTCAATTTGTGCGGCTTGGGGGATGCTGCTAAAAGGTTGTCGTTATGCCACCTCCATGGTTGTGAAACTGTTCATTTCTTATCATTGTCCCATTTTGCTCCAGTGGAGGATGGAACGTGTTTAGAAGGGCATTGCTTTCAAGTTCAATCGTATCTAGCTTGAGGACAAGGAGTTAAACATTAAAGAGGTGTGTAATTATGTTCCACGTTTTCCCAAACAAAACGCCATGGACTATATCACTACCTGTTTGGTTGTCCTTAAGAGCCAAGTTCAGACCTGGTAACAAGTGAAGAAAGCTCGTTTTTATGCTGAATTGAGAACATTGACAGAGGATATTCAGGCCTTTAGTGCTTGTCTCATGGAGGGTCAGCCTTCCCAGATGGAACTTGACTTCCTGAAAGTTATGGAACGACGGTGAAGACAAATATTGAAATTTTAAGAAGGCACATGGCGGCTAAAGAGTTGGCCCATATGGACACAGGTGGGTGATCGGAAAACTAATTTTTTTCATAGATTTGAAAATCAGAGGAGGAACTCTAACGCTATATGGAATATTAGCGGCACAGATGGATCACTCAAATTCTTAGATGGAGATATTCGAAGGAAAGCAATAAATTTTTTTGGGGCACTTTTTAAGGAGAGGGATGATGTGAATATGGAAGATCTTTTGTGGGATGTGGAGGAGCACCCTATGATGTTCGATCAAGAAGCGAATGAGAATCTAAATCACTCTATTTCTTTGGAGGAAATTCACTCAGTACTTAGATATTTTTCCAAGGGCAAATGCCTTGGTCCTAATGGATGGATTGTTGAATTATCCCTACACTTTTTTAATTTGATGGGAGGGACTCTCCGAGATATGGTTGATGAATCGAGGATCAAGAAGAGAATCTATGGCTCCATCAAGGCTACTTTCATTGCCTTGATCACCGAGGTTTCCGCACCTGTTTCATTTTCAGAATTCAGGCTTATTTCTTTGTGTAATATTGTGTACAAGCTCATCTCCAAGGTCATCGTGGAACAGATTAAAGGAGTTCTTTCTGTCCACATCTCAAATGAACAATTTGGATTTATTACAAGTAGATACATACATGATGTTATCGCCATCGCACAAGAATGTGTTCACTCCATTCATACTAGTAAGAAGGAGGTTGTTGTCATAAAAATTGATTTGCAAAGGGCTTATGATTGTGTAGATTGGACGCTGCTCCGACTCATACTCATTAAGATTGGCTTAGAATATGGAAATGTCGAGTGGATCATGGCGTGTGACCAATATTTGGCTTGTTATCATGATAAATTATTACCCCACAAATTTTTTCAGAGCTCACAAAGGACTGCGACAGGGGTGTTTATTATCATCCTTACTCTTTTTATTGATCATGGACGGTTTCAGAAGAAAGATCAATGTTGCTTGGAGTTTGGACAAATTTCAAGGTCTACAGATGGCCCCACAGGTAAGCATTACACACCTCTTCTTCCTGGATGATATATTATCATTTGGTGTTATCAAGAGGGGGCAATTGGAGAGTCCTTCATATTTTTCGAAGGATGGGGGTTGCTCCCGACCTGTTAATAAATGGTCCCAAATCCTGCCTATACTTTTCTTGTGGTAATGACTCCAACATTAGATACATTGCAGACCAATTTGGCATGAATATGATCCCTTTACATGAAGGCTTTACCTCCCTGGGCTTTAGACTCAAGCCGTCTTGCTACAAATTTAATGATTGGGCTTGGCTCCTTTCAAAATTTGACAAGAAATTAAAAAGTTGGTCGTTTCACTTTGATACAATCGGTTCTGTAGCATATGCCGACATATTGGTCACACTTATTTTCCCTCACGGCTCGCATCTATAACCTGATCTAATCTCGCCTCGCTTGTTTCTTATGGTCAGGCACATGATCCACACATAAATTTCATCTGGTAGCCTGGGAGTCCATTTCTAGGCCGAAATTTGTTGATGGATGGGGGATATTGGATACTCGTGTTTTTGGAATTTCATTACTTTTGAAGTCTTTATGGCATGCACTTTTTGGTGGGGGTATTTGGGGTCAAATCATCGTTGCCAAATACCTCAGGAAACAACACATTACTTACTATTTTTCGAAGCATGAGATTGGTATCAAATAGGGATCTTACATTTGGTCTAGCTTTCAGAAGATCAAGTCCTAGTTCTTTTAGAGGGTGAAATGGATGTTCGACAGGGGATTTTTAATGTTAATCGGCCATGATAGGATTTTTGGAGTTAGTACAACAAATCTACTATCAATGGACACCATTAATGTACTTCAACGTAGAGGTCTTTTCTATTTAGACCAAGTAATCAGAGGTTGGGAACATTGTATGCCAATTTGGATGGAGGAATCACAGGTTGGTCTACAGGGTCGTATGGCTATTAAATGGAACCTTTACATTCAAGTTCTCAGAGATGCAGGTTTATGTAGGAATCCGTCAAGAGAAAAAATCACCTGGGGTGGCATTATCCATAAGGGCTTTGTGGTCACTGGCTGATACATATCATTACATTTTACAACAGACGTTGGGGACCATGACAACAAACTGGTTTCTTGCTATCTGGAGACTGAAGATCCCCCTAAAATATATATGTTGTGTTTGGATGACTTGGAAGAATAAGATCCTCACCTAGGACAACTTGTGCAAGCGAGGTTTCCTAGGTTCGAGAATGTGTCCACTATGTGGTTCTGATCGGGAATTTGTTGAACATTCGATGCTTAATTTCACTTTTGCTATGCAGGTTTGGTCCCTCACCTTCTCCTCTCTTGGTATTGTTGTTACTCACTTTACTTATTTTGAACTTTGCCTTAAGTGGGGCTTGGAGCGTGGTGGTTTACAGGTATTCGTTACTCCATTTTTCCTCTGGGAAATATGGAAAACTTGAAACCATGTCATCTTCAGGGGTAAGGTACATAATGTTTTCTATATTGTAGCAAAAAATTTGGGATGGCTTGAGCACATGAAACTGTGCCCTAGCAAATCCAAAGATTTAACAACTCAACACATTCACCCTATGATTATATGGCCTGCTGGCCTTTTTGATGGTGCGGTGCAAGAACACAAATGTGGATGCGGTGTGGTTCTCCTTACGAACAAAGACTTGGCTTACAGGTTGCATTAGTATGGCGGCTCGGGTACCAACACTAAGGTTGAACTGGTGACCCTATAGGGTCTTCTCTGGTTCATTATTAACAAACAAGTGCACCATATCAATATATATGGTGGCTCTAAAACCATCATTGAGGGCATTTCTAGCACAACACATTTTTATCCACCTCTTCTCCAAAACTAGGAGCGCACTTTCGCTCTCATACATACATTCCAGGATTTCCATATACAACACATCTTCCACGAATTCAACATGGTTGCTGACTCATTATCAAAATTGGGCCTAAGGGACGCAAATGGATACATATTTTACACTAGATTATCTCAGGGGAATGATTTGGAAAATGGTCGTATTGCACTCCCATAATGGGTGCACACTTTCTCTTTTTGATAAACTTTTTGTTTTCAGTATCTCATTCTAATTATGGACATGCCTATGTTTCTATGATATTTTTGCGGATTGTTGTCCATGGTAGATATATGTCTCTATTTTACATGAAATTTTTCTTTCTTTTTAGACTCTTTCTAGACTCTTGATGCTTTTGGGCGAAAACGCGAAGTTGGGAAACACTTTTTGGCATGAGATAGAATTCGGGAGAATTTTTTAATCTCTCGGCCGAGAAAAAAAGTCAACTAAATTTCTCGGCCGAGAATTTTCAAAACTCTCGTCCGAGAGATTTTAAATATTTCGTATTTTCTCGGACGAGAGTTTTCAAAACTCTCGGCCGAGAGTTAGAAAAACTCTCGGCGGAGAGTTTGCGGCCGAGAGAGAGTTAGAAAAACTCTCGGCGGAGAGTTTGCGGCCGAGAGAGAGTTAGAAAAACTCTCGGCGGAGAGTTTGCGGCCGAGAGTTTGCGCAATAAAACTCTCGGCGGGGGACCCTGTGCACAAACTCTCATTTGCCAAACTCTCGGCCGGGGATTTTATTGCACAAACTCTCGTGCACGACTCTCGGCCGAGAGTTTTTAAAACTTTTGGTCGGGAGTTTTCCCACGCATAAATTGGTTTAAAACTCTCGGCCGAGAGTTTTTCTCGGCCAAGAGTTTCTGGTCAACAAAAAACTCAGAAAACTCTGCAGTTTTGAGAAACCTGCAACTTTGGAGGGACAGAACACCTACAAAAACAAAATGTTATATGTTGGACCAAGTACCATTAGATTCGTCTCTAAATCTAGTTTTTGATGATGTGAGATTTATGGAGTTTCATTAAGAAATTCAATTTTTTATTAATTTTTTACTAAACTATGTCACTATGGAATTTCATTGTTCGAAAAATTGCACTGAATGAAAATTCAATAACTTTCAAACGAGGACACCAAAAAATTTAAAAAAATCATAGTGCACTTCCTCTCCCTGTCTACTTCAAAAGGGTACTCTCATTTTTCTTATTGACGATCACATTGAAAAGAAAATCAAATGATAATAAAATGTACTGAAACATCACTGTTTTTTTGTCTTCGTCCATTTCAAAAAATAATAAAAAATAGTGATTTGATCCGAAAATTACCAAAAAATAGTCTTTGCACTAGTGCAATATATGCAGATTATGATGCTATGGTTTTTTTCCAAAAAATGAATAACCTTCCCTAAAAAAAGTAAAGGATAATAAAGTGACTATTTATGTTTGCCTGAAAATTTCAAGTATATGCAGTTAGTAAACAACAAATTTACCCCTCTATATGTCAATATTTTTTTTTTTTAAATATCGGTATGGAGGTAAGACAATTCTCTACAATTCTTGTTTTTATGTCAAAGCATAATTTGCGATAAAAATATGAGTTTAGTGGAGTTGAAGTTGAAAAAAATAGAAAATTACAATTTTCAACGTCAAAAAAGGGCAAAAAGTGTTTCCCAACTTCACATTTTCACCCTTTTTCTCTCTAGATTGAACACAATTATGGAATATGCACATGCTAATGTAAACTGAACTTTTTACTTTATTAGTAAAGCTCATTTTTTTTCCTCTAAAGAAAAAAAACTTAATGTACATATATCCCTATAATTTTATTTTATTTATTTATTTTTTATTTTATTTTATTATTATTTTTTTTAAACTATAAATTAACAAAATTTCACTTCCAAATTTATAAATACACTCAATTCATAATGTACATATAAAGCAATAATTTTATTTGTTTTTGGCTTTTCATATTTATGTTGCCTTTTTGTTTTTATCTTTTGATTATATTAATAAATGCAATAACCGCTATATTTTGGGCATTAAAAACTACAAGGTGGTAATAAAAAAACTCATATAAGAACAAAATTCTACTTCAGATTTATAAGTGCAATCAACTCTTTAATACGCCTCTGAACTTACAATTTTATTTTCTTTTCTCTTTGTTTATTTCATCCTTTCGTTTTACTTAGATGAATACACGAAATAACACTTAGAATTTGAGCATTTAAAAATTACAAAAAAAAAAAGGTTTATATAAAAAAAAAAAAAAAAAAAAACTAATTAATAAAATGTGTATATACACATGGATGTGCTCATAAATAGTATACAGATATAAAACTATTACAAAAATAATTGGATAATGGTTAAGCATCATTGTATTTCTTTTTAACAAATTGTTACATAGATTTCAATGGGATACCCGTTCCATATTTATAATAATTACGAAATTTTGTTATTTTATATATTTATTATAAATTGTAAAATAATAATAATTTGTTTATATATATTACAGTTTTTCAAATTTATATAAATATAATGATATATAAATATGATTGTTATTAATGATTATTTATTATTATTTTTATTTTTATAATATTTTATCTTTAATTTGTTTTGTGTAAGTTTGGCAATATTTTTTCTTTTCTATTAATCATAAAAGCATGTTATAATCATATATTATTCAATGGCCTCAACTTGTCCAAAGGAAACCAGGGATATTGGCCACCAAATTGTTTTATAAGCCATCCAAAACATGAATAGTTTAAGTCTGTGTATCCAAGCCTTATAGAATTTTAAGTATGTTACACTACTAAAATTAAAACTAATGAAACAAAAGCTATCCGTCAAAAACATCATGACAAAACAAAATGATTAATAATATTGTCGGTAGCTAGTCACCAGACGACTCTACCAACACTAGATATTTGACGCTCAATCTCAACATTTCGAATTGGTGCACACTCTGGAGCTGATGCTCGATTCTGCCAATGTGAAAATATTGTTGGTGCAGCTGGAGATGTATGGATTGCAGACCCTTCTGAATATCCTTGGGGTTCATCTCATCTTGCACATACCTCTCTCCTTCTTGGATTTCAGTGATGGCTTCCGCCATGATACGCTTCATGAGCCAGTATAGCTGGACCGTTTGTTTGAACAAAGTAAGTCATTCTCGGGGTTCATAACCAATGGCTCCCATTCCTCGACAGGAGGCTCAACAACTGCCTTTGATTTTAATTTGGACTCCCAAGCAAAAATCATTGTTTTTACATGTGTCAGGGTCCCAACACTAAACACATTCAATATGGTTTGCATATTTTTTGCCTCTGACTTTCTTCCTCGCTTGTTGGGCATGTTGGTCGAAGCCCCCTACCCTTTCCCTTTCTCTTTTTGCTGGTTTCGAGCACGTCCCCCCTGCCCTCTCTTACAATTTCCTGGAGCCTTCACCATATTTCCTTTCAACGGCCCACCCCTCACTTTCCGAACCACACCCGCCCACACATGAGATGAAACCCACAGTGTAGGATCCTGAGAGATTATCGGGTTAAGCAGACTTGTAGTGAGCACACAAAGCAAATTTATATTAACTCTTCGCTGCCTGGAACTTGGAAATGTTCCAAGCATTGTTTTCCCTTCCTTCACATTGACAAACATTGGTTCATTCCTTAACAAAGAACCCATTTTTCCGGTATTTTTGAGTTGTGTCATGGTTATGAAAGCGAGCACAACAAACATAACCACTGCAGGTTGACACTCACAATTCCTCTTAAGCCCCAACTGCCATTTACTCTCTCTGGCTTGCCGAGATGAAAACTAGAGATTTACTAGGTCATTGACCAGATATGCATGTAAAATCTCAGTTTCAGACCCGAAACTCCTCTACATTCCCATTTGTGTTAAAAATTTTCCAAAGAAAATGGAAATCGACATGGTGAAAATAGCTAACACTAAATAAATTGACAGTCTAAATATCCAATGCAGAAACCTCCTTCGACCCTTCCATTTTCTCAACATTATCTCAGGCGGAACCTCCATCCCATTTACCCAAAAGGCCAAAGGAACATACCAGAAGTCGTGACCATCTCCCACTCGGTTCCTTTGACATTCCAACCCTCCAGACCAAGGCCAGATGGTTACCACCTTCCACAGAGCGCAGGGAAAGATTCCAACAAGTGCCTGCATACGGACTTCACCTCGCACCACTTGAAGATCAAGGTAACCTTCGCATAAAACTCAATTCGACACCCACCTCCAGATCTGTTTATCCCTCTTAACCTCGAGCGTGCAGTGGCGTCGGGTGGCTCGCCCATTTGCCCTGTCTCGCATGTGGTCATTCATTAACACACAAACCCTAAATGGATCTTCCATGTCCTCACACCTCGATCGGGGTAAAATTCTATCTTTAACTTTATATATATATATATATAAGTTTTTATTTTTTATAAATATACATGATATAACAACTACTACTAACGCTTGGCCTTAGATGTTATGAAAAGTGTTAAATCACACAAAGTGATATGAAATATTGAGTCTGTTCTCCTTTTTTGAAATGTTGAGGGCAAGAGATGGGAATTTATCATTTGGAGGTTGTATGGAAGACATTAAATATATATATTTAAGGTGATTATATTTTTTAAAAATTAATATATATGTTTTGAAGAGGTTGAGTTATATATATATATATATATATATATATATATATATATATAATGTTTTTTAAATAATTAGATGTAAAGTATTTAATTTAGCTTAGTATAATGTTTCTCGAGGAATTTCCAAGAACTATTCATTTTTTAATGTGCAAAAATGTAGCATTGGTAGTTAATGAGGTGAATTTGATGTTTTTATTGGCCCATAAAATGAATTCTATGAGTTTGTTTTGATTATGTGCATTTGATCAACAAAGGAAGAGCTTTTGATTAATAACGAAGTTAGTTGATCAACTAATCAAGCATTGAGCAAAGGGGATGTTACATTGTCAATTAAATATGTCATTTTTTCTTCCAAGTAAAGGCCACCAAACAAGGAAAATCCTAGCCTTTTCTTGGGGAGCTCACACTTGGACAATGTAAATTACACTTTGATCTAGCAATTGCTTTCATCATGAGTGCTTGGCTAACAAAGGAAGGCATGTTTTCCTCAACAAAGAATCTACTTGCTTGACTAGCCATGCATTGAGCAAATGTGAAGTTTAAATGTTGAGAAAAACCTTTCTTTTCCAAAGGAAAGGCTATCGAACAAGGAAAACTCCCAACTTTTTCTTGACAAACTAACACTTGGAGAATGTAACTTACACCTTGATTAATAATGTAACTTTCCTTTTGCTTAATGCTTTGCTTGTTAAGTGGCTAGCTTCTTTGTTGTGCACAAGATAGAGGCAAACTCTTAGCCTTTCCTCAAGAAGCCAATATCTAAATAAAAAATATGTAAGATAAGGAAAATAAGAGGTCAATTTTTCATTATAAAATGATTGATGATATTTTTGCACTACCAAATGGCAAGGTAAGTACATAGACCTTTTTTGGGTATTAAATAAGGATTGTTACTAGTTTTTCAAGTTTTTCATGCATTAAAAAAAAAAAAAACATACGGACTATGTTTTCAGGGGCTTTTGTTTTATTAATACAAGCTTATTACTTTTAACATAAAAACTTCAATATATTTCTAATTATTTTATTTTTTATTTCCTTTATCATTTTTTATTTCTAAAAGTAATGAGAATCTTTGGAGATATCATATACATCTATTCATAAATGTCATTAATGACCGGTTATAACATTTCTTTGGAAACTACATCTATTCATAACTGTCACTTAAACGTGGTTGTTACAACATGTCTCTATAGACTACATCTATTCATAACTGTCAATTAAATGTGGTTGTTACAACATGTCTCCAGAGACTACATCTATACATAAATGCCACTGATGGGTGAGTTATGACATGTCTTCAAAGACTTGAACCCATGTAGTTGGGGAAACAAATTGTTCACCTAGGATACTTCAACAATATAGTAATATACATTATTTACATAACATATTCCCTTATATATATTTTTATAACATATTCTTTTACACATAATTGTGCAGAGAGGCGCTCTACAACCCAGTATAGGCGAGATGTTGTAGTGTTCATAAATGAGTATATACATTTAAATGTCGACTCAATATGGGAGATATGTTGTAGTGTTCGTAAATGAATGTAAACATTTAAATATCGACTCAATATGGGAGCGATGTTGTAATTATTGTTTGTAATAAAAAGCATTAGATGAAAACAATAATAATAATAATAAACCATAATGTTCACTCAACTAAAAAAAGTAATAAAAATAATGTAATTTTGTTTTTACTAATAAAACTTCAACAATTTTTTCTACAGAGAAAAAACATAATATACATATAACATTATATTAAATTAAATTTAAATAATTATTATTAGAATATGCATACCACATTAAAATACATTTAAGTATAGTTAGTATATATTTCAAAACATCTAATTAATAAACATAATAAGTATTTATATGTTTATTAATTAAATATTTGAAATATATACTAATTAAATTTAATTAGTTTTTATATATTTATTAATTATATGTTTTGAAATGTCATGGTTATGAACCTGAATCATTATTACTTAAATTTAATTTAATGTGGTATGCATATTACAATCATTATTATTTAAATTTAATTTATTAAATTTAATAATTTCGTATTTAAATTCAATTAATAAACATATAAAAATTCAATATTTAATTTCATATTTATAATAAGTTTTTCCTATCTATCTAGATCATCAATCCTATGCATATCACACAAAAATTATAAAACATATAAAAAAAGAGGTCTCCCTCACATATATATGCATTATATAAATATAAATAATATTATTAAGAACCAACATAAATTCATTTTAACTCTAGATTCCTTGTTTGTGAGATAAAGGATTGACCTATTTATAAAAATTTACATAATATTTTTTTTAGATTATGCTTTTAAATTTTTTATTTTTATTTAAACATAAAATGAACTTATATTAAAACTAATCAATTGGATTTATGTCAAATGGTTGGGAGCAACCAATGGGGTCCTCCTTATCGAGGTTCAATTCACTACAAGTGATATGATGAGCTTTGATGTAATGGCTTTGAGCCTTGTTCTAAAAAATAAAGCACACAAAGAAGCATACATTTGTTCAGAAAATAAGAAAGCATTTATCAATCAAATATATATAATGAGAGAGAGATTTTGTTTAAAGTGGGTATAAGTATTCCAATACACACACACACACACACACAAAAGGAGTATACCCTAGAGCACTTATTCATAGAAAGAGAGGTGCATGATATATAGTCGAAATAAGTATACATCTCTCTTCTACTCAGATTCCTAAAGCATTTATTTAGAAAATAAGAAAGTATTTATCACTGAAATTATATATATTATAGAAAGAGGAGGAGATAATAAGATATTTTATTTAAAGTGAATATAATTTTTTTTTTAAAGTGGATCATAAAAGATAATAAGTATATGTCTCCCTTATATGAAGATGTCTATAACATCTATTAAAAGAATAAGAAAGCATTATTCAATAAAATTATATAGAGAGAATCCCTGATCGGATTGAGAGCTAGAGGTTTCAGAACTTGCAAATGTCACACCGTAATGACTAAGGTATACGAGCAGCGATCTACCACCCTTCACATGCATAAAGCACATGGAGCGGTGGCCTCACACATGCAGTCATTCAATGCGATTAAGGAAGGTGGCAGGGAGAGTTTAATGTCACGGTTTTCTGGATTTTTTGGAGTAGTGGTAAGTAATTATTATGCTCGTAAAGGAAATTTGGATACAGTCTAGTTAGTGGCAAGCAAAGGCACTGAGGTGGTTCTCCTCGTGGTCCTCCACTGGGTGGTTGTCAGCTTTCAATCTACTTTGATCGCTCTCTTCGGGTATGTTCTTAGTTTCAATTTTTGTTGCCTCACAACATGGCTAGCCACATAGTTCTATTTGTTTCTCGGAGGAATGGCTATGTTTTGGAGTTGGAAGTTCGAAGGAAGTCTCACCGTGGTTTTTGGATGGAAATTGATTATTTCTATGAGGATTTGTTTGTATTAAGCATTCTCGTCTCAGTTTACTATGATATTTTGCTTTCATGCATGGGAATACTATGGGGGGGAAGCGAAGCCATACTTTGTATTCTCTTTGTTCAAGTCCCTGGCGTGATGGCACTAGTATTTCTCTCGTTGTATGTTGTCGTTGTTCTGGGTTTATACAGTTCTGGCTTGTTTGTTGTTCGTTTCAAACCTTCACCTAGCATAGCTCATGGCATGGTTGGTGGTATTGCTTCGGGCTCTGGGATTTGCTCCAATCCCTTATCACTACTCACTATAGGCTAAGTTTTTGGTTAACTTACTGTTTTCTGCCCTCATGCCTTGATAACTTGAATGCTTCTATTGTCCGGTGCGGTTTTTGGAATTGCAAGGTTATAGTTCGTTGGTCAACTAAGGGTTTGTCGTTGTGGTCTCTAGCTGATGGTTTAAGTTTTTGTTGTCTCATGGCTCGTGCTGCCTCAGTGAAGGGCTAGCAAGCCCGGGGTTCCCGCGATCATGGCAAGCAACCAGTGCAAACTCGTGAGGGTAGCCAAGCCCACTCCCATCCAAGAAGAAGCAGAGGTACGAAAAGAACCTCTTGCCTCATAAGAGATGTCGCCAATGCTTACCATGAGGGCAACTCATCTCAAGTGCGTCAGCTCATAGATGGGTGGGAAGCCAAACTAAATCAACAAGTTGTAGATACATAAATTGACTTGGGAGACTGGCAAGACTTGGCGTCTAATCTTGGTCACTCTCATTGTCGGTCCTCTAGGTACAAGCAGACTGTTTATTTGTATTGGTTGATGAAAAATATATAAGCCAAAACGTTGGTGCACCTCCCTTCAGACTCACCCAAAACTGCTCAAGGATTCCCAGATTTTTGCAAGGAATTTCATCATATTCAGTTTCAACTTCAACAATAGAATGGTCGCCTCAGTCGCATCGAACAACACATTTTGTGCATTTCGCAAACTGAGCTTATAGGCTCTATTGCGAAGGATCCAACTCTCGTGGATTCATTTGACAATTAGTAGCATGATGATTTCATCTTTGTTTGTCTTTTGATATCTGCAGTAGCTACAAGTTTTACTTTATGCTTTAATTTATATAGAGTATAGGAAGTATAAGGACACTCAGACATATCTAGTACTGTTTGACGGGCATAAATTATTTTGTTTTTGGATAGCATATCATGTAGTTAGGTGGCCAACATATCTGGTTTCCCTTTGGACAAGTTGAGGCCACCTAAACATTTGATTTCTGGTTGTAACTTGCCTTTTTTGAAAGAAAATAAATGAAAAGGTCTTGCCAAACTTACAATATATATATATATATACAGAGAAAATAAGTGGATAATAAGATATTTTATCCAAGAAATAAGAAAACATTTATTAATAAAATTAAATAGAGAGAAAAAGAGTGAATAATAAGAAAGTTTATTTAATGTGAATATAAATATTTTATTTGAAATGGATACCAAAATATTTTTATTTTGGTCTTACATTAAAATATTTTTTTTATGTTTGGAGTTTAAAAAAATTATACATTTCCTTCATCCTTAAAAAAATAAAGAATACCTATCCACATTGATTTTTTTTTTCACTTTCAATTATTTTATTTATGTATATATATTCCAAAAAAATGTTTTCATTTAAGGAGAATTTAAAATATATTCACATGCTACATGATATATAATTGTTAAAGTTTTTGTTACATATCAATGAATTGCCTAAATTACACCTATTATTTATTAGAAATATAATCCTAAAATTTATATGTCCAAAAGATTTACATTACATTTCATCAAAATACATATTTTAAAGTTCATACATGTGTGTATTGATATTGAAATTTGTTATGAATATTAATAATTTTTAAATGTCATGTGATAACTCTATATTAAGTATTGAAGAAATTATACATAAAAATATCCAATTCAGATAAAAAAAAGAAGAATAAATACATATTGATGGGATAAGAAATTAAATAGGTATAATCGATATAAGAATATTAATTTGAGATGGATATTGAAACATTTTATTTATGGTGAGCATTAAAATATTTTTATTATTAATATTTTTTAAAATGTTATTAATCAACTTCAAATTAAGCACTTAAAGAATTCGACATCTCTATACTTAAATGTAATATATATATATATATTACATTTAAGTATAGAGATGTCGAATTCTTTTAGTGCTTAATTTGAAGTTGATTAATAACATTTTAAAAAATATTAATAATAAAAATATTTTAATGCTCACCATAAATAAAATGTTTCAATATCTATCTCAAATCAATATTCATATATATAAATATTTTTATTATAAATATTTTTAAATGCAACACTAATTTTTTTGAATAAAGGAATAAAATATAAAAATGTTTTTAGATATAATTATTTTTTTAATCTAAAAAATTAACAATATTAATAAGAGGGGGACGGGTACTCTATGGTCCCAAGGAGGACAAAGTGTTAAGTACTCATGGGGTCTTAGTCATATGACAAATAATCAAGCAAATATATATGGTCTCTACTAAGGACTTTTGTTAGCCAAATAACATTAGGTGGACACGCTTGCGATCATGGGAAATTCTCAAAGGCTCCCTCCCAAAGGAGAAATTTTCATGTCCTAAAAGACTTCAACAAGTATGGACAAGTATGTTAATGAGGGTGTAAATTGAAAATATGTGAATTAAAGGAAGATATCACATCCAAAGCATATTTCTATGTTTAAGAGACTTCAACAAAGAAGTCTACAAGTATGCTAAGGAAGGGTGTAAATTGAAAATGCATGAATTAAAGGAAGATATCACATCCAAAGCATATTTCTATGTTTAAGAGACTTCAACAAAGAAGCACACAAATATGCTAAGGAAGGGTGTAAATTGGAAATACATAAATTAAAGGAAGATATCACATCCAAAACATATTTCTATGTTTAGGAGACTTCAACAAATATTCTAAGGAGGGATGTAAATTGAAAATACATGAATTAAAGGTCAATGGTCAAATTATATCCCATTGAAAATATATTTCCATGTCTTAGGAGACTTCAAAAGAAATAGACAGAGGTGTAAAATGAATTAAAGATTAATGACCCAATTAGACCTTTTATAATTCCCTAATGGTAGATGAAGTCTATTAAAACAATTCTCTACTAAAATTATGTGTTGTAAATTTTGTGTTTTGTTGAAGTAATTTTGTAATCTATTTAGTTTCAAAACTCCTCTCTTTTTATTGCTCATATATATTTTTTTTCAGAAAAGTCATATATTCTAATTAAAAAGAAAAAACAATTCCAAAATTTTGATAAATTGACTCTTTAATACTTAATATATTTATTGCAAACTAAATACAAATTATATAATATACTCTTTTCCATTAAAAAAAATAAATATATTTTAATATAATATTTTAATTAAAAAAAAACTAAAAACAAAAGCATGACTCATCAGAAATATCAAGGAAGCTGCACTAAAAAATAAACTCTTTTATACCATCTACACTCATAAAAAGCACAACTCATATGAAATATCAAGGAAGCTGCACTAAGAATAAACTCTTTTATACAATCTACAGTCATAGATACACTACTTTTAAAATCATGCACAATATTCTTTTCCGTTAAAAATAAATAAATAAATTGTAATATAATATTTTAATTAAAATATATATTTATATCAATAATAAGTAAAAAAACAAAAGCATAGCTTATAAGAAATATCAACGAAATATCAAAGAAGCTGCACTCGAGAATCAACTCCGTACAATCTACACACTGAATATACTATTTATAGAATCTATTTCTTTTATAAGATAGTTTCTTAAAGTGCTATATATTCTTGTAAAAAACAGGAATATATTCTTGACGGCAATCTTAGCTAGGCAAAAGAAAAGTAAAAGAATAGAGAGGAGGAATCTTTTCTAGCGTATTCATCTTCTACATTGTTCTTTGACAAAGCCAATTTTGAAATGCGTTGAGAATAAATTCAGCCAGACAATCGCTGGCTTCTGCTCACATTGGCGGAGTAACTCTGACAAATTTGGCGGCAGCAACAGCTCTTCCTGGAAGCAGCATCAACTCTTATCTGCAACGTCCAGAGTCCAAGAATGCCAAATTTTCTGAAGGTAAGGAAGCGTACTCTATATGTTTTTTCAGTCACTCTAGCCCATCTCTTCATCATAAAACTCGCTCTGTAGGTTTCACCGCTTGCAATTTTGGTACTTTGTTTTTTGGATTTCTAAAATTCAATATGTTTAACCATTGAATGTCCTTTTAGACATTCAGCCATCTCTCATTTTAGGCTTCAAATTCTCTATCATGATATTTCAATATGGGATTAAGGAAGGTGGTAGCGAGAGTTTAATGTCAGGTTTTCTAGCTTTTTTGGAGTAGTGGTAAGTAATTTTTATGCTCGTAAAGGAAATTTAGATACAGTTTGGCTAGTGGCAAGCAACGGCACTAAGGTGGTTCTCCTCGTGGTCCTCCACCGAGTGGTTGTCGACTTTCAATCTGCTCTGATCGCTCTCTTCGGGTATGTTCTTAGTTTTAGTTTCTGTTGCCTCACGCCATGGCTAGCCACATAGTTATGTTTGTTTCTCGGAGGAATGGCTATGTTTTGGAGTTGGAAGTTCGAAGGAAGTCTCATCGTGGTTTTTGGATGGAAATTGATGATTTCTATGAGGATTTGTTTGTATTATGCATTCTCGTCTCTATTTACTATGATATTTTGCTTTCATGCATGGGAATACTATTGGGGGGGGGAAGAAGTGGGAGTGGGGGGGAGAGGGAGTGTGGGGGCGAAGCTAAGCCATACTTTGTATTCTCTTTGTTCGAGTCCCTGGCATGATGGCACTGGTATTTCTCTTGTTGTATGATGTCATTGTTCTGGGTTTATACAGTTCTGGCTCGTTTGCTGCTCATTTCAAACCTTCACCTAGCGTCGCTCATGGCATGGTTGGTGGTATTGCTTTGGGCTCTGGGATTTGCTCCAATCCTTTATCACTGCTCGCTATAGGGTAAGTTATCGGTTAACTTACTGTTTTTTGCCCTCTGCCTTGATAACTTGAAAGCTTCTCTTGTCCAGTGCGGTTTTTGGAATTGCAAGGTTATATTTCGTTGGTCAACTAAGGGTTTGTCGTTGTGGTCTCTAGTTGATACTGTCTTAGGTTTAAGTTTTTGTTGTCTCATGGCTTGTGCTGCCTCAGTGAAGGGCTAGCAAGCCCGGGGTACCCGCGACATGGCAAGCAAACAATGTAGACCCGTGAGGGCAACCAAGCCCACTCCCATTCAAGAAGAAGCAGAGGTCGGAAAAGAACCTCTTGCCTCATAAGAGATGTCGCCAATGCTTACCATGAGGGTAGCTCATCTCAAGTGCGTCAGCTCATAGCTGGGTGAGAAGTCGAACTAAATCAACAAGTTGTAGATACATAAATTGACTTTGGAGACTGGCAAGACTTGGCGTCTAATCCTGGTCACTCTCGTTGTCGGTCCTCTAGGTACAAGCAGACTGTTTTTTTGTATTGGTTGATGAAAAATATATCAACCAAAACGTTGGTGCAACTCCCTTTAGACTCACCCAAAGCTGCTCAAGGATTCCCAATTTTTTGCAAGGAATTTCATCAAATTCAATTTCAACTTCAACAGTAGAATGATCGCCTCAGTCGCATCGAACAACACATTTTGTGCATTCCGCAAACTGAGCTTATAGGCTCTATTGCGAAGGATCCAACTCTCGTGGATTCATCTGACAATTAATAGCATGATGATTTCATCTTTGTTTGTCTTTTGATATATGCAGTAGCTACAAATTTTACTTTATGCTTTAATTTATTTAGAGTATAGGAAGTATAAAGACATTCAAACATATCTAGCACTGTTTGATGGGCTTAAATTATTTTGTTTTTGGATGGCATATCATGTAGTTAGGTGGCCAACATATTTGGTTTCCCTTTGGGCAAGTTGAGGCCACCTAAACATTTGATTTATGGTTCTAACTTGCCCTTTTTGAAAGAAAATGAATGAAAAGGTCCTGCCAGGCTTACAAAAAAAAAAAAAAAATTATAAAGAGAGAAAAAAAGTGGATAATAAGATATTTTATCCAAGAAATAAGAAAACATATAGAGAGAGAAAAAGTGGATAATAAGATATTTTATTTAAGGTGAATATAAATATTTTATTTGAAGTGGATACCAAAATATTTTTATTTTAGTCTTACATTAAAATAGTTTTTTACCTTAGGCATTTAAAGAAATTATACATTTCCTTCATCCTTAAAAAAATAAAGAATATCTATCCACATAGAGTATTTGTTTCAATTTTTTTTTTCACCTTCAAAATATATATATATATATATATATATATATATTCCAAAAAAAAATGTTTTCATTTAAAGAGAATTGAAAATACATTCACATGGTGCATGAGATATAATTGTTAAAGTTTTTGCTACATATCAATGAAATGCCTAAATTATACCTATTATTTATTAGAAATATAATCCTAAAATTTATATGTTCAAAATATTTACATTACATTTCATCAAAATATATATTTTAAGGTTCATACATGTGTGTATTGATATTAAAATTTGTTATGATTATTAATAATTTTGAAATATCATGTGTTAACTTTATATTAAGTATTGAGGAAATTATACATTAAAAAAATCCAATTCAGATAAAAAGAAGAAGAAAAAGAAATACATATTGATGTAATAAGAAATTAAATAGGTATAATTGATATAAGAATATTGATTTGAAATGGATATTGAAACATTTTATTTATGGTGAGTATTAAAATATTTTATTATTAATATTTTTTAAAATGTTATTAATCAACTCCAAATTAAACACTAAAAGAATTAGACATCTATATATATATATACAACATTAATTTTATTGAATAAAGAAATAAAATATAAAAATATTTTTAGATATAATTATTTTTTATTTATAAAAAAATAAAACAAAATTTATTATTTTTAAAAATTTAATCTCAAAAATTAACAATATTAATATTTTGTTAAGGGGTGGTTACGGGGTGATAAGAGGGGGAGGGGTACTCTATGGTCCCAAGGAGGACAAAGTGTTAAGTACTCATGAGGTTTTGGTCATATGACAAATAATCAAGCAAATATATATGGTCTCTACTACGGAATTTTGTTAGCCAAATAACATTAGGTGGACACACCTGCGATCATGGGAAATTCTCACCTAATACTACATCATCTAGTCAAAGGCTCCCTCCCAAAGGAGAAATTTCTATGTCCTAAAAGACTTGAATAGAGAAGCGGACAAGTATGTTAATGAGGGTGTAAATTGAAAATGTGTGAATTAAATATTAATGACCAAATTGCAAAAGATATCACATCCAAAGAATATTTCTATGTTTAAGAGACTTCAACAAAGAAGTCTACAAATATGCTAAGGAAGGGTGTAAATTGAAAATACATGAATTAAAGGAAGATATCACATCCAAAGCATATTTCTATGTTTAAGAGACTTCAACAAAGAAGCACACAAATATGCTAAGGAGGGGTGTAAATTGGAAATACATAAATTAAATGAAGATATCACATCCAAAACATATTTCTATGTTTAGGAGACTTCAACAAATATTCTAAGGAGGGATGTAAATTGAAAATACATGAATTAAAGGTCAATGGTCAAATTATATCCCATTGAAAACATATTTCCATGTCTTAGGAGACTTTAAAAAAAATAGACAAGGATTCTAAAGAGAGGTGTAAAATGAATTAAATATTAATGACCCAATTAGACCTTTTATAATTCCCTAATGGTAGATGAAGTCTATTAAAACAATTCCCTAATAAGATTATGTGTTGTAAATTTTGTGTTTTGTTGGAATAGTTTTGTAATCTATTTACCTTCAAAACTCCTCTCTTTTTGTTGCTCTCATATATTCTTTTCAAAAAAATCATGTATTCTAATTAGAAAGAAGAAAACAATTACAAAATTTTGATAAATTAACTCTTTAATACTTAATATATTTATTGCAAATTAAATACAAAATTATATAATATATAATATACTCTTTTCCGTTTAAAAAAATTAAATATATTTTAATATAATATTTTAATTAAAAAAACTATATATATATATATATATATATATATATATATAAACTGCACTCAAGAATTAAACTCTTTTATACAATCTACACTCATAAAAAGCATAACTCATATGAAATATCAAGTAAGCTGCACTAAGAATAAACTCTTTTATACAATCTACACTCATAGATACACTACTTTTAAAATCATACACAATATTTTTTTCCATTAAAAATAAATAAATAAATTGTAATCTAATATTTTAATTAAAAATATATTTTTATAAGTAAAAAACAAAAGCATAACTTATAAGAAATATCAACGAAGCTGCACTCGAGAATAAACTCCATACAATCTACACTGAATATACTATTTATAGAATCTATTTCTTTTATAAAATAGTTTCTAAAAGTGCTATATATTCTTGTAAAAAAGCAGGAATATATTCTTGACGGCAATCTTAGCTAGGCAAAAGAGAAGTAAAAGAATAAAGAGCAGGAATCTTTTCTAGCGTATTCATCTTCTACATTGTTCTTTGACAAAGCCAATTTTGAAATGCGTCGAGAATAGATTCAGCCAGACAATCGCTGGCTTCTGCTCACATTGGCGGAGTAACTCTGACAAATTTGGCGGCAGCAACAGCTCTTCCCGGAAGCAGCATCAACTCTTATCTGCAACGTCCAGAGTCCAAGAATGCCAAATTTTCTGAAGGTAAGGAAGCGTTC
This sequence comes from Pinus albicaulis, assembly GCA_034641835.2. Classification (NCBI taxonomy): domain Eukaryota; kingdom Viridiplantae; phylum Streptophyta; class Pinopsida; order Pinales; family Pinaceae; genus Pinus; species Pinus albicaulis. Next base: position 587,047,676 of record CM076576.1, read on the forward strand.
TCTATATGTTTTTTCAGTCACTCTACCCCGTCTCTTCATCATAAAACTCGCTTGTAGGTTTCACCGTTTGCAATTTTGGTACTTTGTTTTTAGGATTTCTAAAATTCAATATGTTTAACCATTGAATGTCCCTTTAAACATTCAGCCATCTCTCATTTTAGGCTTTAAATTCTCCATCACGGTATTTCTGTTTTTTCGTTGGCAGTGATCAGTAGCAATAAGCAAGAGCAGCTTTCTAGGCAAGTAAGAATATTTTTTGGTTAATTAAGTTTTTTTCATTAGCTTTCGGGGACAGTTCAATTGGCCATGGCCATGGCCATGGTCATGTAAATGAAATATTATGTGCTAACCATTAAATGTCTTTCATTTTAGGTATTGTGTGCTAATCATTGAATGTCTTTTTAGACATTCAGCCATCTCTCATTTTAGGCTTTAAATTCTCTATCATGATAATTCTGTTTTTTTGCAATATGAGAGCAATCAGAGCTTTCTAGGCAAGTAAGAATTTTTTTGGTTAATTAAGTTTCTTCCATTAGCTTTTGGGCAATAGCTCAATTGCGATGGCTATGTAAATGAAGTATTATGTGCGAGGAGGTCTATTGTTAAAATCTCCCCGATTCATCTTAGGCATGTGGAAGGGGCATATGTATGCACCTCGACTTTATAGTGGTAGTGGTTGGAATCAAGCCCATGTCACGCGAGTAAGAAGATCAGAAATTAAGCATATATATATATATTGTCAAACAACATTTTCACTGTGGTGCCTTGTCAAAAGAGATGTTGAAATTTGGTTACCGGAAGACAGGTGGTTCCCTAAGGCTTTGATCTTTGGCCTAGGGAAAAGTGTCTAAAAGAATTTAATTTTTCTCCTAAAGTGATTTTATAATTTTATAAAGTCAAATCTAATTTAAAAGTGACTTTAAGTGATAAAGTTACTAAAGTCTAATTTTAAAGTGACTTTAATAAAATCAATGTAAAATTAGAAATGAAAAGTGACTTTGAAAATAAATGACTAAGTGGGTTTTTATTAAAGTGGGGTGAATTAAAAAATAGAAAGTGAGATTTAAATGAGCATTTAATCTCAGCCCTAGATCTAAATCTATTTTAGCCATTGGATTTAGGGATTCCCCAAGTCACTTAGGGTTAAGGAAAAGGAGGAAAAGGTCATTCAATTCTTTCATGAGCAGATTGGGAGAAGGAAAAAAAGAGAGCAATGGAGATTTCTGGGCAGAGAGGAAAAGGAGACAGCAGCTTGGCACACATTCCAAGGCAGTATTTCAGCAAGTCCGTACAGCAGAGTTTGCACTCAATTCAAGAAAGATTTGACACGGTTTCCAAGGCAGAATCCGTACAGCAGCTTTAGGCATGATTTCCAAGGAGGCCGTACTATTTTATGGGCACAAATTTCGAGGGAGAGGTTGTTGTTTTTGCTGCACGCATTTTGAGGCAGGCCATACAGCCTGTAGCTAATTGCTGGCACACAAATCGAGGCAGATTTCCGTACATAGCATTTAAAACAGCCTGCACACATTCCTAGGAGGTCGTACAACAGCATTTAATGTTGTTCTGAACGCAAAAGGAGGAGGCCGTACAACAATAATTAATGTTGTAATTTCTGAGCACTTTTTTTCCAGGAAATCCGTACAACGTTTATTGCTAGTTCAGTTTTACTGTTTGCACGTTTTTCGAGGTGGTGGTAAAGCACGAAAAACGAGATAAGTTGTAAAAGTTTACTTGTTGATTTTTTTGAATATTTCTCTCACTGTAAAAAGCATTTTTTCCAGAAATAAGAAGAAGCTTTCGAACTGGTTTTCCCCAAGAGTTGTAGGGGGTTTTTCCAAGGTCATGTTGACCAAAAATCTCAGTGTTCAAATGTGTTGAATGACTGTTTCAGCTTGCTGTTTTGTTTTATTTCTGCAATTTCAGCATTCTGTAAAGTTTTTCAGAATTTGTGTTTCAGCAAATTTAAAGAAAAAAAAAAAAAAAAAATCTGATTGTTGAATGTAAGGATATGGGAAAGGGCATTTAACTAAAAGGAGAAATAAGTGATACTGAAACCGGGGTGGGAAAACAAAAATTTCTACATGGTATCAGAGCTTGGGCGCTGAAAGTGCAGTTTGGGACAGCAAAGAGAAAAATACAATCTGTTGATTTTTCACTCAGAAAATTCAAGCAAGCTTATTTTTCACACAGAAATTTTATCTTTACTATAACAGTTCTATTTTTCAGTTTTTAGGATAGTAAGATGTCATTGGGATTGAGGGTGGAGGATAGGTTGGATGGACATACCAATTACAGTGTTTGGAAGGAGAAAATGTAGAGTATCTTTGAGGAGACAGAAGTTTGGGACATTATGGTGCATACCGCACAGCACCCTGTTGTTGTGCCTAGTGATGCTGTTCAGTTGGCAGCATATAATAAAAATAACAATAAGGGTAAGAGACTGATTCTAGACAGAATCAAAGACCATTGCATTCCTCATGTGAGAGGAAAGAGAAATGCTCATGAGATGTGGACATCATTAACTAATCTCTACCAGAGTACCAATGAGAACAGAAAAATGGTCCTGAGGGAGAAACTAAAGACCATTAAGATGGATAAGACTGATAGTGCAACTGGATATCTCACAAAGATTACTAATGTGAGAGATGAGTTGGCAGCAGTTGGAGAGGTCATTCCACTCACTGAGTTGGTGTGAATTGCAGTGAATGGCCTCCCCAGTTCATGGCTGAACTTTGTTGATGGGGTTTGTGCACGTGAGACCCTTTCTACATGGGAGAGGTTTTGGGATGATTGCATTCAGACAGAAATCGGGAAGGGTCAGCTTGGGGCAGCGAAGCTAGTTGAGCAGGATGAGGATGTAGCACTGTTGGCAGGAGGCAAGAAAGGCAAGGGAAAGAAGCAAACTTCCACAAGCAGTGGTGGGGCCAAAGGCAAAGGTAAAGGTAAACATGGTAACACACAAAAGGACTATTCCAAGGTGAAGTGTTGAAATTATCAGAAGATGGGACATTATGCAATTGTGTGTCTGGAGAAGAAGAAGAAGGGGAAGAACCAGACCATGGCAGCATCAGCAGAGGTTGAGGACATTACAGATCGCTTTGACCGAGAGTTTGGGTTCATTGCGTGTGAGTCCACCAGTGCAGGATCACCTGCCACAGAGGTTCAGAGGGAGCATGCATTTCTCTCGACTAGCGGAGCATCTTCGGGTATCTGGTATGTGGACAGTGGGGCTTCACGTCATATGACAGGAGTCCGTGAGTACTTCTCAGAGCTCTCAGAGAGTGGCACTGATATAGAGGTAGTGATCGGTGATGACAAAGTTGTTAGAGCAGTCGCTGTGGGGACACTAACATTTCATAGGGAACCCAAACCTCCCTTGAAGGTGTCAGATGTTTTATATGTGCCAGGGATGAGGAAGAACCTCATATCCGTCTCAGCTTTGGAGGACAGAGGATATGAGATACCGTTCAGGGGAGGACAAGTGCTGATATATCCCAGGTGCGCTCTAGCTGATTCAGCTAGAGTGATAGGAGTACGCCATGCAAAGGTGTACAAGTTTGAATTTCAACCCCTTTTGGCATTGAGCAGTAGTACCGATAGCAGAGCTAGCAGTTCTGAGCTGTGTGAGATTTGGCAGCGTAGGATGGGGCACATGTATCATGGGGCCTTGAGGACATTGCGGGAGATCACTACAGGTGTGCCAAATTTCAGTACTGATCACTTTGATACTTGCAGAGGATGTGCGATGGGCAAGTTTTTCAAATCCCCTTTTCCCAACAGTGACAACAAAGCGACTGGAATACTTGATTTGATTCATTTCGATGTGAGCGGTCGAATGTCTCATGTTTCCTTGAGTGGATGAGTATTATGTATTATTCATTGATGATCACTCCAGGAGGACCTGGATTTATTTCTTGAAGACCAAGAGCAAGGTCTTCAAGCCGTTTCAGGAGTTTAGAGCTCTTGTGGAGACTCAGACAGGTCGGAAGATCAAGTCCCTGAGGTCGGACAATGGAGGACACTAACATAGGGAACCCAAACCTCCCTTGAAGGTGTCAGATGTTTTATATGTGCCAGGGATGAGGAAGAACCTCATATCCGTCTCAGCTTTGGAGGACAGAGGATATGAGATACTGTTCAGGGGAGGACAAGTGCTGATATATCCCAGGTGCGCTCCAGCTGATTCAACTAGAGTGATAGGAGTACGTCATGCAAAGGTGTACAAGTTTGAATTTCAACCCCTTTTGGCATTGAGCAGTAGTACCGATAGCAGAGCTAGCAGTTCTGAGCTGTGTGAGATTTGGCACCGTAGGATGGGGCACATGTATCATGGGGCCTTGAGGACATTGCGGGAGATCACTACAGGTTTGCCAAATTTCAGTACTGATCACTTTGATACTTGCAGAGGATGTGCGATGGGCAAGTTTTCCAAATCCCCTTTTCCCAACAGTGACAAAAAAGCGACTGGAATACTTGATTTGATTCATTTCGATGTGAGCGGTCGAATGTCTCATGTTTCCTTGAGTGGATGAGTATTATGTATTATTCATTGATGATCACTCTAGGAGGACCTGGATTTATTTCTTAAAGACCAAGAGCAAGGTCTTCAAGCGGTTTCAGGAGTTTAGAGCTCTTGTGGAGACTCAGACAGGTCGGAAGATCAAGTCCCTGAGGTCGGACAATGGAGGAGAGTACACCCTTGGAGAGTTTGTTGACTATTGTGTGGAGGCAGGCATTAGGAGGGAGTTCACTGTTCCTTACAACCCCCAGCAGAACGGGGTTGCAGAGAGGAAGAACAGATCCATCGGAGGGGCTGCCTAAGCCATGTTACATGATCAGGGGTTGCCATTTTTTTTGGGGGCAGAGGCCTACAACAGTGTTGTTTATTTGCAGAACAAGAGTCCGCATCGTGCCTTGGGGCATATGACTCCGGAGGAGGCTTTTTCTGGGAAGAAGCTTGATATTGGTCATCTTCGTATCTTTGGGTGTTTTAAGAGGACCAAACTAGAGCCCACCGCAAAGAAGGGTGTCTTTGTGGGCTACAATGATACCTCGAAGGCCTTTCGGATTTATATTCCCGCATAGAGGAGAGTTGTTGTCAGGCTGGATGTGAAGTTCGAGGAGGACAGGGCCTTCAGGAGGTCACGGGAGTTAGAGTATCTGGATCAGCCAGACCCTCAGCAGCAGCTGAGTCAGTCTCAGGGATCTAGTGGGCAGGGATCAGGAGGATCTGGAGGTACATTGATTACAGTATCAGGTTCATCAGTGAGCAATGGCTCACAGAGTCAGAGGGGCGGTGCTTCGGGCAGCATGCAGAGCAGTCCGCAAAGCAGTTCACTAGGGAGTCCACTGATGGACAGTTCACACGGTACCTCAGCATCTACAGGTTCAGGTGCAGGCGGGAGGACAACAGACAGACAGTCAGGAGTTCAGTCTCCTGATGATGAGGAGGAGGAGTTTCATTCTCCAATGGGAGAAGTGTGCTCAGGGAAGAGGAAGCCTAAGTGGCTTCAGGACATCTTAAGAGAGGCCACATCTGTTGCTGGGCCTAAGAGGCCAGTCAAAGAGAGCAGACCCCCTGAGAGGTTTTGTAGCTATATGGCAATGGTTGCCAACATCCTTGACTCTGAGCCTTCTAGCTATGAGGAGGCAGCTAGCCAGTAGGTCTGGAGAGAGGCAATGCAGGAGGAGTATTCTTCTATCATGAAGAATGATGTTTGGGAGGTGGTGCCGAGGCCTGAGGGCAAATCCGTGGTTACTTCCAAATGACTTTACAAGGTAAAGCATGTTGCAGATGGCAGCATTGAGAAATTCAAAGCGAGGTTTGTGGCTAGAGGGTTCTCCCAGGTAGAGGGAGTAGATTATGAAGAGGCCTTTGCTCCCGTGGCTCGATATACTTCGATCCGCTCCATTATATCGATAGCAACAGAGATGGGTTGGAAGATCCACCAGATGGATGTGAAGATCGCATTTCTCAATGGCTTCATACAGGAGGAGGTGTACATTGAGCAGCCACAGGGCTTTGAGGTTCATGGGAAGGAGTCCCATGTGTGCAGACTGAAGAAGGCCCTTTATGGCCTGAAGCAAGCTCCCAGAGCTTGGTACTCCAGGATAGATACATACTTGCAGGAGATGTGTTTCACAAAGAGTGAGGCAGATCCGAACCTTTACTACATTGTGATAGGTGAGGAGCCTCTCATTCTGGTGTTGTATGTGGATGACTTAGTCATTACAGGTGCAGAGAGACTCATAGAGCACTGCAAGAGAGATCTTGCGGCGGAGTTTGAGATGAAGGACATCGGCTTGATGCATTACTTTTTGGGTTTGGAGGTGTGGCCGGAGGAGGGGCATTTCTTCCTGGGGCAGGGGAAGTATATTGTGGATATCCTTGGCAGATTCCACATGGAGGATTGTAAACCCATGTCGACACCAATGATCACCAACTGGAAGAAGCTTCATGCTTCGGATTCCGAGTTGGTGGATCCCACATTGTACAGACAGGTGATTGGTTCCTTGATGTATTTGGTCAACACTAGACCAGATATTTATTTTGCAGTCAACACGATGAGTCAGTTTATGTGTGAGCCTAGGAAGGTTCACTGGGTGGCTGCAAAACACATTTTGCGGTACTTGCAGGGGACAATGGATTATGTTCTGGACTACAGGCAGGGGAATGAAGTGAGATTGACAGGTTACACTACTTCTGATTGGGCTGGTTGTGCTTCTGATAGGAAGAGCACTTCAGGGTGTTGTTTTGGGTTGGGTTTCGCAGTTGTGTCATGGTTTAGCCGGAAGCAGCAGTCAGCAGCATTGAGTTCAGTGGAAGAAAAGTATATGGCAGCCAGTCTAGCTAGTTGTGAGGCCATTTGGCTTCGCAAGATGTTGTTTGGCTTATTTGGTCAGCCATTGAGACCTTCAGTGATATACTGTGATAATCAAAGTTGCATTAAACTCACAGATAATCCAGTGTTTCATGACAGGTCAAAGCATATTAGCATCAGATATCACTTCATTAGAGACTATGTTAAGAAGGGAGCTGTGAAGCTTGAGTATATTCCCACTGATGAGCAAGTTGCAGATATTCTTACCAAAGCCTTACCACGGGGCAAACATGTCTACTTCAGAGACAAGATGGGTGTGGTGAGGAACACCTTCCTCGGTAAGAGGGAGTGTTGAAATTTGGTACCGGAGGACAGGTGGTTCCCTAAGGCTTTGATCTTTGGCCTAGAGAAAAGTGTCCAAAAGAATTTAATTTTTCTCCTAAAGTGACTTTATAAAGTTATAAAGTCAAATCTAATTTAAAAGTGACTTTAAGTGATAAAGTTACTAAAGTCTAATTTTAAAGTGACTTTAATAAAGTCAATGTAAAATTAGAAAGGAAAAGTGACTTTGGAAATAAATGACTAAGTGGTCTTTATTAAAGTGGGGTGAATTAAAAATAGAAAGTGAGATTTAAATGAACATTTAATCTCAGCCATAGATCTAAATCTATTTTAGGGATTCCCCAAAAGTCACATAGGGTTAGGTTAAAGAAGGAAAAGGAGGAAAAGGTCATTCAATTTTTTCATGAGCAGATTGGAAGGAGAAAAAAAGAGCAAGGGAGATTTCTGGGCAGTGAAGAGAAGGAGGCAGCAGCTTGGCACACATTCCAAGGCAGTATTTCAACAAGTCCGTATAACAGAGTTTGCACTCAGTTCAAGGAAGATTTGACACAGTTTCCAAGGCATAATCCGTACAACAGCTTTGGGCAGGATTTCCAAGGAGGCTGTACTATTTTCTGGGCACAAATATCGAGGGAGAGGTTGTTGTTTTTGCTGCACGCATTTCGAGGCAGGCCGTACAGCCTATAGCTGATTGCTGGCACAAAAACCGAGGCAGATTTCCATACACAACATTTAAGACAGCCTGTATGCATTCCTAGGAGGCCGTACAACAGCATTTAATGTTGTTTTGAATGCAAAAGGAGAATGTCGTACAACAGTAATTAAGGCTGTAATTTCTGGGCACGTTTTTTGAGGAAGTCTATACAACATTTATTGTTGGTTCAGTTTTATTGTTTGCACGTTTTTCGAGGTGGTGGTAAAGCACAGAAAACGAGATAAGTTGTAAAAGTTTACTTGATGATTTTTCTAAATATTTCTCTCACTGTAAGAAACATTTTTTCCAGAAATAAGGAGCTTTCAAACTGGTTTTCCCCAAGAGTTGTAGGGGCTTTTTCCAGGGTCATATTGACCAAAAATCTCAGTGTTCAAATGTGTTGAATGACTATTTTAGCTTGCTGTTTTGTTTTATTTCTGCAGTTTCAGCATTCTGTAAAGTTTTCCAGAATTTGTGTTTCAACAAAGTAATTTGTGTTTCAACAAAGTAATTTCTGTTTCAGCAAAAAAATAAATAAATAAATATATATATATATATATATATATTATTGAATGTAAGGATATGGGAAAGGGCATTTAACTAAAAGGAGAAATAAGTGATACTGAAACCAGGGTGGGAAAACAGAAATTTATACAAGGGAAACCAAAATAATCCTACTAGCTAAGAATAGTTTAGCATCTCTATGACAAGACAGAAGTCTGCCACCATTGATTACATCATTACAAATACGTTGTTGGGTAACACTGTCATACCTTAGTTGTAAATTGTATAAGAAAATAAAATAAATTTCATTGATCATGAACAAAAACAGAAAATTTGTGCATGCATCATTCATCAGAGGATATTGTTGGGGCAAGATATTGCACGCTTGGGCCTGTTGAAGAGTGACACCCACATTGAAGATGCCTCTCAATGTGGGATGGTCGGGCATCCACACTGACCAAACGCTAGTACCTTTGTATCCACTGGATGTCATTGAGGCAAACTATAATTTCATTACAGTCCTCATGTTTCTCTTTTAGGATGCAATCCAACAGAGTTTTCATTTTTCAGTGAAGGGTGATGGATGAAGACACTTGCACCTATGCCCCCTAGTATGGGCAGGGTTGGGGACCCATCCAAAGGCCTCGGCTCGAATTTCAGAGTTCGAATGGGTCTGTCAATCTTTTGTAGTCAAGGCTTCAAGATGTTGGATTTCTTCTTGAACTTCAAGAGGGATGACAGAAAGGTAAATTTCAGTGGTTGATTTAGCATGGGCCTGGGTTTTGGGTCTACCCAAAGAACCACAACCCCCGAACCCATGCCTTGGACGTATTCTTTGCCTTAGCATTTCACCCTAGAAAGGACTAGAACCCTGCACTGGGTACTTTCGGAGAAGGGTGCGGGACAATAAATAAACTTTGTGGAGGTCGAATTGGAGCAGGCAAGAAGGGAAAGGACTGAGACCAAACTAACTAGAGGGGTAGGAATATAAGCCACTTGATAAATGGAGGCAGAAGGAAAGAATCAGAGGGATAGAAGCAGTAGTAAAAACCAAAAATTTAACCTCAATGGTCCAACTTAGAATCCCAAGCTCGAGAATCATAAACACAACATCAAACAAACAATACTAGCTAAAGGTGATGACAATAAGATATTTTACCAACTCATGAACTGAGTGCTTACTCTAGTCGCAGTTTGTTGGATCCTAGTGTGGACGCCCTCGCTGAAATTCGCTAAGTCTCCTCTCATACATCCCAAAGGCTATGAACGAGCAATGACTTGTCCAAGCAACAATGGAATGAGAACAGTGGAGGTCTAGGCTAGGAGGGCCTGGGGCTTCCTTCATTGAAGCACTGAGGAGCTAGACACTAAGGGGGAAAATCCCACCTGTAGCCTGGAAAAAATGCAAAAGTCGCAAAAACTAACAAAGCATGCCCAAGCAAGGTAATAAGACCTAGAGGTCGAGGGGGTTACCATATTAATTCAGTGTGTTGTCATGATTTGTAGCATGTGACACTTCACGGGGGTAGTTGGCCACGCCATCCCCCTTTTTAATGTCTTAAGATCCAGTGAGGTGGCAGACCTTCTTCCCCTCCCCCAGGCTTCTGCCTCCGCTAGCTCTATTTCCAACACCCCCATCGAGGCTATTCTACTAGAAATATTTGAAACTTAGTTTATCTCTCTTATTTTTCTTAAAGCTAGATTTTGATTGTGTAAGAGATTATAGGAGTACAAGGACTATGCCTGTCAGTGGCCTACCACATGGGAAACCAACAAACCAAACCAATAACAAAATAGCAAAGCATAATTCCATAAAAACATAGAGTTCGTAAAGGTGACCTCAAAAAACATAGCATCCCTATATATATATATATGGTTCACTATGATCTACCTTTGAATAGACATAAAATGGACAATCGATACCAACGTTAGAAGGGCTAGTAAAACCAAAAAACAAGATGGATTGAAAGCCAAACATCATGATAGAGACTAAGATGAGGTGGAGACATCCACCTCAATTGGGTTGAGGTCCCCTAGCTGCAGTAGCTCGGACTAGCACCAAGGGTAGCATTGGCCTCAATCCTCTTGATGTGTTCACTGATGTCCTTCTACTAGAGCACAATTACATCCAAGACCATGATACTTATGTTTTTAACAACATTTCAATCCAAAATAACTTGACCCAACAAAAATTTCATCCTCCAACACAAGTCAATGGTAAGTAGATATTGGTTATCGTGGTGATGGGTGTGGCCCATGTCCAGAACCCTTTCTTTCACATTCAAAATCAATTCTAAATCTGAAAAGCACTAGTGTTCTACAACTATGCCATTTTCTAATTCTCGTAACTCCTCAACCTATGGAAGTAGTTGCTCCCTCTATAACCTTATAGAGGTATTCACCCTCATACAGGCACAAAAGCCTCTTGGCAAGCCACAACCCCCTCATCCTCTCCGGCAACGCACTCTCTGTCAAACCATCTTGGCATACAAGGGGAAGCTTATATGAACATGCTTTGGCAAAAGAAGCATGATACACATGCCTGAAATCTGAACGAAGGCACATGCAAAAAACCCGTGACCACGGAAAGCAGAGCAAAGCTTGATTTGTTACAAACACAAAGAAGGAAAGAACACTAGAGAGCTCGCCTTAAACCTGATACAAAACTTATTAAGGAGGGCAAGGATGAGTGAAGTGAATTCCATCGAATGAACCTTCCTGAAGAATAACGAGATTAGGAGCCAACCCATAGTTACCCAATTGAAGTAGCATGCGAGGATTTGAGCCAGAATATGGCTAATAGTGAACCATAACCACCACCACCTAGGTTGCATTAACTTGTCAATGGTATGCACTCCACATCTCCACATGATGACATTGATTAGAGGCAATGAGGCCATATGCAGGATAAGACGTGTCCCTTCCCACCCCATATGGGGAGGCTAGATCTTTTGTTTCTATAACTTGACATTCTTTTCTTAATGTGGAGGAAGGAAGATCAACCCAAAAGTGGCTTAAAGCCTTAGTTTTGAGCATCCTATGTTCACTAATCGATTTACTAATTTGTTTCCTTTATGATAGACATGATAGGGGAGGACTGCTGGGATGGAGGGGATTATATTAGCTATTTTAAGAAGAAAGTTTTCTAGTCTCCAACTACATGAGATCTTGCACGGGTCCAAAACATGATTTTTTTTATAGAAGAGATCACTAGTTGAGAGTCTCCTTCAATGAAGAGCTTGGTGAAATTCTTGTTCTCGACATGCAAAACACTGCCTTCCAATGCCTGAAATTATGTGGCATTATTGGTATTGACCCCCAAGGCTCCATTATACAAGAAAAGGATGTCGCCTTGATCATCTTTAAATACTCCTCCAAATCATACTATCTTCAGGTTCCCTTCTGAGGCCCTGTCAAAATTAAGCTAAATAAACCTAAGGGGTGATGGAGACCAAAAGTCTGGAGAGAGACTAAAGTAGGGGATAGGGTGTGTAGTTGAGCTAGCGGGACACGAGTGAGCTGAATGAGTTGCATGATCGATTCCCATGAAGAGGCTTTCTAGTATTTACTAGTTCATGGATGGATTGTGACTGACGCATTGCTTAATCTTGTCCCAAATCATATCGAGGGTTGAGCTCTTGTTGTGGAAAATTATTTTGTACCCTCTTTCCAGACTTAACATTGAAGGAATCCTTGCAAAAGACACCAAGCAATGTTTAAGGTTAAATTTTGAAAATATGGTTCTCACCATTTCTCAATCTTGTTCTAGATACTATTCTGGTTTCAATTTCCTAAAAAGAGACGATCTAGGACCACAACATGCTTGAGAATAAACAGGTTGAATACATACTTTTTGTCCTTCTCATGTGCTTGACAAAGGAAACATATTGATTGTCCCTCAAAATATATTTTGGTTATTCTATCCCACGTAAGGTCTTCATATGCACCAAAAGCAATAGGAAGTGAGCAAACTTTAGCCACAACTTCTACCTACAATTTGTTTTCCATGTATCTTGCTACAGAGATAAGTTGTGCTCAATTGCTAAAGTGTTAATTTTTTATGAATGAGAAAGAACCACGAGATTGTAGCCCCATCTGATTTTATCCAAAGCATTTGAGATGGCAATATGTCTTTGTTGAAGGGATGACTAAAAGGATTTCCAATCCATCAAATTTTGAAGAGGAAGCCATGCTTATGGAGAGAGCCATTCATGCTTTTAAAAGTTGTTTATCTGGTGCTTTCCAGTGGTTTGCTACAGTGTGCTTAGCTTTGGGGATCATTGAGGTGTTGAGATTATTTAGTGGGGCTTAGGAACTGATTTTTGACAGCTGGTTGTAGGAATCATCACAAAAGAGGGCACTTTGTCCATTTTGGACTTCTTCGAAACTATGTTGTTGGATTGAATACCTACTATTGTTGGTCAAATTCCATATGCAAGAGCCCTAGATTGCATATTGTGACCTTAATTTTTGAGTGAGAGAGGATTTATGCTCATATTTTTTATTCCAAATCTTTTTGAATGGGGGAGGAGTTTTACCAAATTTTTTATTCCAAATCTTTCTGAATGGGAGAGGATTTTTTCCCATATTTTTTATTCCAAATATGTCACCACAATTCATTGTGTTGTTGCAACAAAATCCAACACAATTTGGCTCTCATCACTTTGCTTAATATTTGTGGATCTTTGATACCCAGGCCACCCTTGAGCTTTGGGAGACAAAGCTTGTGCCAAACAATTGGTGACCATTTTCTTTCCCTATAAGCTCCCCTGCCCACCCCCCCAACAGAGGAAGGTGCGTTGAAGGCAATCGATGAAATTGAGGATAGATTTAAGAGCAATGCCGAGAAGAGGTAAATAGGGAGTGCTTGCAAAATAGATTTAAGGAGCACCAAATTCCCTATGATGTTAAGAGAACCGAATGGCCAGTGCAACAAAAGAGACCAATGTTTTGGATTAAGGGACTTATCAATTAAGGGAGTGCCCAAATATTTAGAGGGAAGGGAGCAAATTTGGAAGCTAAGAAGACGAACTATGTGCCCCTAAATGGAGGGAGGGAAATTCAAAAAGAATATTTGGGATTTAGAATGATTAATGGATATATCGAAGGCTTCCATAAAATCATCTAATACCCAGGAAATGGCAAGGATTCTCTTATAGAAAGAACACCCATTAACATAATGCCATCCACGAATTGTTGATGGAAAATTGAAAGATCTCTTCCAAAAATGTGAAGATTTCTTAAGCCCTATATAAGCCCCACGTTAACCCTAAAACCCAATATTAAGCCTTAGATATTGAGTGATTACATTTTTATTATTATATTGATATGTAGGCTATAATCCCTCATGGTCCCCATTTTATTATAATTGTACCCCTTGTCTCCTATATATATACTAAGGAGACCTAGTCTTAGAATCATCAAATATTGTCTTTTACATTGTATTCATTGTAAAAGGAGGTTTACCCTTCAAAGAGAACTACAAGTATTGGTTTCTTATCATTTTTTAAGCACAAGGATCATAACATTTGGTATCAAAGCTCATAATCCTAAGGTTCGCTGCTTCAAACAGGTCATAGTGTCATTTTCGCTATTTTTTCCTGAGATGATTCAATTGATGAAGCTTGGAGAATATTTAGCAGACATCTTGAGCAATATCTAGTTCAAATTTCAAATCTTGGTTCACTATATTTTCAAAGATATGCTTCGAGGAAATTAGGGGATTAGGAGCGTCCTAAAATCAGTCTCGAAATAGGTTAGTTCAACATTTTTGCTATAACTTTTTTTTTCTCTGTGAAGCTTAATATCGTGAAACTTGGACCACGATGAGGTGAAATCTTGGTGAAAATATGGATCAAATTTTAGATCTCGATTCACTATAATTTTGGATATATGCAAGTAATTCCAGGTTAGTAAATGCTCCTAAAATCAATTTCAAACAAGTCAGTTTGACAAAAAAATATTTTTGGTGAGATTTCAGAGAATGAAACTTGGAACATATTAAGGATAAATCTTGGTAAACATTTGGTTCAATTTTCAAAATTTGGTTTTCTATACTTTCAGAGTGATACCTTGTGGAAGTTAGGGCTTGTGGACAACCCTAAAATAATTTTTAAACATGTCAGCTTGGTATTTTTGCTATATCTTCCTATTTCAGATTCTTTAGACTGTGAAATTTTCATGGATTCGAGAAGACATAGTACCTTAGCTACAAATTTCATAATTGTATTGGAAGAATTGAACACGTGGCACACTATACAAATTTGCTCGTGGGAAGAGGCCAAAATCAACAAGTTTTGTGAAAGTTACCATAACTTTCACTTGGCACATCAAATTTAGTTCACACCTGTGGAATTGCAAAAAATACATATCAAGGAATTGTAGAACAAATTTTTAGATCCATAAGGGCTCAATTAGCAAAGATATATCAATAAAATTTCATCCATTTTGATATTCTCCAAATTAATATACGTAACTTAGTAGTTACCTAACTAATGATTAGAAGATCAATTTTTGTTGGTCACTGAAAGTTTTGATAAATATGAGTACTATTATTATTTTCTAACATGCCTCCAAAGAAATCTATTACACCAATTAAAACTATTAAAGGTTCATCCTTGACTCATGAAGAAAGTGAAGGCTTAGAATTTAAGTTATCTCAATTATAGAATAAAGTTAATGAAATAGATGGTAGTATGTTGAAAAATGTAGGTTTATCAAGTTCTCAAGAAAATATTAAAAGGGAAATAAAAAAGAAGATGAATGAAAATAATGAAGAAATTCAAGATGTGAAGGAAGATATACAAAATTCATCAAGAAATAAATAAAAGAATTACAAAACATTCTATTAAAAGATCTCCCTAAAAGGGATGTGTAGATCTAAGCAAATCAGGAATATAAGGAGAAGCATAGTGTTGAAAATCAATCTCATATGGGGAGTATATTATCACAATTGGAGAGCAGAAATATTGAATCGTAGAATCATAATCATGAATTTTCAATCCAAGATCCACATCATCAAGGCTTCAAGTCTGCACCACCGAACTCTTACATTGCAAATACTAGTATGAAAAAGTTTGATGGTAATGATCCTGTAACGTGGATGTTTCAGATGGAGCAATACTTTGATTTACACCAAGTGGCAACCTTACGAGAGGTAAATATTGCATCAATGTTTTGAGAACAAGAACAACATATATGGTATCAATCGCTTTGTGAAAGGAAAAAGGAGTAAGTTATATCTTTGTCCATTTTTACAGAGGAATTGATAGCACATTATGGGATATTAAGTGTAATACATTATTTAGTCAATTAGTAAATCTTTGAAAAAAAGGTTTGGTTACAGAGCACATTCAACAATTCCAAAAGTTGAGTCTCAAAGTAAAGTATATTTCATAGGATAATTTGTTAGACCTACTCATTGAAACTTTAAAGGAAAGCATCCAAGATGAGGTGCATTTCATTGAACCTAAATCTCTAAAGCATGCTTTCAGTCTAGCTAGAAAAGATCGTGCTCCATCTCCTAAAACGACAAGGTTGACTCCTCAGCCAATGGATGAAAGAAGAGCAAGGAGACTATGTTTCAACTATGACAGCAAGGGACATAAATGTAATGAGAAGAAATTATTATACATAGACTCCGAAGAGGAAGAAGATTAAGAATTGGAACAATCACTAGATCTAGAGCTAGAAGCGACTAGTCCAACAATATCTTGTCATGTATTGGTTGACATCAATATTCTACAAATTCTTAAGATAGAAGGATATATCAAAAAGAAAAAGGTAACAATGCTAATTGATTCGAGCAATACTCATAACTTCGTCAATTACAAATTAGAAAAACTTCTCAATTGTTTCATATATCTAGCACCAAATTTTCAAGTAATGATTGCAGATGGTGACACCATAAAATTTTCAGGGAAATGTCATTTTATTAAATTCAACGTAGGGGAGTATTTATTGGAAAATCCCATGTATGCAATACAAATGCGTGGTGTTGATGTTCTATTAGAGTTCCAATTGTTACAATCATTAGCAACATTGACCTTTAACTTTCAAGATCTCTTCATAAGATTTACCTCAAAATGGAAGGAAATTGAGCTCAGAGGTATCCAAGGGAAGCCCTCTAAAGTGATAAGCTCTAATGGAATGACAAAAGTACTCAAAAAGGGGCACCGAGGTGTAATGGCACAATTACGTTCACTAAATGTTCAAACGCCAATATCATCTATGTCAGAGTATCTCCATAAAGTTGTTAGCAATCATCCCGAAGTATTTGGATTAATGCCTAAAGGTCTTCTACCTTATCGAGATCATAACCATGTTATTCATTTGCATCCGGGGAGTTTACGAGAGATAAATGAAGAAGGGAAAGTCATATTAAAAGTGGAAACAATCCTTGAAATAAGGATTAAGCAGCCCAATAACCCAACAATTATGGAGTACATCATCAAACAGAAGGACCTACAAGTGGACGAGATGACATGGGAAGATGACTTATTTTTGTGGAATCATTAGTAGTTAATCAAGTGTCGAGGACAACACTTGTTTGAAGTGGGGGGACATGTTAATCCCTATATAAACCCCATGTTAACCCTAAAACCCCTTATTAATCCCTAGATATTTTGTGATTACAATTCTATTGTTGTATTGTTATGTAGGCTAGAATCCCTCATGATCCCATTTTATTATAATCATATCCTTGTCACACACACACACACACACACACACTAAGGAGACCTGGTCTTCGAATCATCAAATATTGTCTTCTACATTGTATTCATTGTAAAAGGAGGTTTCCCCCTCGAAGAGGACAATAATTATTGGTTTCTTATTATTTTTTAGGTGCAAGGATCATAAACCTTAATTATTCCATCAAAAATGACAGATTTAAGAGCTCTACTAAGTCCCTCTGTTGCCAGAAAGAACAGAAAGGGGGAGTGTGGGTCACCCTGGTGAATACCTCTTGAAGGATTAAAGGTGGACGAAGACGATCCACTGATTAGGATAGAGGAAAAGACAAAGGATATCAGGGAACCAATCCAATTGGACCAAGACTTGGAAAAAACAAAAGCTAAAAGAGATTGATGAATGTAATCCCAACTTAATTCATCAAAGTCCTCAGAAATATCCAACTTGATCAACATACCCGATTTTATGGAGTGTTGGAGAAAGTGGATAACCTTATGTTCCATTAATATTTCATCCAAAATTTAGCACCCCTCCACATATCCTATTTTCTTCACTAAAATGAGTGAAGGAAGTATGGGCTTAAGCCTATTTGCAATGGCTTTGGAAATGATCTCATAAATGACATTCGACAAAGCTTTGGGATGAAAACATCCTAGTTTGTTAGATTTGTCCAATTTCGGAGCAAGTATTTAGAAAGTGGCATTGAGGGTAGGAAAAACGAAAGTTAAGTGCCTTGTTTCTTCCACCAATGCTAGAATCTCCTCACCGAGGAAAATCCAACAAGCTTGAAAGTATTTTATTGTAAATCCATACATACCTGAAACCTTGTTATTAAACATGTTATTGATTGCTTCCTCTATTTCTTCCATGGAGATTTCTCTCCAAAGGGCTTCCAAGCTACTCCCAACTAACTAGAGAGGGGATATATTGGGTGATTTTCCTAATGGCATCCAATTTGTGTGGTTGGAGGTACTTGAGAAGTGTAGCATAGAACATGACTAGCTTGAACTCGATATCATGATGATCTACTAACTTAACCCTAGCCTCGTTCTTCAAGGAAGTGATATGATTCTTGTGCCTATGTTGGATCGTAGAATGATGGAAGAACTTGACATGCTTCCATAACGTTTACTCTTGTTTTTGGCACTCCTCAAGATGAGTTAAAAGCTCAATGTCTTTTGATGTTGCATCTTTGATCTGTCTTCAAGTATGATGTGTTACTAAAGTTGTTCCATATTGGCTTACAACTCCAATTTTTCCTAAACAATGTTACCAAACTCCTCCTTGTTCCACTTCTTAATTTTCTCCCTTGATGAATCTCATTTTTTCTTGGAAAGGAAACATTGTTTAACCCTCTATAAACTATGCTTTAGTCCATAACTCCTTAGCTTTGTCCAGGAATGAAAGGTTAGTAAGCCAAAATCTTTCGAATTTGAATGGTTGAATCTTGGAGCATGTGCTCATGGTAAGATCCAAGCATATCGACTAGTGGTACAAACCCTTGCTTGGCAAGATGGTAGCTTCAATAGAGATGTCCTTTATGTTCTAGCATAGATGCATTTAAGTACGAATCTAACATGAGTTGAGAGGGATCAAATTTCTTCACATGTAAACTTCTTTAGAGTGCAAAATACAATATGTAATTTTTCATTGTTTAAATTGTATTTTTGAATACTATATAGAGTATATAACCGACCAAATAAACGTTTTAACAATAAAAACTTAATTTTCTCATGATATATACATACTTTTTTAAAATGATATATAATATATACATAATTGACATTATTTTCAAGTATATGTCAATATTAATTCATATCAAAATATTTTATTTTACCAATTTTTTTCTATATATAGATATGTATGAAGTTGATATCAACATAAATTAGTTAACATAGATTAATTAAATCTCTTGTTGAAATATTTGTGGAAAGTATAAGATCTAAACATCTTACTGACATTTTTTTTTTTACTTCTAATTACTTTACAACATATTCATTTTTTTCTATTATAGTCGACATTATTTTCCTAATTAGAGCATAATTTATTTTTATTTTAAATGAGCACATGTCAATTTGATGGATGGACAAACTTACACATCCCCCTCATACTAGGCTGTAGAATGAGCCTCTCGGCTCAATAACCTCTTTGAGACTTGAAAATTGTTCAATCTCGAGGCTATGTGATGTCTCCTTCCTCTTTGATTATTCTAGGTAAAGACCCCATTTATTATTTTTGCATCAATCAAATGTAAGCTTCTTATGGTGTCCCTAAAATGAGCTGCTTTAGCCTTCAACCTTCTTATGCCACCCTTTTTCTCCTCTAGGGATTTAATGAGATTGAAATCTCCCCCTATTACCCACATTGCACCCTCTAGAAGGAGTTGTAACCAGTAGAGATTTTGCAAAAAAAAACTAATTACCACCTCCCCTCCCCACCCCCCATCAAATGTAAGTTTCAATAGAGATGTCCTTTATGTACTAGCATAGATCCATTTAAGTACGGATCTAACATGAGCTCAGAGGGATCAAATTTCTTCACATGCAAACTTCTTAGAGTGAAAAATACAATATGTAATTTTCATTGTTTAAATTGTGTTTTTGAATAATATATAGAGTAGATATAGGACCAAATAAACGTTTTAACAATAAAACTTTTTTTTTTCATGATATATACATACTTTTTATTAAATGATATATAATATATACATAATTGACATTATTTTTAAGTATATGTCAATATTAATTCGTATCAAAATATTTTATTTTAGGAAAAAAATATTCGATATTTAGATATGTATGAAGTTGATATCGACATAAATTAGTTAACATAGATTATTTAAATCCCTTGTTGAAATATTTTTGAAAAGTATAACATTTAAACATCTTACTCACATTTTTTTTACTTCTAATTACTACTTTAGAGCATATTCATTTTTTCTGTTATAATCGACATTATTTTTCTATTTAGAGCATAATTTATTTTTATTTAAAATGGGCACATGTCAATTTATGGACGGACAAACTTACACATCCCTCTCATATTGGGTTGTAGAATGAGCCTCTCGGCTCAATAACGTCTTTGAGACTTGAAAATTATCCAATCTCGAGGCTATGTGATGTCTCCTTCCTCTTCGATTATTCTAGGTAAAGACCCCATTTATTCTTTTTGCATCAATCATATGTAAGCTTCTTATGGTGTCCTTCAAATGATCTACTTTAGCCTTCAACCTTCTTATGCCACCTTTTTTCTCCTCTAGGTATTTAATGAGATTGAAATCTCCCCCTATTACCCACATTGCACCCTCTAGAAGGAGTTGGAACCTGTAGAGAGTTTTCAAAAAAACCCAATTTCCCCCCATCAAATGTGAGCCATAAACATTGGAAATAAAGCACTCTTTTATTGAACCAATCAACGAAAACTTTGTTATTAGTATGTTGGGGACTACAAAAATGTCTAAAATGAATATTTCTTTTGGATTCCATAAGATAGCCAACCCACTAGCATGTCCCATTGCGTCCAAGGCTATGAATTGACTTCCTTTCCAACATCTAGGAGTGATTTCAACGACTTTCTCACTGGAGAATTTAGTTTCCTGCACCATAACTATCATTGGTTGTTCCTATCTAATTCTCCTTCAGAAGCCTTCCTCTACAATTGATGCCCATGATATTCCAGGATATGATCGTCATAGCAACTTGGTTTGGCTAGAGGAGAACATCTATGTGATTATTATGATTCTCCCTGAGTTGATTAAAGTTTCTCCTAATTCCTGA
Source organism: Pinus albicaulis (assembly GCA_034641835.2). Classification (NCBI taxonomy): domain Eukaryota; kingdom Viridiplantae; phylum Streptophyta; class Pinopsida; order Pinales; family Pinaceae; genus Pinus; species Pinus albicaulis. The sequence continues at coordinate 587,068,507 of CM076576.1, forward strand.
AACCATTCTTTATTGGTCTTTTCACCTCCTTTTCTATTTCTCTGGTTTGGGAATTTTGGGAGGATATTTAATTATGTGGGTATGATTTCCCAAATGGGGTTTTGAAGCATTAGAACCTAAAGGCTCCTAATATAAACAATGCTTTTCCTTGAGAAGGGCATTGTGAATAAGTTGGACCTACAACTCTAGGATTGAGAGTGAATCTTTCAGGTTCCAAGTTTCTAATATATCTACCAAATGTGGATCATCCAAACCCATTTCTTTTGGGGACACTTGTGACACTACATCTGTGTCTTCTTTCATAATCTCCTCAATTGATTCTCCTTTTACCTTGTTTTTCTTAGGGTCCTCCCTGTTGGGCTGAGAGTCCTTACCTCGTTCTTATCCATTCTTAGTTGCTCTTTGTGAAAATTTATGAACACAGAAACCCTACTGCAGAATATTGATTTACTTCTCCTACTTGTTTGATTTAATTAACAATTTATTCAACTAAATATTCAAAAAAATATCAAAGCAAACACAATTTGCAGCCTACACATATACAGATCATTCAATGAAACATAACGCACATATGACAAAGGACACACATGATTTTTCGGATAAATGTCCTCGGAAAAACCCAATGTGGGAAAACCAGTGCAGCAACGCTTTAAGCGTTTTATTATTAAGCAGAATCTAAATACATCAAGGGCACCAGTAATGGTTTTCCCGACAGAGAATTTCACGACAGTTGTACCTTATCACTCGGAGACAGAAAATATGGTTGATTCAAACCCTCACGGGAATTACTGAATATGAGCCCTTTCTGGCCCATTGGAACCCTAGTGTTGTCCCTCCAGCCTTTGCGTCAGCCTCTCCTACCCAGCATAGCCTCCGCGCAGCACAGGCTGCCCCTACGTCACCCTCGCTGGGATGTGTCCCTCCTGCTGGCCTCTGTGTTGCCTGGTACGGATCTACCTCTCTGATTTATGTATTCTCAGCCTCATATCAGTGTAATCCCTCGCCGATCTGCCCCTCACTAGCACTGCAAGCTCACTCGAAAATTCTCAGCAAACCGCACTCCATAATTTCGACTTAGCTCAAGTGTTACTGCAGTGTGTGTTTCCTCCAATTGACCCCAAGTCTTCCTTTAATACTTTTCTCATTGAGAAATCAACGACCGTGATCTAATCTCTAATCAACTGCTAAGATTAGAAAAAGCTTGATCCACGTCACTTAGAACATTTTCACCACATGTGTAAATTAATTCACTTTAATTTTCAATTTCCCTAAGTTAGACTTAGGGTCCCCATTAAAAAAATTAATTATTTGAATAAATTTTACACCGAGTGGAATTTCTCCAAACGATTTCTTGGAGATCTCATGTGTCTTAGCCTCTCCACAAAGTTTTGGAGATAGAGCACATCCGATGCTACCCAACATCTCAGCACTCCCTCTTAGAGAGGAATGTGCTCTAGCAACACTTCACCACTGAAGCATCACCCTGATCTCTAGCATTGGTCCCCTATGTTGTTGATGCTTGGCTTGCTGCACTCCATCCACTGCGTTGTTGTTTTCTGTACTGCTTCCCATGACTCTGCCACATTTGTACTACAACTCCCTCTCAAATTGTTGCATCATGCTACCTATAGAACTGCCACTGCTAACTGTTGCACTGCAACTCAGTTGCTAAGAAGTAAGAAACTAAAGGACATCACCCAATAACTAACAGACAAGTCAGTCTCGTCACATCTCATCACTGAAGCACCCTTTGTTGCTGCTCTGTGTTGTCCCTCTAAAGCCTCTATGTTGCTGCTGCTCTGCACTGTTGAAATCGCATTAGCCTCCGCACTGTTGCTTCCACGTTGTTGTTGCCTCTCCTCTGCGCTGCTCTAGTATTCAACGTTCAAGCATTGCCTTGTGTCTGTACATGATCATCTGCATCCACTGACTCAAGTCATTCTACTACTGTCTTAAGGCTCCCGTAGCTCGTATGTGATCCAAGAGTTTGGGCACCTCAAGGATCCCGCCATCACCATCTGTAGCTCAATCTACAGATCTATGTCGCCCCACCTCTTCTCTCAAGGTACATGAGCACTCATGGTCACATCCTCTTCACTGCCATCATCCCCTTTCGTTGTTGTTGTCTTGGAGTCTGAATCTTCCTTGCCCTTCCTCTTAAGATAAGTATTGGCAAAGTGTCCCAATTCGCCACATCTAAAGCACCGAACATTGGATAGGTTCTTCTTCTTCTTCCCTTGTTGTTGTTTCCCTTATATGCTAGGGCTGCATCTTCCTCCTCCTCTTTCTTAATTTTGACTCCTCCACTGCTGAATTCCCTCTTGGTTATCTTCCTGATCTCCTTCTGACGAAGGATTGCCCACATGTCCCCCCAATTTGGGAGTTGTGCACTGCCCAATATACTTTGGACAAAGTTCTCCCACTCATCGATGACTGCATTTAAGGCAGTCCTCACCATGAGTCCATCATCTGAAGTTGACCCCAGGCAATCAGCCGGTCTCGGATAGTCTGCAATATAAAGAGGAAGGGATTGATCTCCTCTCCCTTGTGCATCTGGAACATCCGCATATGATTCTCCAGAAGCATCTTCCTCTGGACGGAGCTACCTTGATACAGCGTGGTCAGTGATGTACACACCTCATTTGTCTTCTTCTTCTCGGCAATGTGTGGGACCATGTGATCTTTCACTCCATCCATGATCAAGCGTTTATCCCACACCTAATTTTCATTGAACTTCTTCAGAGCATCAACATCAGTTGGCACATCCAGGACATTCCCAGCATGGTCTCTGATGTCGTACTCCTCCAAGACTGTCAAGATTCTAGCTTCCTAGATAGTAAAGTTAGACACACTGTCTAACCTATCCCGATCTCTCAGTCCATACGGGACCATCTTTGCTAAAACAAGTCGAAGCAAGTGCTCTTCTCCCTTTTACTGCTGCTACACTCAGTTAAAGACCAGATCTGGTTTCTTGGTGATAGAAACCCTCTAGAGTAACTGCTCCCTGTGACAAATGATTTCCCTCCCGGAAACCCTCCGCCTATTCTGTTGAATTAGCCCTCTACGATCACTCCTCTTGATCGAATCTCTGATTTCTTGGCAAGAAAGTTTGTTGAGGGACTGTTTCCCCCTACTTTTTCAACTTTGATAGGCATGTTTTGTACCGATAGAACTAATGCCCCACCAACAACTTTAAAGATTAGAAACTGCACTTCCAAACCCGGCAGTCGACACAACATCACTCCAACTTGGACTATGTCACCCTTTAGGGCCTGCATCAGCTTAGCGTGAGCCTGATAGGCTCTGCGTCACCCACTAGGGCCTGCATCAGCCTCTGTGTCACCATTATGTTGGGTTTGTGATGTCCATCTAGTGCTACGCTGCCTCTTCCTGGATCTATGAGCTTCAGCTGCCCTCCTGCAACAAAAATTCTTCAACCTCTTGTTGATGGATTTAGCTTGATCTACAATCGCTCTGATACCATGTGAAAATTTCTGAACACAGAAACCCTACTGCAAAATATTGATTTACTTCTCCTACTTGTTTGATTTAATTAATAAGTTATTAATTGAATATTCATAAAAATATCATAGCAACCACAATCTGCATCCTACGCATATACAAATTATTTACTGAAACATAGTGAACATATGACAAAGGACACACATGATTTTTTGGACAAATGTCCTTGGAAAAACCCAATGCAAGAAAACTGGTGCATCAACTCTTTGAGGTTTTTATTATTAAGCATAATCTAAATACATCAAGGGCACCAGTAGTGGTTTTCCCAACAAAGAATTTCATGACAGGTGTACCTTATCACTCAGAGATAGAAAATATGGCTGATTCAAACCCTCAAAGGAATCACTGAATACGAGCCCTTTCTAGCCCACTAGAACCCCAATGTTGTCCCTCTAGCCTCTCCTACCCAACGCAACCTCTGTGCAACACAGGTTGCCCCTCTGTCACCCTTTTGGGCTCTACGTTGCCTCTGTGTCACCCTGAAGGCTTTGCATCAACCCCTGCGTTGCCTCTACGTCAGCATGGCTCAACTGCATCCCTCCTGCTGGCCTCTACGCTTCGTGGTACGGATCTGCCTCTCTGATTTATGCATTCTCGACCTCGGATCAGTGTAATCCCTTGGCGATCTACCCCTCACCAGCACTGCAAGCTCACTCGAAAATTCTCAGCAAACCGCGCCCCAAAATTTTGACTCAGCTCAAGTGCTACTACAATGCGTGTTTCCTCCAACTGACCTCAAGCCTTCTTTTAATACTTTTCTCGTTGAGAAATCAACGACTGTGATCTAATCTCTAATCAGCGACTAAGATTAGAAAAAGACTGATCCACATCACTTAGAACATCTCCTAAGGTTGCGAGGGATCCATGGGGATGAGTGGACACTCGTGAAAAATATGGTCATACTCACGATATCATCTTCACCTGAAAGGAATGTGTTTCTAATCAATGATATATTTCTAAATCAAATCTTGGTAGTAAAATTCAATGGATGTCTGAAGAGGCTAAGTTATGTTCATGTACACATAGTCAATGGCATAGGACATTCATCAACTCCTCTTCATGGCTTAGGAAACTTAAACAAACTGACCCTATGTGTTACCTATTCCTTCCATGGTTTCTTCTTTTGAAAATTCTCTAGGCAAAGAAAAAAAATTAACCCACACCAAAGCTATTTTGAACTCTTTGTTTTCTAGGCTAAATCTTTTTATCCAAAATCTTAGAAACAGCCTTGCTGAGTTGTAAAAATAAGAACCACTCTCAAAAACCTTGTTTTGATCTTCAAGATTAACAAAGATCACTTGCCAACTAAAGTTGACATATAACATTTAAAAAAAAATTAATAACAAAAAGATCACTTGCCAACTAAAGTTGACATATAACATTTAAAAAAAAAATTAATAACAAAAATAATAGTTCACTATACATTTCAGTAAAAAATGTCCATCAATTTTATATATCATAAAGTAATTATATGTATCAATTTTCTTAAACATTAATCATCATCATTATATATAAAACTGAATCAATATATATTCATTTAAACTTCGAATTAATTATACTAAAAAAAACAATATATTTAAAAAATTAATCTTATTTAAAATTATATATATATACATATAACCTTTAAAATAAATTAACGGTTATTAACACGTCAGGTTTTAAAATATGTTACTACTTCAGGTTACTATTTCAAACTACTAAAATCCATATATATATTCATTTTAACATCAAATTGGTTAGCCCCAAGGGTTAGCTCAAGTGGTAGTGAGCCAATACCTGGTCCTCTCCGTTGAGGGAGGTCACGGGTTCGATCCTTAAGTCCTTTGGGGTTAGGCGCCAAAGTCCGCCGAACGGTTTACCGCATGTACCATCCAAAAATTCTGGGGTTTTTTAGTTTTTACCTTTGAAATAGATTAACATTTATTAACCCAGCCATCTTACTTCATGTTACTATTTCAAACTACTATTATTATTTATCTATTTTAATTTCAATTTAAAAAATAAAAATAAAAAATAAAAACAAAAAACTACACTACATTTTAAAAAAATTGAACTTATTTAAAATTTAAATAAACTTACGTTAATATTTTTCAGCTTTTTAAAAATAGATTAGTATTTCCAAACAGTAACGACACTACATTAGTACTTCCAAACAGTTAACTAGCTTATTAGCTTTTAGAATATGTTACTATTTCCGAGCAGTTTAATTAGCTTTACATTGTGCTCGTTGTGATTTTTTGATCATTTAGACCTCAACATATTTATTGGCAGGTGATGGGTGCCACGCTGTCAAGGAGACACTCACAAGTAAGCCCACAACAAATTCAGTCACAACAATCGGCACACACGCCACCGTCCCAGCCTCAGCCTCAACAACAATTGACAAACACGCAGCCGGTTCCTCAAAGTTCACTCAGAGAGAAATATGTGTACATTCCAGACCAGTATGAAACTATTGATCAGGTCCTCTTTCACTCTTAGCAACCTTACTTTTTTTCAGAAAGAAAAAAACGCTGTTTTATATTATGATAAATAAAAACAGTACATAATACATCATGAGAAAGTGAAGTGGGTAATCACTTTCAAAATATGCAACATTGCTCCTAAAACCAAAAATAATGTAATCTGGCAAAACATACCCATCACATGAGACTCTTAATAAGCATAGAGTCAACGATAAGCCATACATCCCACGGCATTTACCATAGCAGCATATGAATTGGGGCATATGGATGAACCATAAAAAACATGATAGAATCATATACAGCGATCTGCAAAAAACTATTCGCCCATGCCACATGAGCTGAAGGGGAGGGCGAAAATCATTTGGAGACCCAAGGAGGGTCACGAGCTCCATCCACCCTGGGATCATCAGCTGAAAAAATAGGGACTTCCCGGAGGTCAAGAAGTTCATCCAGGAAGAGGGATTTTGTTTTCGGCCTCCCTCTGAAGTGTCTGGATGCGGACTTCGTTTTTTTCCTCACCGTAATATTGCAACCCGAAGCTGGCGAGATGACAATATCAAGATTCCTAGGGATATTCTCAAATATAGTGAGGGCAGCCAAGTCAAAGTCAACCTTACTTATGGGCCACAACAGAACATTGGTATTTAACTATGGAGTTGGGTAACATGGCTCATGGCTTCTTAGCATTATTTTAGGTTTACTGCATAGGAAATGATGTTTTTTTCTGTTCCAAAAGTAAATTCTATTGATATCTCACAGAACGCAAGCTTTTCATCTTTAAACCAGAAACGTAGTTGTACCCTGTCATCGTTCCCTTTGGGTAGCTTTACAGTGTTTTTTAATGCTTTTAGCACCAAACATGAAATACAGAAATTAGTATTGTCTTTTTTGTTTTTTTGGGTTGTAACTTGGCTGGGCCAGTCCTCTGGGATGAAAGAACGATTTATTCACAATGACATGTTATGGAACCATTTATCCACAATGAGATGTTATCTTCATTGTTATCACCAAAATTCAGATTCAGATGTTATGTGTGCTATACATCTCATTGTTATTACCAAAATTCAGATTTAGATGTTATGATGTTATGGATAAAGAACGATTTATCTATGATGTTATGGATGAAATTTATCCACAATGCAATACTATTACTAAAATTGCTAAACTTGCTATTGATTAAAAAAAACAAAAAATGCTAAACTTGCTATAGATAAAAAACAATTTATCCATAATAAAATGTTTCACCAAAATTAATTGTAGAAATCTCACTTCAAAAATATATCTCCCTTTTTCTTAATTTAAACTTATAACCTCGCAATGAAATGCTATTACCAATATTACAATTTATCCATAATAAAATTCTGTCACCAAAATTAATGGTAGAAACCTCATTTCAAAAATATATCTCCCTTTTTCTTAATTTAAACTTATAACCTCACAATGAAATGCTATTACCAATATTGCTATGAATGAAAGAACTATTTATCCACAATGCAATGCTATCACTAAGATTGCTATAAATAAAAGAACAATTTATCCATAATAATATGCTATCACCAAAATTAATTGTGTAAACCTCGCTTCAAAAATATATCTCTTTTTCTTAATTTAAATTTATAACCTGTTTTTTTTTTTTTTTTAATTATATATATATATATATATATATATATATATATATAATTTTAAGATAATGTTAATATATATATATATATATATATATATATATATATATATATATATTAAAAAATAAAAAATTTAATTTAAAAAAATTATAACATCATTCTAATAATTAAAATTAAATTTAAAAAGTTCACAGGTCCAAGTGCTTTTGTTAAGACATTCCTTGATGTGAAGTGGCCAATTCAATTCCAATTCCCTGAATTCAATTCCCCGAATTCAATTCCCCAAAAATAGAATGATGCCAAACTCACTCAATAGTTTTTTTATAACTTCATTATAATGATTATTAAAATTTGTTTTTTTATAACTTCATTATAATGATTATTAGAATTTATAAGACTTCTGCTTTATTTTAATATTTTCTCTTTTTTCATACCTATTTCTTTCCCATATGACATGAAAAAATCCTCATCTAATGACAACAGAGGAAACATCAATAGTTACATCTACTTTCACATTTTCTAACCAGAGAAGATCCAAAGAAGCACCTCTCCAACATAACTTTTATACCAAAAACGAGTTCTGAACTGCCAAGGCTATATTCTTCTCAAATTAACGTTTCCTTCGTTCTTTTGTGGATTTCTTTCCTCTAAGGAGCAGGGATGATGTCAGAGGAGGCGGCCTCTATGATGTGTTGAGCACGATCCACTTCCAACTTTGAAAACCAATGCTTTCTCATTACTATTCCGCTTCCTTTTTCATCTTTCAATTCATTACTACATTCCTGCGTCAACTAGGATGTTATGCAGTTTGCCTTTTGACGACAAGGATTCATCTTTGGCTGCCACTGTAGAGCGAGGCTCTCCCTTACTAGCTTCTCCACAATGATTTGAGTTTCTGCAACTTCTGATGAGGACATTTCTGTGGCTATGTGATTTTCGATGGATCCTTGGTGGATAGCCGCTTCGTTGGATCGAGATCTTGCAAACTGGGGGTCTCCCTTTCCTAGCTCCGAATCTTGAGGATCCATGTATTCCTTGGGCTTGAAACCTATATATGAGTTGCAGTTGACCTTGGTAGTCTATTGGTTCCAAAACTGTAATGGTTGCTTTTTCTTGCATATCACAGTCCTAAACTGGTTTTGATCACTTTCTGTTGAGGTGAGGCACTGATCTGTCAGGGGTGTTTGAGATTTCAAGACAGTCCCTTTCAAAGTGTCTGTAAACATGGCACATAGTGTATTGTAAGGGGCAATTGTGTATGTATTCATTGCACATATAGCATTGGAAGGGGGGATTTTCATGGTTCAGATCTTCATGGAACGTTCGTTTGTCCAGACAGAGTAGAATGGTTTTGGGGCTGGTTATAAGCCCAGATCAGCAGCAAGTAAGGAGGGAACCTACAGGACCCTAGCTGCAGCAGAAAAGAGGTTTATGGGGTTGTTTTATTGGGCTGACGTGGACCTGCGTCTTGCCCTAACCAGACCACAGAAATTGCAACAGAATATAACCTCAGTTCAAGGCAAATGCAGGTATCTGTTGGCTGTTTGATTCATGTTGATTTGATGTTAGGGATCGTGTCCTAGAGTGGACAGTTGTAGTAGCCTATGAATGCCATTTGGAGGACCTTCCATGGTGGTGAAGAGTCCATCCTAGGAGCGTAATCTACAGTGTAGTATTGGGTGCTATTGATCTGATGGAAGGCAGTGTGTTGGCTACCCAAAGTAGCCCTAGACAAGCTATCTTGAAGTGATGAAGAAGCGCTGAAGGTTGGGTGAAGATTGATGCCAAAAGTGCAGCACTTTGATGGACAAAAGTGAGGTTTAGCCTGGCAGTTTGGAGCTCGGGAATTAGGCCTACCCATAGAGCATACTGGATCATTCCATGTACATGCTACAAAAGTGACTTGCAGCAGTGTTAGGTGGCAGCCCTCCTGGAGTCTCGATGTGTTTTCCTTTGAAGGACTAAGGGGCAGCTAGTGAGAAATACAGAAGCGAATGATCGACAAGACGAGATATGACATAGAAGCTGCAACGAAGTTTGTCATTGTATCGTGTATACCGTAGACTGTTGTATTATTCAGATTTGGTTTGATATAACAAAGATTGGGATTGTACATTATTGTACAACTTTGTTAAAAACTGCGTATATTTGTGCATGTGTGATTTACTGCTTTATATTTTCATTGTGCAAAATAATTCATGGTTGAGATTCTTGGTTTGGTAGCGTCAGTGATTTTAAGACTCTAACCTAGATCCAAGGTCTTGGAAATTCAACATGGTTTCAGAATTTGTCTAAGTTACTTTGAAAGTCATTGAATCAGAGTTGTGTGTAGTGAAGTACAACGTGAGAGAGAGTTGGTCACATTGTAGGTGACAATATCGAAGTTGCAGGTAGGTCTCCGGTATGAGAACAGGTTGGAGGGGTTGTCCAACTATAGTCCTTTGAAAAAAAGGATCAGGTTGGTCTTGCAAGTCAATAGGATCTGGGATTTTTCCGAGACAGCCATTAAGAAGCCAATTGACCCTAAGGAGTTGGAAATATATGAAGACTTGGATACGAAGGCAAGATTGATCATCCTAGATGGTGTGAATGATGCCCTAATACCTCATTTGTCTGAGAAGAACCCTGCACATGAGATGTGGATGGCTCTTCAGAATTTGTTCCAAAATAAGAACGAGAACCAGGTACTGGTATTGGAGGATAAGTTGAAGTCCTCCAAGATGATAAATGGTGAAGGAGTGACTTTGTATTTGACGAGGTTGTTTCAGGTCAAAGATTAGGTTGTTGTCGTCGGTGTGAAAATTTTAGATGGAGTTATGGTGAGGATTGCGTTGAAAGGGTTCATTGAGGAATGGAAGCCCTTCATCAAAGGAATCGTTGCCAAAGAGAAATTGCCATACTGGAATAGATTGTGGGACAACTTCATTCAAGAAGAGTTGCAAGACGAGGATCTTCATCCATCGAAGAGGGAAGATGAGGATGTGGCACTTGCAATGCAAATGAGGGGTAAGCCGAAGGAGGTCTTGAGGAAAGTCAAGTGTTTCAACTGTGGCGAGATGGGTCATTTTTCGTCGAGATGTCTGATGAAGAAGAAGGGGGGTGACGAGAAGAGGAAAGGAAAGCAGGTCACCAATTTTTCCACTTCAACTGACATGGATGATCTCACCAAGAGATTGGAAGAGGAGGACTTTGCTATGGTCTCTCATTTCTTGCAGGGTACTATCAATGAGGATGGATGGTATGTGGGTAGTGGTACGACGAAGCATATGACAGGGTCATAAGATGTTTTTGAGACTCCAGCTGAATGGGACTCGAAGTTGCACATGGTGTTGGGCGACAAGAGTCAGTTGGAGATCGATGATCGAGAGGAAGGGGTTTGAGGTCTTGTTCCAGGATGGGAAGCCAAGACTCAAGCCCAGAGGCTCTAAGTCTGATGGGATTGTACTCGGAGTTAGAGAGCATGGTCTCTACAGGTTAATGGGCAAGTCTGTGGATCATGGAAAGGAGTAGGTGGAGCAGTTGCAGGTTCCAGGGAAGCGGGAGCAAGTGCAGGTAAAAGCTTCAAAGGAGCAGGTACAAGTTCCCGAGAAGAAGGTACACTTTCTCGAGAAGGTCGAGGTTCTAGAGATTCAGAGGGAGTCGAGTTCGAGAGGGAGCTTGCAGGTTCAGAGGGAGACTTTGCAGCCTAAGAAGAGCGCGTGGTTAGTGGGGTGCAAGGGTGTCTCCACATCAACCAAGAAGGAATCATGGAGAGTTTGGAAAGTGATACAGGAGAGCAGGATGCTTCCAGTGACATTGACACTTTCGAGAAAGGCGTAGTTCACAGAACAAGGATTGTTGTGATTATGAGTGCCAAGAGTTGGGCATGTGTTGCGAGCAATGATGACGATGACGAGTTACTTCCTAGTATTGGAAGTGCCTCCTTCGCTAAGAGGGAGTGTTGATTTTTGTAGCTTAGGAGATACTCCAAGCCCCAAGGTTCAAGGTTTGGAGGGCAGAGCACCACAAGGGTCACTTGTGGGCTTGGAACCCAAAGCTGGAATTTTGCACCCATCGGGATTTGGGTTAAAACCATGATGAATTTGAGCATTAGAAAATTTGAGGTGATAGAGGTTAGCGCGTCGATTCCAACGTTCCAAGGATCACTCAAATCAGAGCTCTAGAAATAAAGTTATGAATTTTTGAAGTTGACAATTAATTTATGGACAATCAAGTCATGTAGGCTTGGTCCAAAAGACATGTCACTTCATCTAATTCGTGGAGCCCTCTTATGTGTATGAATAAGAGGTGTGTGAGTCATTTCTCTCATCCATGATCATCATTTCATAGGTAATCAATCTCAGAGAGACAGTTGAGCTCATAAGGAGGAGGACAATGCTTTTTTGGGTCTGTTTTAAGGGCAAGTTTTCACCTATGAGAAGGCCGAAGTAGTACAGGAGCACAACCGCAGTCTTAAGGGTAATTTTTGGGCTGAGTTGGAGCATGTTTCTTCTCTTGTGGTCTGAACTTTGAGCAGTGAAGGAAGCCACATTTATTGAACATCTTGTAAAGGTGTAAGGGTGAGGTTTAAGGGAGTTTTGTCCCTGCTTATGATTTCGCAGCCCTAGAGTCCAAAAGAAGAAGGTTGCGAGCATAAACAAAGGACAAAAGGGGTGGTTTTGGGGCTGGTTATAAGCCCAAATCAACAGTGTCCTAGAGTGGACAGTTTTAGTAGCCTGTGGATGCCATTTGGAGGACCTTCCGTGGTGGTGCATCCTAGGAGCAGAATCTACAGTGTAGTAATGGGTGCCATTGATCTGGTGGAGGGCAGTGTGTTGGCTACCCAAATAGCCCTAAACAAGCTATCTTGAAGTGACGAAGAAGAGTTGAAGGTTGGGTGAAGATTGGTGTCGAAAGTGCAACACTTTGATGGAAAAAAGTGACTTCTACCCTGGAAATTTGGAGCTCGGGAATTAGGCCTACCCAAAGAGCAGATTGGATCATCCTGTGTACATGCTACATAAGTGACTTGCAGCAGTGTTAGGTGGCAGTCCTCCTGGAGTCTCAATGTTTTTTCCTTTGAAGGACTAAGGAAGCTAATGAGAAATACATAAGCGAAGAACCGATAGGACGAGATACGACAAAGAAGTTGCAATGAATTTTGTCATTTTATCTTGTATACCATAGACTGTTGTATTATTTAGATTTGGTTTAATATAATGAAGATTGGGATTGTACATTATTGTATAATTTTGTTAAAAAATGTGTATATTTGTGCGTGTGTGATTAAATGCTTTCTATTTCCGTTGTGCAAAGTAGTTCGTGGTTGAGATTCTTGGTTTGGTAGCGTTAGTGATTTTAAGACTCTAACCTAGACCCAAGTTCGTGGAAATTCAACACTCTAAGTTGTCTAGTGTCAGCTATGGCTTTCAGAGTGGATTGGTCCTAGAATACTAGAGGAAGGTGGGAGACGCAGGCATAGATAGGTAGTGATGTGATTCCTTCATTTGGTTTGAAAACTTGGGACGAGTGATTTAGATTCATTCCTCTCGCACCCATAATATGGGCCAAATCAGAATATAAGGTTTCCATCTTTTTTAAATTAAAACAAAATGACCTGTAACCATGAAATATTTTCTCATTGAATCAGCATATATTTAAATTATTAAAGAATACTTTTAATTATATTAAATATTAATAAATATTTTCTAAAAATCTTTTGTTAAATCCTCTTTCATTATAGTTTTCCATTAAAAAAATATATTTTTAATACAAACCTCTTTTATACCCAATCCCATACCCTGAATTCCCCCTAATTCCCTTTCATATCTACGACATATTAATTTTATTTCTCATAATTTGAAACCCTTCTTTATAAATAAAAGAATAAGATATTGATTAACCGGGATTTTCTCATTGTTGCAAAAAAAGCACAAGGATTAGCATAACCCAATGAACTTACCTATTAGCGCTCACTCAAAAGAGGAGGATAGACTTGCCTTTCTAGGATAAGATATCCAACACTAGATTGGAGTCTTTCTAATTCACAAATTTCGTTGCAGAATGGGTTGCATGGGTTTGATTCATCGTTTTGTAAACCCAGGCACTTCGGAAGCAACATGCTTGGTTATTGTTTGATCTATTGCATCGTGACCGTTTGACACTCTTGGTGGGCTTCCATAGTGAGGCGCATTAGCTTCCATTGTGTGATGACCATGTTGTCACCCGTTTCCCCAGAGTTTCGTCAGCTAAGCATGGTGGACCCTCTACCATATCTAATCTCCCCGTCCCAACCAATTTGATTCACCCAACTAGTCAGCTTCATCCTGAAAAGTCTTCGCAACCGATAGTCATTGATCCAGCAGTTTATGAATCACTTCGGAAACTTTTTGTCCAACCTCTGACAACTCCTGTTTTCTCTTCCGTCTGTGATCATCCTCACTGCTCAAAAACTTTTTGTTAGTTTTCTTCAGATCCTCCTACACCTCATGGAGAATCATCTTCTGATCAACATCACAGAGTAAATATGATCAGATTTGTTCCATCATCTGATTCTTCTAAGCAGAGCTATAAAAAGGTCACATTTTTTAATGTTCATGAAGAACTTCTTGTCCAATCAGTATCAGTATAAATAGCAGATTATTTCCTTCTCCTTTGAAAACATTTCTGTATGCTTATATGGCTTCCGTTTGAAATGCTTTTAGTGGGAACACTGGGAATTCTTCTTAGCATGCTTGTGCTTGTACTTGCGATGCGGTCTACGCCCCTCTGAATTGCTAGCCTTACCAAGATGCCATTGTTTGCAGAGCTATTGATAACCATGCGGTTTCTTGGGATTGGTAGCAGCACGTGCTATTTTCATTTGTGAACAGAGTTCTACAATGACAGCTTTAACAGCCTGTCTGATAACCCCAAACTTATAGTCGCCCATTTTTCCAAGGAGTTTGTTTACAATTGCAGAAGAAACCCAGTGGGGAAGGGAAGAAACACAAATTTCTTTCCACTTGGGTTCCAAAATCAAATCTGGAGACAAAGTATGCAGACGATGAAGGAATTCATTAAAATATTCATCAAAATGTTGCATATTATGCAACTTCATAGCCAACAGAGTGATAGTTGTAATTTCATTAGTAATCTTAGGAAAACCAATGAAATTAACAGTAATGCCATAAAGAAGTCGACCAATCATATTATTTACAGGAAGACTGGTGACTGGATCAATATAGGTACTGCCATCAGAATTGAGGACAACTGACTGTTCCCATGAAGGAAGTAAATTGGGTTCTTTCAAAGTTTCAGCTTTTAACCATGCATCCAGAGTGCCTTCAAAACCACCAATTATCCTTCTAGTTGCGTTAACAGGACCAATATCATCAGCCAAATATGTCCTATAGCACACTAGCATAGAATGTAAGACTGACATTACTTCAGCTTCTATACAATTGTCTATATTCCAAGAGTATGTAGAATTTGCTGACCAATCTTTTTTGTTCGAAGGATGGACTGTAGAACGAATGGAGAACGAAGATCCCACTCCTGATTGGTTCATTGACTGGTGGAAGATTTATGGCCTATCAGCGCTTGTCACTAGACCATATTCACTTCATCTCATAAAGATCTACGGTTTTAGTGAACCTAGAACTCATCAATCAGGAATATTTTACAAATCAGTTCGTGATATTGCTGAGATTGAAGATCTCCATGATGGAAATTCGCACAGATGCAGAGCAGGAGACTCAAGAGACACTCGGAGACACTCATGAGACTCTTTTCTCCAAAAACCCTCCCCTTTCGAATGAGCCTTGCCATCTTTTATAGAAAATAAGGGGGACAAACATTTGTAAAAAGTACTCCTTACAGATGGAGACTCGATAATACATTAGTACAGCTATGTAGAGGAAATCATACTCAATCCAAAGACTCAAAGATATGCTAGTACTTAATTAGATTCAGGTATGAGCGGACTGCTCATATTATCTTGTCCCTTTTCCTTTTGGAAAGCCAGCTGGCATATGGGGACCGAATCTAAGGACATTACTTTTATTGATATGAAAATAATTTGTACAATAAAATTACACAGTGGAGATTCTAGATCAGGAGAATCCACGAAAGCCTGTCTAATACCAACGTAGATTAGAAAGACAACACTTTTACATGACATAATATTCGATCTGTGGATGAGAATAGTGCTGGTACTGAAATCTTTCAATCAAATAATTTGAAAAATATTGTACTCGCAAATCTTTCTCAGATTCCCATAATTGTGATGAATGGTTGTCAGGTGGTGACAGAAAGTTGATGTATTCAAATGGATTGAGATCAGGATCCACTTGGTCATGAAAATCATCATAATTGAGCGGATAGCCATCAGTGCTTGTACCAATTACTCTTGCTTTATAGTGATTTGTGACAAACCATCGAATATGGCCACATCTTTTTACGCCATGAAAGAAATGGAGATCTTCAATCTCAGCAATATCATGGACTGATTTGTAAAAGATTCCTGATTGATGAGCTCTAGGTTCACTGAAACCATAGATCTTTATGAGATGAAGTGAATATGGTCTAGTGACAAGCGCTGATAGGCCATAAATATTCCACCAGTCAATGAACCAATCAGGAGTGGGATCTTCGTTCTCCATTCGTTCTACAGTCCATCCTTCGAACAAAAAAGAACACTGCAAGGCATAAAACAAGTTAGAAGCATAGTTTTGTAAATTCATACCTGCATAGAATGCTTCTCTTTGGCGGTCAATGTTATAATTGTTCCTCCGAAGGCAGTTATCAAATCTTCTTAAGGTGACATGACAACTTTGGATCAAGTCCTCATCATCTTCACTTCTTTCAAGCATATATGTGATGCTTCCAATATGGACTAAGTAATCCAAAGCCTCAATTGCTTCTTCGTTCATTTCATTCTGCATTCTTTCATTCCAAAGATAAGGAATTCCAGTTCTGTATCTGATCTCTTTGATAGGAAACCAACTCTCATCATGTTCCATAAGTGGAGTTTCATAATCATAAGTAACCCATTCCCTGGGAGTCTCAATTTGTACAGAACTTTCATTGCTTCTGATAAAATTACAGGATAATGAAAGAATAGAATGATCTGCTAAAAATTCACGACTTAACATATCTGCAAAACTATTCGTTTCACCAGGAACAAATTCAACATCAAAGTTATACTGGCTTAACTGCATTACCCATCTGACCATTACTGCATCTTCAAATTCACATTTTTGAATGGCGTACTGCAGAGCTTTGCAATCTGTTTTGACAGTAAATTTTGTGTAGATAACAAAGTCTTTGAACTTAGCAATTCCAAGACATACTGCTCTAAGTTCTTTCTTTAGGCTGGCCCAATTCAGCTGATTCTTTGCCCAAAGTCCTGAAGCATATTGACAGATTTCAACGTCTTTTTTGTTATTGGGATTTATTTGACACAAAATTGCACCCCAACCAATTTTACTTGCATCTGTCATAATTACTTTTTCCCATGTTTCTTAAATAGGAGATAGAGGCTGGATATTTCTCACTTTATCTTTTATTCTGCGGACTACTTGGGTACAATCTTTTGTCCAAGGAATTGGGTCTTTCTGAAGCCTCTGGTTCAAAATTTTCCTGTCTTGTGCACAATGTTTTAAAAATTTGAAAATATAATTCAAGCTTCCAAGAAATCGTTGAAGCTGCACTTTGTCCTGAATCTCATCAAGAAAATGATCCACAAAATTAAGACTTCTTTGGATTATAGTATATGATCCATATTGTATGTTATAACCCAAAAAGTCTATCATAGATTTGAATAGCTTCATTTTTTATTCAGATAGAACTATTCCTTTTTCTTTGACTCTCCTCAAGAAAATCTTCAAATGCTTTATGTGTTCAGGAATGGTATCCGAATGAATCAACAGATCATCAATATATTTCTTCAAAAATTCATCCATGCCTTCAAAAGTTTCATCCATAATCCTTTGAAATGCAGAAGGTGCATTTATCAAGCCGAAAGGCATGATATTCCATTCATAATGTCCTTCAGGCACAGAGAAAGCAGTTTTCCATTTATCTGATTCCTTTATTCCTACTTGCCAAAATCCAGACTCAAGATCAAACTTTGAAAAAATCTTAGATTTAGAAATCTGAGCAAGTATTGTAGAAGGTTTAGGCAGAGGGTAAGCATCATAATCTAGAATGCTATTCAAGGGTTTGTAATTAACTACTAACCTTGGCTTACCCCTGGCTATTTCTGAATGCTTATTTACATAAAAGGCAAAGCAAGCAATAGGGCTCTTACTTTTCTTGATTAGTCCCTTTTGTAAAAGGTCTTTAATCTCTGCTTTGCACATTTTCATCTGTTCAGCGTTCATTGCAATTGCTTTTGATCTTCTTAATTTTCCGCTGAAATCTACTTTAAGAGGAAGTTCAACCTCTTGTTTATTGATATGCCAGAATGCATTGGGATCATCAGAGCAACATTCTTTAAATTTTGCAGTTATGTCTGCTATTTCCTTGGCATATTTCCCATTGTCCAAATATTCTTCAGTTTTTAAAATTTCCTTCTTCAACTCCATTTTTGCCAAAAAATTCTCCATCCTTTCTATTCGTTTCAATCTATTTGGAGAATTAGCATTGATAAAAGGGAAAAAGATTTCTCTGTTATTCAGGCTGACAAAATATCCATACCTCTGGGTAGCCTTGTCTAGCTTGGCACCATGTTTCTCAAAATTATGAAAAAATGGAGTTCCCAAATACATAGCACAATCCATACCTGGGACTATTGGACAAACAAGATGAACACCAATCTCATCAGTCAGAAATACATCTATTTCTACTTCTGACACAGTTGTAATATCACCACTTGCAGTGGTAACTCTTGGGCAGGAAGTTGGCCTTCTGAGATGAGTGCTGACAACTGTATTGTTGACTATATTTAACCTGGATCCAGTGTCCATTAATACTTTCCAATATTCATATTGAGATCCAATTCTGACTTTCATTTTGACGCAATACATGACATCTCGATTAAACATATTGCATCCTAGACTAATCCTTTCTGTTTCATCTTCAGAGTCTTCTTTCTGTATAGATTTGTCTGGTTTATTAATTTGTTCAGATATTGGATTGTTATGGAAAGTCCAATTTTCCATTTTGCCAGACATGGGAGGATTCTGAGAGGATGAAGCTTGATTTATGCCTATCAGCTTAACACTTATATCTCTATGATTTTCTAGGCATAATCTTTTATTTTCTTTTACCGTCTTCCTTAGTTCTTTGATAGCTTGATGTATACTAGGCAAGGTTTGAGGCAAATCTTCACCAAAATCCTCGTTTCTAAATTGCCTAGTAAGAGCTTCAATTGAAAACAAAGATGCAAGAGGAACATACCCCTTATTCTGCTGTTCTTTTGAGCTGGAAGGTGACTACTTCAAATGATTCATCATCAATGTTTTATACATATCTTTAATCTGCGGATCTGTCGGTGCCATCATTTGGGTAAAATAATTTCTGCTTGTCTCATCAGTGTCTTCTTTCATCATTCTGACTGCATTACATTTGCAGACATCAGGATCACTGCATTCGCAATCTTTACATTCTGTACAATGTGGATCTCTGCAAAATTCTTCATCAGAGGATGAGGAATCATCAGAATTTACAAAATTCAAATCATTTTCTGATTCAGAATCAGAAGTTAATAATTCATCACAACTGCTAGGTAAATCAAAGAAATTGACTTTTCCTTTCTTGTTTCTGTAGGACAATTTTTTCTTTGATGTGTCTTTTTTCTTCTTTGGACAGTTGTTGGAAGTGTGTCCTTTTTCATTGCAGTTGTAGCAGATTATTTCCTTCTCCTTTGAAAACATTTCTGTATGCTTATATGGCTTCCGTTTGAAATGCTTTTTGTGGGAAGACTGGGAATTCTTCTTAGCATGCTTGTGCTTGTACTTGCGATGCGGTCTACGCCCCTCTGAATTGCCAGCCTTACCAAGATGCCATTGTTTGCAGAGCTGTTGATAACCATGCGGTTTCTTGGGATTGGTAGCAGCACGTGCTATTTTCATTTGTGAACAGAGTTCTACAATGACAGCTTTAACAGCCTATCTGATAACTCCAAACTTATAGTCGCCCATTTTTCCAGGGAGTTTGTTTACAATTGCAGAAGAAACCCAGTGGGGAAGGGAAGAAACAAAAATTTCTTTCCACTTGGGTTCCAAAATCAAATCTGGAGACAACATATGCAGACGATGAAGGAATTCATTAAAATATTCATCAAAATGTTGCATATTATGCAACTTCATAGCCAACAAAGTGATAGTTGTAATTTCATTAGTAATCTGAGGAAAACCAATGAAATTAACAGTAATGCCATAAAGAAGTCGACCAATCATATTATTTACAGGAAGACTGGTGACTGGATCAATATAGGTACTGCCATCAGAATTGAGGACAACTGACTATTCCCATGAAGGAAGTAAATTGGGTTCTTTCAAAGTTTCAGCTTTTAACCATGCATCCAGAGTTCCTTCAAAACCACCAATTATCCTTCTAGTTGCGTTAACAGGACCAATATCATCAGCCAAATATGTCCTATAGCACACTAGCATAGAATGTAAGACTGACATTACTTCAGCTTCTATACAATTGTCTATATTCCAAGAGTATGTAGAATTTGCTGACCAATCTTTGTGATATTCTGATTTCATTAGATCTCTGCGATCTGGAGCAGGATTCCAAGTAGTCTGCCATCTAGATCTAGAAGAGGTAGAATTTACATGAGTATCATTAAGATCTTGAGAAGATGAGATACCAAATTGTTCTTTGTCATGTTCAGAAAAACTATTAACACATGCTTCAAGATCTTCTAATTCAGGAGCATAATCAATCTTATGAATACTTGTTTCAGCATCATCCTTTTTGTCAGAGGATTCAACATCTTTACCCCCGAGGAAATCTGAGAGACTGACTTTAGGAGTTTCTGTTTCCTTTTGTGCCTTGCCAAAGAAACTAGGGTTAACAAAAGGAGAATATTGAAAATTTGTATTAGCTGGAGGAAAGCTAATCGAACTGGGTGCTTTGATGAGACTTTCCACAAAAGAAGTGATTGAATATGGGGCGGATACTTGCGGGTCTGAAAATAATGTGGAGGATTTATAGGCCTCTGTGCTAGGCTTTTTCTTCAAAGAATCGACTCCAATAGAAACAATCCAGACCTGTTTCTTTATGAGGTCAAGGCTAGAGTTAACCTTAACAATTTCTTTTCCATGAGCAACAGCGGCTTCATGAATTTTCTTATCTGTTTGCAGTGAAAGCTTGTCTAGACTTTGTGCAATAGTCTGATCATTTTCAGTCAAAGTTTTAATGCTTTTATTTAAGCAGACAGTATTATAATCTTGCTTCTGCAAGACTCTTCCAAGCATTGATCTCATTTCAGAACATGCAGCTTCTATTGATGCAAATTCTTTTCTTAAAAAGTTTTCTAAACTAGACAGTGCCAGATTTGTCCAGTTTGTGGCTACAATCGATTCTCTAGGAGATAAAGAAGAATCATCAAGATGGGAAGGAAGCAATTTATACATTTTTCCATCTTGTTGTCTAAGCACAAAATTTTTCCATGGAGGAAACTCTGTTTCTGTTTCAAGCATTGACCCATCTAAGAGTTCCCACTTATGCTTGCTAGGAGTACTTGCCCTGATCATATTTACATTGAACTGCAAGCATTTATCTCTGATTAAATTTTCTCCTTTTATTCTTACTGCTATCAATGACTTGGGAAATTGGTTTGGATAGCATAGAATGTATCTTGGGAGAAAATACTGGGAGTTGCAGGGGAGAAGGAATAACAACAGGATTTCCTTCCAATTTGGCTTCTATAAATTTCTCTGATTTTAATACTTTCTTTTGTTTTGCTTCATTTCTAAACTGTTTGATCAGAGAATCTTCAATTTGATTTATAGAAGGATAATACCATTCATAGAATGATATCCATTGATTTTGAGCTTTCATCCAATCTTTCCAAGCAGAATCATTCTGTTGATTGAATTCTTTTTTGTCCTTCTTTTCCAGAAGATGTAATTCTTGCATGTACAAATGTTCTTTTTCATGAGTGTAGATATCCCAATTGAACATCTTTTTCTTCCACTGATCTTCTGGGTCATACGGGCCTATTCCCTTAAAGATTTTCAGAAAGGCAATGATTTCGGAATCTGTAGGGATCTCAATAGATTTAGGAATTTTATCTATTGGAATTCTTCGATAAGAAGGAATAGTGGATTTATCAATAAAACCAAGACCACGGGAGGTAGTCGGAGATACTGATTGGACAAGAAGTTCTTCATGAACATTAAAAAATGTGACCTTTTTATAGCTCTGTGCAGAAGAATCAGATGATGGAACAAATCTGATCATATTTACTCTGTGATGTTGATCAGAAGATGATTCTCCATGAGGTGTAGAAGGATCTGAAGAAAACTGACAAAAAGTTTTTGAGCAGTGACGGGGTCTTGGAGGGTCTTTTCACTCTAGATTTGACTCAAATAAATCCTCTTTTACAATATGTAACATGCCCAAATTGGTCTTCAATACATGACAATGACTCAATGACCAATTCTAAGAGCTCACAATGGGAGCTTGACCTAAAAATAAATTTTTCCTTGAGCATGAACCCATGCCTTTGTTGAGATTTTAGGGTGTTGGGGTAGCATCGGATGTGCTCTAGCTCCCAAACTTTGTGGGGGGGCTAGAGTATATAAGATCTCCAAGACCCAGAAAGCGTTTGAAGAAATTACATCTAGTTTAAGAGATATTTAGTTACTTAATCTTTTTAATTAAGGACCCTAAGGCTAACTTGGGAAAATTAAAAGATTAAAGTTAATTAAATTAAACATGTGATGAGAATGACTTAAGTGACGTGGATCAAGCAGCTTCTAATCTTAGCCGTCGATTAGAGATTAGATCACAGTCGTTGAAGACTCAACGAAAAAAGTTTAAGAGAAGGGCTTGGGGTCAGTTGAAGAACACACACTGGCAGAGCACTGAAGCTAAGCTAAAATTCTAGGGCGTGGTTTGCTAAGAATTTCAGAAGTGTTTCAGCTACAGCGAGGAGCAGTATTGGCAAGGGGGATGGTGTAGTCCCAGGCCAAGAGTACAACAAGGGCAGAGAAGCAGTAGACCAGGGCAACGCAGAGGCAGTAGCTACGCAGTTTAGCTGAGAGCCCAACAGGGGCAGCATAGCGGCATCAGGGGCCACGCAGAGCTGACGCAGGCCTAGAAAGGGCAGTGCAGAGGCAATAGGAGGTATGGAAGGCTGATGTAGGCCCAGTCAGGGCAACGCAGGGGCAGCGTAACCCCAGCTAGGGTGACGCAGGCCCTTCCTGAGCAGCGCAGGGGCAGCGTAACCCCAGCTAAGGTGACGCGGGCCCTTCCTGAGCAGCGCAGGGGCAACGTAACCCCAGCTAGGGTGATGCAGGCCCTTCCTGAGCAACGCAGAGGCTGACAGAAGCCAGGAGGGTTGACACAGTAGGCTTCAGAGTATCGCTGGGATTTCTAGAGGCTAGAAAGGGCTGAGTTCTATAGATCCCGTTTGAGGGTGTGAATCAGTCAGTTTTTCTGTCTTCGGAAAAGAGGTATTACTGCAAATTTATTTCTTTGCCGGGTTAACCGGTTTTGGTGCCTAGGATTGTTGTACTTAGCATCTGCTTAATAATAAAAACCCTCCAGAAGCTAGCAGAACCGGTTTTCCTTCATTGGGTTTTTCCGAGGACATTTGTCCAGAAAATCCTTGTGTGTCACTTTGTCTTTGAGGATGTTATTCAGTTGTGATCTGCATGTGTAGGCTGTTAATGTTGAAGTTTTTAAATTAATAAATTATGTAAGTAGGAGAAGTAAATCAATAATTTAACAGTAGGGTTTTTGTAATTTAGATTCAGAAATTTTCACATGGTATCAGAGCAATTGCAGATCAAGCTGGATCTCTAGCAAGACGACTGAAGAAATCTGTGTTGCAGAAAGCAGCAGCAGCAGCAGAGAAGCCAAAAGGTGCAGTGCAGCACCCGAAGGACGCAAAAGCAACTAGAGCCACGCAGGGGCTGAAACAGTCTTAATTGGGTGACATAGAGGAAGCGCAGTGCCTTCCAGAGGGACATAGAAGCAGCCTGTGCTACGCAGTCGCTGTGCTGAGCCAGTCTGCTCACGTAGAGGCCAGCCAGGGTGACGTAGTCTAGAATTTGATTGTCGCACAAAGTGCCGTAAACCGAAAGCTGAGCTGCAAACCTTCAGCAGTTGCTGGTGGGGTGAAGATTCTGCCGGTGCAAAATTAAGCCTAAGCTAAGTAGACAAAGAGCGGGAGGAGAACAACTTCTCAAAAGATTTCATTGCCAAAGAAATCTGAAGATTGATCGTAGGGTGATCGAAGAGAGCTGATTCGTTGTGTTTTGGCAGACTTCCAAGGGAGGAAGTCAGTTGTTAGAGAGAGCAGAGGGTGCCTTTCTCGCAAAGGACCCTAGATCTGAGTCTCTAGCATAAAGAGGAGGATCAGTTCCGACAAATTTCTGAGCAAATGGTGCCACATGAACTGTGTTATCAGGATAGGTTGGATGGCCTGTCCAACTTTATTATCAGGAAGGCCAGAATCCTGTAGTCCTGGAGGCATATGAGATAAGGGAGAATGCAGAGAAAGTCTTGGCTATGCCGACCAATGCAAAATGCCTGGAGAAGCACAATGAAGTAGCGGCACATGCCAAGCGCCTCATTATGGACGGGGTCAAAGATCATGTGGTACCACACATAGCCGAGAAGACGACGGCTCATGAGATGTGGGAAGCTTTAACCACATTGTATCAAGGGAGGTTCGTCCAGAGAAAGATGCTCCTGGAGAACCACTTGAGGTTATTCATGATGACCAAGGGAGAGGAAATCGATCCTTTCATATCCAAACTGCAGTCGATCCATGATTAGCTGATTGGCTTGGGAGTGAAGGTGGATGATAATGTCATGGTGAGGACTGCTCTAAATGTTGTCACAGAGGATTGGGAAACGTTTGTCCAAAGTCTCTTGGGCAGAGTGGATCTTACTAACTAGGACAATATGTGGGCTATCCTCCGACAAGAGGAGATCCTCTGAATCACCAAGAGGCAGTACAACACCGAAGCGGGAAAGGTGAGGAAGGAGGAAGAGGAAGATGCAGCGCTGGCATCAAAGAGGCAACAAGGGAAAAAGAAGCGTGATCTGTCAAAGATCAAATGTTTCCAGTGTGGTGAACTTGGACATTTCGCCAGCAATTGTCCTCAGAAGAAGAAGGAAAACGAAGCTTCTAGTTCGAAGGCTATTGTAGCATACGATGGCTCCGATGATGACATAGCCATGAGCGCTCATGAACCACGAAAGTGGGGCGATATTGATCTGTAGAGCAGCTACAGAGTGGTGGCGGGATCCTTGAGTAGCCCAACTCTTGGATCACATCCGTGCTACGGGAGCTTTAAGACAGTAGCAAGGAATGACTAGAGCAGTGGGTGCAAATATCATAGATGAAGCAAAGGCAGAGGCTGAAAAGCTGGAGAGGGAGCAGCACAGTGCAGATGCAATAGAAGTGTAGAGGCAGCGCAAAGGAGGTCTGCTTATGCAGTGCAAAGCTGCAGCAGCGCAGAGGCTTCAGGAGGACAGCGCAGAGCAGCAATCTGCAGAGATTCAGTGATCAAATGCAGCCCTATTGACTTGTTTGTCATTGGGCATGGGTTCGTCACTTGCTTACTCTCAGCAAATGAGTTGCAGTGTAGCAATTAGCAGTGGCAGTGCTATGAGTAGCACGATGCAACAATCTGAGAGGGAGCTGCAGTACGGATGTAGCAGTGGCAGTGGCAGCGTCATGGGCGACAATACAAAAGAGCAGTAGCAGCGCAGTGATGAAGGGCAGCAGGCCAAGGATCAGCGTAGAGACCAGCATCAGAGATCAGTGCAGTACGTCAGAGCGAAGTGTATTGCTAGAGCACATTCCTCGCTAAGAGGGAGTGTTGATATTTTAGGGTGTTGGGGTAGCATCAGATGTGCTCTAGCTCCCAAACTTTGTGGAGGGACTAGAGTACACAAGATCTCTAAGACCCAGAAAGCATTTGAAAAAATTCCATCTGGTTTAAGAGATATTTAATTAATTAATATTTTTAATTAAGGACCCTAAGTCTAACTTAGGAAAATTAAAAGATTAAAGTAATTAAATTAAACATGTGATGAGAATGACTTAAGTCATGCGGATCAAGCAGCTTCTAATCTTAGTCGTCGATTAGAGATTAGATCACGGTTGTTGAAGTCTCAACGAGAAAAGTATAAGAGAAGGGCTTGGGGTCAGTTGGAGAACACACACTGGCAAAGCACTGAAGCTAAGCTGAAATTCTATGGCGTGGTTTTCTAATAATTTCATAAGTGTTTCAACTGCAACGAGGGGCAGTATTGGCAAGGGGGATGGTGTAGTCCCAGGCCAAGAGTACAACGAGGGAAGAGAAGCAGCAGACCAAGGTAGCACAGAGGCAGCGGCTACGTAGTTTAGCTGAGAGCCCAACAGGGGCAGCGCAGAGGCATCAGGAGCCACGCAGGGCTGACGCAGCCCCAAAAAGGGCAGCACAGAGGCAACAGGAGGCCCGGAAGGCTGACGCAAGCCCAATTAGGGCAGCACAGGGGTAGCATAACCCCAGCTAGGGTGACGCAGACCCTTCTTGAGCAACGCAGAGGTTGACGCAGTAGGCTTCAGAGTAGCGCCAGGGTTTCTAGGCTAGAAAGGGCTGAGTTCTGTAAATCCTATTTGAGGGTGTGAATTAGTCAGTTTTTCTGTCTCTGGAATAGAGGCATTGCTACAAATTTATTTTTTTGTCGGGTTAACCGGTTTTGGCGCCTAGGATTGTTGTACTTAGAATCTGCTTAATAATAAAATCCCTCCAAAATCTAGCAGCACCAGTTTTCCCGCATTGGGTTTTTCCGGGGACATTTGTCCATAAAATCCTTGTGTGTCACTTCGTCTTTGAGCATGTTATTTAGTTTTGATCTGCATGTGTAGGTTGTTAATGTATTTACTTCGATGTTAATGCCGAAGTTGTCAAATTAATAACTTATGTAAGTAGGAGAAGTAAATCAAGAATTTAACAGTACGGTTTCTGTAATTTAAATTCAGAAATTTTCACAGCCTCAAGATCAATAATAAGAAATTTATTTTTCTCATTACATTAAATACATAAAATCATGATTACACATGTCATTATGAAGACCGAACCTAGTTACATATTTCAACACTCCCTCTTAACTAGGGAGGTATTCATAATCCATAAAAGGTACTTGGACATTCTCAATCTGAAGAATTCTCATAAGAAGAGTTGGATTGGTAATCCATCTGTATAGCATCATATCATTGAGCATTGTCACATAGCAAGGCCTTGACTAACTTTATATATCCACAAGATCAGAGCACAATGTTGGCGAGACCAATGATTTATAGACACCATCAATATTGTCTCTCTCGGAACATACCCCTCTCTCATAGTACCCTCCACCAAGACTATTCTTATCTTGGATTCCCAATCCTCAAAAAATATCGGTCCTCTATGACTACTCTTATCTTGAATGCCCTACCACATCCTTAAAGAGTATCATATGCCAGATGCTTACCCAATCCTCCATTCTTTCTTCCCAAGTGAAGACAAGAATGATGTGTCTATCTCTCCCTCTCAATTTAGGGAGGATATATCCATTCCTATGAAGGAATGTACCCATCCCTATAAAAGGAATGTACCCAATCTCTCTCTTATCTAGGGACTTGACCAAGCTCCCTCTTATCCAGGGACTTGCTTCCAGCAGCTCTTATTGGTGGAGATCATGGGACAATCAGTTGCTTGAGGAGTTGCGTCTTTCAATGTCATGAATTTCATATTCTTTGTTATGGAGACTTCATCTTTGGGACTTCTTCATAGGGCACTAAACATCCATCACTTTCATTTATGAATTAGTCATGTCATCCTTTCTTTCATCGGAAAGTGATCCATTAGCCCATAACTGGCCTTCCTTCATACCTTGCTACGTTCTTCATATCATGCTTCCTTCATGATCTTTCATCCTTCCACATGAATATCAATTGCAGATGACATCTACAGCTACTCCTTCGGTAGCCCTGTATTAGCTCGTCCAGATATTGTTAAAAAATAAAAAATGAACATTAAATCAAAAATTACCTTTTGTGATGGCCCTTCATCATGACATCTGCTTGCTCCACCATCAACGTCCTGCATTCATATTAACATATCTCCAAGATATTCATTTTTCAAGGGTCTTCATTTTTTTTTCAGACTTTTTTCAAGGTCTTCATATATTTCCCATGGAGATATCATAGTCAATCCTTCTAGTCATTGGATGTTGATTGTCTTCTCCATAGTTGCATCTTTCACGATCTCTTATTTCCTCTTTATTCACATATTACTTGCTAGGAATTCCCAATTGTAGTTCCTTCATTTTGTCAACCACCTCATATTCCATATGAGGACATATTATTTTGATTTCATCTAGTTAATATGCGACCCATGCCTTTATGCGTCCTTTTAATCAAGAGGTCTTTTCATCTCATCATGCTCATGAGATAGAACATGCATCATTTTTATCTACAACTATATAATGACATGACTTTATTAAATACATGCATACATACCTCATCTCTTTCTTTTGTTCATCTAGACTTCCTTCGGCAGCTTCCTTGATTGAAAGTGCTTCAATCATCTTGATCTACTTCATTTCTTTGTCATCATACCATCATTCCATGAATCCCATACAAGGTGGGATTCTCGGTGAGACAATTGATTTTTCAAGAGGTGAACCTTCTAATGAAGATTCCAATGGAGGATCTTGATTATTCTCATTCTGCAAATGCTCCTTTTCAATGATGTATGCAGAGCTCTATACTAGATGACTTCTTTCTTCCCATAAGTGCTACTTATGCTTTTAATGAGGTTACCAAGAGTTACTTTCTTCTATTGATGTCTTGTCATAGAATTCTACTTCAGCTTCTTATGACGATATCTTGAGCTCTTGCTTCAATCGTATGCTTCTATGATGCCATCTCCTAACATGATGCATCCTATCATGCTTCTAATGATTCCTACCATGATAGCTATATTTTACAAAATAAAACTTGAAACAAAAATTTGAAAAGAACTAAGTGAGGAAGATTATCTCAATCATAATAGAGATCCTTGTTGAGATTTTGGGTAGCATCGAATGTGCTCTAGCTCCGAAAATTTGTCGAGGGGCTAGAACACATGAGATATCCAAGACCCATAAATCATTTGCAGAAATTCCACCCAGAGCCTAAATTATTCCAATAATTAATTATTTTAATGGAGACCCTAAGTCTAACTTAGGGAAATTAAATAATTAAAGGGAATTAATTTAAACATGTGGGTGAGAATGTTCTAAGTGACGAGGATCAAGTCTTTTCTAATCTTAGCCTTCGATTAGAGATTAGATCACGGTCGTGATTGTTCAACGAGAAAAGTATTAAAGGAAGGCTTGGGGTCAGTTGGAGAAGACACACAGTGTAGCAGCACTTGAGCTAAGCCGAAATTCTGGGGCGCGATTTGCTGAGAATTTTCGAGTGAGCTTACAGTGCAGCGAGGGGTAGATCGACAGAGGGATTTCAGATCCGAGGCCGAGAATACAATTGTAGAGAGGCAGATCTATACCTGAGAGGCAACGCATTCCAGGAAGGGTGACGCGGAGGCAGCGTAGGTACAACAGGGGTGACGCAGACCCAACTAGGCTCACGCAGAGCCAGCGCAGAGGCTAACATAGTCACAAGAGGGTGATGCAAGCTAGGAAGGGTTGACGCAGAGCCAAAGGCTGCAACGTTGGGGTTTCAGTGAGCCAGAAAGGGCTCGTATTCTGCAGATTAGATAAATTGATGCAACCACACTGAAGGGTGACGCAATGATTGCGTAGGCACCTATGGGATTCCTCATTCTCAGCTCGATCAGCCATATTTCCTATCTCTAGAGATAGAGGTACATCTGTCAGGATTTCTCTGTTGGGAAAACCACTACTAGTGCCCTAGTTTGTATTCAGAATTATGCATAATGATAAAACCCTCAAGAGTTGTTGCACCGGTTTTCATGCATTAGGTTTTTCCGGGGACATTTGTCCAGAAAATATTGTGTCCTTTGTCATGTGTGCTTAATTCTTTAGTATTTGATCTTTATGTATGTGTAGGTTGTAGTAGTATTTACTTTGATGTTTTATTGAATAATTTAGGAAAATAACTTGTTAATTAAATCAGAATATTGCAGTAGGGTTTCTGTAATAAGGATTCATAAAATTTCACAATCCTTTACTTCCTCCTTGGATTTCTTCTTTTCAGATTCTTCTACTTCTTCCTCTTTCGTTGTTGTCATTCTTGAGTTTAGGCCAATCTCTCTTGTAGTGCCCATATTCTTGACATCCATTGAACTTTTGCCATACATCAGTTTTTTCCTTTAACTTGGTTTCTTCAATTTTGTATAGTGACCATAAATCATTGAATGGAGTAGCTTCCTTCTTCCCATAAATGCTTGATGTAAAGTTACGTGTAATATCCCGAAGGGAAATAAACAGTAATATAAAGCACACAAACAAGGTACACAGCAACTAAAGACAAATCACGAGACAAAATACACAATATGGAGAACGCTGAGCCATTTTATTAATACTGAGAAATAAGGAAAGTACAAAGGTGATCAGAATGATAGCACCTCGACTTGCTCAGGGCAAGTGTAGAAATACTCTTAAAACAATGTATGGAATGGCTGCTCCCTCTGTCAACTGCGTAATCTCCAAGTTGTTGGAAAATGCTGCTGTGTTGCTGCAACTACTAGAATGAAATGAGTCTTTGGGGTTGTTCCCCTACTTGGAAAATGCTGAGACTCTGGGAATGACCTCCTCTCCCAATACCCAGAAAAGCCCAGAGAGCTTTTCGAGAATGGCTGACCCCAGAAAATACCTCCTTTGAGGCACTATGCTATCCCTCAAGGGAAAACGCTAACCCTGAAGGTAACACTGCAAAATATGGCCTCTCCCTCTGCAAAATGGCTCCAATAGGTAAGGGCTGATCCCTTTCCTAATCCTCCGGTCTGAATCCACCCAAATCACCTCAATCCAGAACTCTCCCCAACAAGAACTACATCCTCCCTCTGCAAGACTGCGCAGTCACTCCAAGGAATGCTCCCCAATGACTGAAGCTCTGATCTCTCCCTGCAAAATACGGTAGGACTCCTCACCCGAGCAAGCACTCGAAGTCTCCCAGAGCTGAGGTTGGGATCTCCGCACGGAGACACCCGGTGTACCGAACAGTACGTGCAGACTAGCTAAACAGCAAGCGTGCTCAATGTCTAGAGACAATCTCCAAAATTCATAATCAACAACTAGAGAAATGGGGTAGCCTCCCCTCTATTTATCTTTGGTGAGCCTCCCTCTCTCCTTGGCCCCACCACGTTCACGCTGTCTCTCTTTGGCCCACGCTGCCAACTCATCTGCGCTGGCTAGCCCACACTGTCTAAGTGTGTCACCCCCTACGTTGTCACTTGGCCCCCTTGGCCCACCTTGACCACAACGTTATGTCTCCTAGGTGACTTTAGGGAGTGTGTTTTATTCTAAGTGAGTCACATTCTCCTTTTACCCACTTTATTTATATTTTAACTATATAAGGAAAAATTAATCAAAATTAATATTTCCAATTAGTTGTTGCTAATTGGGAATATTATAGTGCTCCCTGCCAAAAATTGCTTGTCCTCAAGCAATGCCTGAACAAGCCTCCTCTCTAGCTGATGCTCCCCACCATCACTGTAAAATGTGCCTGGGTCCCAGATGCGCCACTGAATCTTCCCTGTCCTCTGTATCACCCTGATATGGAGGGATCTCTCAATGTCGGGATCCCAAGCCATCTTGTCCACCATGAAGCTCCACCTGCTCCACTCACCATCCTGGCATGCTAATGAAGTCCACCACTTCATCAATGACTCGCTAAAGCTTGATGGAAGATATACATGATCTCCCCATGTAGTATACAACTCACCCCGAGAGTTTATCGAGCTGTGTAGAGCTGTAATGCTAAGTATCCTGCTAATCTCTTAGAGGTACCACCATGCTGATGTTGTGCTACTCTGATCATGAGATACTCCCTTTCATGCGCAGACTGTATCCTCCTCTCCTGAAGGCTGAGACCTAGTGGCAGGAGATCTATGAGGGACAAGCTCATCCAGACTAGGAATCACCATGATGCCAATACCTACCCCTCCGAATGCAGCTATGAATCTATGCAGCAACAGAGAAAGTCTGCCTTGCCATATGATGAAGGCGTCTGTGTACCCACATGTGCCAACCCAACAGTGAACTAGATCACTCTCTGTCCTGACTCCGACCATCATGAGACAGAATGGGCTATCAATCAACTGAATCTCTACATCCCATAGTCGGACCTGCTGCACCATAGCTCTAACAACTGCGGGAATCCCTCCATGCCTCATCTCTAGTCCCTGCTCGTGACCAATATAGAGGGTCCATATATCATGGGAAAATATGATGCATGCTAACATGCCCTGTGTCGGCCACTGTGTAGTACCGATGACCGCTAGAAGCCATATGTGATGAATAGTCACCCCCTGAATGCAATCAATAGATAGATATCTGATACTCGCAATTGACTCAAGGTATGTGGATCCCTCCTTTCCCTGCCAACCATCTCCATTGAATATGCCATCCACTCTCTCGATAATGTGTCGATACATTGTCTGGAGCCCAGACACATACTGGGATGCTACCTCTACTGTACCCAGTATCCTCTGCTCATGCATGGTCTCGACATGCCCTGAGAAAAGAGTGATGCATGTCTCTCTCATGACCTGCTCCCCAAGCGTAGGCTCAGCGATGACTGATGTGCCACCCCTGCAGAGGATCATCTCATGCCCTAACCTGTGGCTGTCAACTAGCGCACTGAACTAGTGCCACTGCTAAGAAGTCTCTCCCCTAGTGTGCTGAGTGTCATCCAAATATCTTGGGTGAGCCTTGCGTACCCCGCTGCTCATGCCCAAATGCCAAAGGACAACAACAAAATCGACTGTGCCCGTGAGTGATGTAGAAGAGGGTCAGGTGCGTGAGTCCCCACAGATACCGTCAATTATCACTCATTTGTCTCCCCATCGATCCTGGGTGAAATACCCCCAAAGGTAAGCTTGGTGTCCTTGTCCATGAGTCTCCCTGGAGGCAATACTCTAAGACCCTGCTGCTGTGAAGCACCGTATGCCCTCGCATACCACCGATCATCCATGTACTCCTCGACATGCCACTGCACACTGAGGCATACCCCTGTACGCTGCTAGATACCCCCTACTACTGCTGTACCACCCTATACCGTCTTGTGCCTTGTCTGTGTCAAGGCATCGGTCACTCCTCGCGTGTTCTCAAAGTGATGTTGGACACCCCTACTCCACAATGCAGTCCCACACACTACGGTACACCACCATGCAACTCCATGTACACTGGTAGTCCACTGCTCAATGCTAGAGGCTCCCCCACATCCTTGGATGTGATGACCTAGAGTTGTGTCTCTACATGTCGGACCACCCCCAATCGGTATCATCACCTCCACTATCGCATTGCTCTACTCGCCGACGAAAGGATCATCACTCCAAACCCTCCCCGAGGGGTCCGAGAAGTGAATCTCCCTATGTGTTAGTAGTGATACCACCACTGCTCGACTCTGTAGTGACCTCTATGCCCCACACAAAGGTGAAGAATCCTTGACTCCATACAAGGCACCATCTGGTGGCCTGCCGATGCCACATCCTCCGACAAGCTCCTACCAAGGTATGTTGATCACCCTGTGACCCCGCGTATAAGTGTCATACCAAGACAACCTAGGGAGTCTGCCCATAAACTGGTTGGCCACTGGAGCTGACCGAAACTCCCATAGCGAATGCGCATGCTCTATTGCTAGGCCAACTGTACCCTCCAAGACATAGTCAACCGACCTGCTTGGGAAACGACAGGTAGTCCCGCCTAGATCCCAATGCCAGTCTGCAGTTCCTGTATTCCCAGCACCTGGAAACTCTTGCTGAACTACACCCGGGTCCACCACTATCTCCATAACCCACTCCACCAGGTACCAACTCAAAATCTCTCGCCATCCAACCTCAACATGTGGATGTTGCACCCTGTGCAACTCCGATCGTCTCATCCCATTATCCAAGTCAACATATGAGATCTGTCTAGGTGGCTCCGCCTCTCTCTCTCCAATGGAAGGAGGTGACCCAACAATGCTGGTAGCCCCGTCAATGCATGCTTGAAAGGGACTGCTCTGACACTCTAATGTGCCCTCTAGCTGTACCATTAGGGAATCCAACCGTTCCCCAATGTGGGCCAACTTGGCCGCTGAATCGACACAAACCACTCTCATGCCCTCTAGCTCCTTGTTCTGTAACAAAATAGCCTCTCGTACTGATGTGGCCTTACCTTTCAAAACTAGAAGGTCAGCTCGAAGCTAATGACACCATTGTGTGCGACCATCGTCCAATACCTTTGTATCTCCTAGTGCCTCATCAAAGGTGGATACATCTCCTGGCACCTCACCCATCTGTCGCGCGCTGCTACCACTTGAAGACTCGGACACTAACCCGGTCATCACCTCAATGGATGGCACTACTGGGGTAAGCTCTACTCTCTCTACTAAGATGTCAACCGATATGGTTAAAGAAGTCTCCAACACAGGTGATCCCTGCGTCATACTGGGTGTATCCACATGCTCCCCATGATCCTGTGTGCCCTCATCCCCCAAGTGCGAGGTAGCCATTTTTATGACTCTCCCCTTCGTTATTCGGTCAAGCTGGGAAGAGGTATCCAACTTTCCCCCCCTCGATTCCGGGCCGTGCAATCAGTGGATCCATAATACATGGGAAAAGGTGTGCTCCCAATGGTACACTGCAACTCTGAACTCTCTGTGCTAGACCCCCCATTGTTCCTTCCTTCTTCATCCCACCTAAGATGGCAGTAATCTTTGAAGGACAGAGCCACTCTGAAGTTTTCCCCCATGGACTATCATTCTCGGAAATAATCTCCCATGGGTATATGATCATGCCGCCTATCTTGATCACTCGATGCTGGAGGTAAGAATGTAGGCATCGTGATCCTAGTTGGCCTACTGAAGGCTGGTAAATGTTGGTCACACTGTTGTGAGACCCCCATATTTTCCACCTCTACTACGTTTGGTGGGTAAGATTCTGCCTACCCTCTTTGTTCATAGAAAAATATCCCCACGGTTGAGCCAAGAATGATGCTCTGATACCACTGTAATATCCTGAAGGGAAATAAACAGTAATATAAAGCACACAAACAAGGTACACAACAACTAAAGACAAATCACGAGACAAAATACACAATATGGAGAACGTTGAGCCATTTTATTAATACTGAGAAATAAGGAAAGTACAAAGGTGAACTGAATGATAGCACCTCGACTTGGTCAGGGGAATTGTAGAAATACTCTCAGAACAATGTATGGAATGGCTGCTCCCTTTGTCAACTGCGTAATCTCCAAGCTGCTGGAAAATGTTGCCGTGCTGCTACAACTGCTGGAATGAAATGAGTCTTTGGGGCTGTTCCCCTACTCAGAAAATGCTGAGACTCTGGAAATGGCCTCCTCTCCCAATACCCAAAAAATCCCAGAGAGCTTTTCGAGAATGGCTGACCCCGAAAAATACCTCCTTTGAGGCACTACGCTATCCCTCAAGGGAAAACGCTGACCCTGAAGGAAACACTGCAAAATATGGCCTCTCCCTCTGCAAAATGGCTCCAATAGGTAAGGGTTGATCCCTTCCGTAATCCTCCGGTCTGAATCCACCCAAATTACCTCAATCCGGAACTCTCCCCAACTAGAATTGCATCCTCCCTCTACAAGACTGCGCAGTCCCTCCAAGGAATGCTCCCCTATGACTGAAGCTCTGATCTCTCCCTACAAAATACGGTAGGACTCCTCACCCGAGCAAAGCACTTGAAGTCTCCCGGGGCTAAGGTTGGGATCTCTGCACGGAGACACCCGGTGTACTAAACAGGTCATGCAGACTAGCTAAACAACAAGCGTGCTGAATGTCTAGAGACAATCTCCAAAATGCATAATCAACAACCAAAGAAATGGGGTAGCCTCCCCTCTATTTATCTTTGGTGAGCCTCCCTCTCTCCTTGGCCCCACCACGTTCACGTTGTCTCTCTTTGGCCCACGCTGCCAACTCATCTGCGCTGGCTAGGCCCACGCTGCCTAAGTGTGTCACCCCCTTCGTTGTCACTTGGCCCCCTTGACCACAACATTATGTCTCCTAGGTGACTTTAGGGAGTGTGTTTTATTCTAAGTGAGTCACATTCTCCTTTTACCCACTTTATTTATATTTTAACTATATAAGGCAAAATTAATCAAAATTAATATTTCCAATTAGCTATTGCTAATTGGGAATATTACATTACGCCATTCCTCTGGTAGTGCATTGAGCACTGTAGTAGTCATTTCCTTGTCAGACATTATCTCTCCCAGCTCTTGTAGTTGGCCCCTTATTTCAGACACCCTCATAAAGTATGAGGCTATTTCTTCTTCTTTTGATATTTTAATCTTGTAGAGTTCTTGTCTTTATGAGATCACTTCTCTTGCAGTGCTTATGGAGAACAATTCTACAAGTTTGTCATATATTTCTTTTGATGTTTTTAATTTTGATACATAGGGAATGGGGGGATCCTTAATGGATTCTATGAGAATCCTTTGAGCCCTTACTTCCCCTTTCATGAATTTTGCATGAGCTTAACATGTTCCATAACTTCATTTTCTATGAGATTCAGGTTTGTCCTTTTCTTCCATGCAAGAAAGTTTGAAGCCCCAACCAACTTGTTGCTTTCCTTGCAAAAAGATATTTTGATAGATTTAGATGTAGACATAAGTGTACTTACTTGTGAAGATACCTTTTGATGACAATGTCTTCAATTTGTTGCCTTCTTGATTTTGATGATGATTACAATGCCCTTGTTGTCCTTGGATGAGTGGAATTTAAGATGCTTCGCTTTGTAGATCTTCTTGAATTTTTGAGAAGAGGTAGGGTCTATTGAGGTCTTCTTCCTTGAGCGAGGTTCCCAAGAGTGCTTTGTAGGATCCTTCTTTCAACGAACTAAGGTGTGTAGGTCTTATTCCTTCAAGATGATGATGTAATCCTTGACCTTGAAGATACCTTCGAGACGATATGATCTTCTTGATGATTTGATGCCTTTGATAATATTCTAGAACTTTGGTCCTTTGATGATTTTCCCTTCCTTGACTTGTCACCTTAGCTCTGATACCATGTTGAGAAATCTAGGGCAGTAGTACGAGAATGATTTCTCTTATTATGATAATTGTCTCCTTAGCTCTGATACCATGTTGAGAAATCTAGGGCAGTAGTATGAGGATGATTTCTCTTATTATGATAACTGCTTGTGAAGACTTTTTATTTTTCTTGATTAGGTTCTTCTTTAGCTAAATTAATATTGTGTTTTCTTCATCAAACAACTACCAAAACATAATAAACAATGAGACGAAGGACACAAGATATAGGCGATCAGCCAGGGCCAAAACCTTTCCAACTTGAGAGGAAAACCTACCAGAATTATTTCTCTTCTTATAGACCTTCAATTGAGAAATTCCAAGACCTTTGACTCTTGACCAAGACCCCTACAAGACCAAGTCAATGCCTCTCCTTGATGTGATTCTATTTCAATAAAGTCAACTTTAGTCAAACTTGCTTTCTAGTGGTAACAACTTCTCCTTCGACCTCTTTTTTTTCGGACCTACAACTTTCTGACTACAATTCAGCCTTACTATAGAAACCCTAGGTCACAAGTGAGAGTGAGATTATGGAGAAACAATCCTCCTTTCTTCTTTGCTTGCCTTGGGATTGTATTCTTGTATTTTCAACTTACAAGAGAGATCCTTTACATGTTATGTTTCATGTTCTTTCAGGTCTGTAATTCGGTCTTCTTGCAATAGATGGATGCCCTAATTTATCTCGCACATGTGGAGGAATATTGCCCAAAACATAACAAAATTATTTTAATTTGCTTCTTCTCTTGGATCTTCTTTCCTTCACTCTTTTTAGGTCTTCTTTCCTGCCCTTTTATCGAACTTCTTGTTGCATGATGATCGAGTACTTGAAGGAGGCCGAGTGCTCCTTTATATAGACTTCTCAACTTGTCCAATAGGTCGACATGTCCTTCTAGATAGGTCGACTACTCCTTTTGAAGGTCGACTTATACTTAGCGCTTTGACAAGATCTCGGAGGGTCTTTTGACTCTAGATCTGACTCAAATAAATTCTCTTTTACAATACATGCCCAAATGGGTCTTCAATATATGACAATGACTCAATGACCAATCCTAAGAGCTCACAAAGGGAGTTTGACCTAAAAATAATTTTTTCCTTGAGCATGAAACCCATGCCTCAAGATCAATAATAAGAAATTTATTTTTCTCCTTACATTAAATACATAAAATGATGATTACACATGTCATTATGAACACCGAACCTAGTTACATATTTCAACAGGTACCTCCCCTAATCAGGCAACCTAATTCCTCCATTTTGTGCACAATGGGTTAATCATGATGCCAATTAGGTAACAACATCCTAGTTAAGTGCATTATGCTAGCAATCTAACCAAGGTCAAGCATCCAACCAAACTAAGCCATCCATATGTCCATGAAGCATCACTAAGGAGCTAGGATACCTAGTACTCCCGTAGCAAGGTAAAAATGCTTTTGGAATAAACCCAAAAGCTAACAGTCTCTGGATAATAGGAAATAAAGCGGTGATATATTTGGCAGGCTTTGTCTAGAGGAGTTCTTAGAAGGATTGAAATGTAAGTTTGAGGAAAGGATTCAAGAGTAGATCTTGGCATCACTCTGTTAGATAACTAAAAAAGTGGAGAGGTAGCCTCTCGAGTCCCAGTAAATGCAGTAAAGCTTCTTGTCGGATCAATTTACTATGGTCCACATTAGTGTCCAACAAAATGAGTCTATTGTATTCTAGACACTAGCATTTTCACTCCCCATGAAGGGGAAGCACTCACCCAAAGCATTGTGTTGAGACCAAAGCTTGTATAGGGTTAGCACAGTATGGATATTGTGACTAACACCCACTCCATTACCCACACTTTCACTTTAACTATTATGCAAGTGTTAAGCCATCAATTCACAACCATTATTTATCAAAGGTTTTGGAAACACAAGCTCTCAAGATTGGCCAAGGAGCCAGATCCCTTGTTGAGCTAAGGATGGAGAGCATGTCATAAGCTAGTATGTGGCCCCATGAAATGAAACCCAAGTAAGTGTATGCTACAGTAATCTTGATCTCTTCTCCTCAAAAGTAGAAATGGTAGTTGGTAAGAGAAATCTTCAATGTGATGAAGATCACAACCTTGGTTCTACCTGAGTTAATTTTTATTCGTTAGTGATCATAAAAGTTGGTTAAGGCATCTATCTATCTTTGTAGATCCTCGAGCAAGGAGACCAAAAGGATTAAATCATCAACAAAAGGAAGCATAGATATCAACACATGGTGTAGAAGACAATGATCACCATCCTAAATGTGCTCCTCAAGAAAATTCTCCAACTCATTGATGTAAATCACAAAGAGAGTTGACGAGAGGGGGCACCCTTGCTTATCCCCAATGGTGGTTTGGATGAAATTTGGAAGGTCGTGGGCTATATGGAGATGACCAAGAACTAACTTAGGGAGTCTTGTGATGCAAACTAAGAGGGGCTTTGAAAAGCTAATGTTGCAGAGCCCTTGGAACATGATCTCTCTCAATACTATGTTAAACACCTTCTAAAAGTCAACAAAGTAAGAAAATATTTTTGAAGAGTGATGAAAAACCTCCTCAATAATGGCCCTAAGTGTGATGATATGATTAGTAGTCTTATACATCATATGGGAACCTAGTTGTTCTTTGGCCTTGAGGTGTCTCCAAAACTCATATGAGTGCCATAAATGGAGAATTGTAGCATAGGGTTGGGAGAAGCATGTCCAATCATGACGGTCATATAATTTTTGGATTAGGTTGGCTCCTAATTTGAAAATCAAGTTGATGATATGTTAGGGCCATGCCTAAGGGAAACTTGAGCAAACAATATGATTAAACAAATCAAAATGCGGGAATCAAGAGAGTGAATATTGTGCTAGAGTAACTCAGTGTGGAAACCTTCCTCATCAATTTCCCTTCTAGTGCTCATAATTCTAACTGCTCTCTTGATGTCATTGTAGGGGAAAATATGATAGTGGGAATGGGGGTTGGAAGAGGTGATATACATAGGGGTCCACAAGAGCATTAGAAAGGGAGACAATGTGAGAGAACTTGGATATGGGATCTAAGTCAAGGGGGAAAGTGTTATGCCTAGGGAAAATGGTGTGCCATCTAGATATGAGATACTCTTATGGTGTGGTCTCTCGTGAGTGGCATAGTATGCAAGTCCTATCAAGGTGTGGGATGTGGTGATTAGTCCAAACTTGAATTCAATGGGATCCTACTCAAAACTATCTAAGAGGGATCCCAATGGCATGTATCCAATATTTACATGTATACATAGGTTTGACAGTGGGATCACCTCATAGTTGCATGAAATGTTTGGAATATAAGTCATCCTAGGACTGAGGCCCTTGAGGGGTCCAAACCAAGTGATTTGCATATACTACTTATAGGTACGCTCTTTATTTTCCTAGTTCTTATCCTACTTAGATGGTAGGAGTTGATGTAGAGTGTTTAAAGAGAACTTGTAAGGGGGAAGGTGATGAGGGAAGATGGTCAACAATTGAGGTAACTTGGATGGTTTTGAAAACCAACAATGTATACATGTATGAGAGCCTCAAGAGGCAACAACCTCAAATGAGCATAGAGCAAGGTATGGGTATTGATCTATACTAGGAGTAGAGTCACCAAGAGTTTGAACTCTGTGAAAGAAACAGACGAATTTGAGGAAGAGAAAACAAGACCTTTCCTTTGTTTCCCATGTGTTAGACACAAATGTTGCTAGATATTGTGCATAAAGGTTTAAGGCATCTTAGAAAGTTGGAGGACCTATTTTTTACAATTAATGGTGAAACTAAAGTTCAAGCTATTACATCAAAAGATAAGTTGATAAGCACTATATACATTGTCAAATTTTTGGTCAATGTCTCTCTCAACCACAATGATTTTATAATGATGGAAACCACCTTCCTTGAAAATATTATATTATTAGTTGAACCTCAGGACCAAGCTCTATATTGCATCTCTTTTACTATATCATCTACCATAGACTCTTTTTTAGATCCATGTTGTATGTATGACATTCCTTTTGCGTGAGGAATCTGTTTTCTAGCATTCATGGTGAAAGTGAACATTTGTACATTAAACAAGAATACCATTTGTTATTGACTCATGATAGAAGTTGAACTTTGACATTGATCTTTGTACTTATGTTGAGGACAAAGCATCTTATATAAAGATAACATGTAATGTAATTAACTCGAGGGGTGTAGATTGATTGGTTTGTTCAGGGTTTAGTCCCCATCAGGTCCTAAGTTTATATCCCATGGGGAGTGGTTGAGGGTGGAAACTAATTGTGGGGGTTACATTGTCCTAAAGAGCATCCAAGCTCAACTAAGACTCCCACAATCCTAATGACAACATTTTGTGTTTGTAAAAATCATTTTTCCATCCAACAATTGAATTGACCTCGACTTAGATACAACTTAATAATTACAATTTTTGAAGTGAAACTAATTAATCATATTCACTGTGTATCATGAAGCTAATCACTGATAATTCTTGTGTATCATGATTATTTAGTTAATTAGTGTGACCCCATACAATACAATAATTATTGCACATATGTTGTACCATCATTCTTCCTATCAAATTATATGTATTTTTATCGGTTTTTTTTGTTAGGCAATGTGAGTCCTGGGATGACTGGCATGTGGAAGCCTAACCTGTGGCTTGAGTTGTTGAGAAATGAGGGTGTTTAATTCAATTTCTCTTTCATGATAATTACTTGTGATTTCGTTATGCTTCTGTTACTTAGATCTTATCATTGTTAGATTATTACGTTCTTCATCAAGTCAATTATCAAATGTACAAGAGACACAAATATTTAGGATTTCAAAACAAGGCCAAAACCTCTCCCTCTTGGAGAGGAAAAGTTGATAATCATTCTTCTTATAGACCTTCAATTGACGAGTACCATGACCATGACACAGACCTTTGACTTCAATATGCCTCCAAGACCTTGTCAGTACTCTTCTAGGCTCCTTATGATGATCTTCTCTTTTCTGCACTGTTCTGCATTGCTTTGCACTGGGACTAGGAAAGCTCAGTTCCTGGTGATCTTCCTTTCTACACTTCCTTGAATTGTCCTTGGCCTCCTAGAGTTTTCTTCTTAGACCCTTCTTCATACACACTAGATGTCCAATGTTAAGGTCTCTTTCTTGATGTATAAACCTTTCTTCTTATAGTGTATATCTTCGACCTCTTCCTGAAGTATCTCTCTTCAATAGTCTCTTATTCTTCTGTCCAAGAGTCTCCTCCCTTCGGTCTTCCTTCAGCTCCCTTATGTCCTTAATGATTGCCCTAAACCGAACTGCAATAACCCGGAAATAGTATTTGGCCTCCACTATAATTGCAGAGGTAGAAGTGCAACCCTAGTCCGAATATGAGAGACCCTTACACTCTGTTATATAGTCTTCTTCTTCCTTGTGTTAACCCTTGATTCTTCGCTACATAATCCTTGAACTTCCTTGTTGTGATCCGCATTTATTATTTCAGAGGTATCCGAGTTGCTTGGTTGGATATGAGGCCACAGCCCAGGCTATACCCATCCTTTAGGCCGACATGACTTGATGAGGGTGAGCCAACTTCTTCAAGGAGATCTTTCCATCATATTTGAGCTAATTTTCTTGGAGCATTTCGACAAGGTCTTGGAGCATATTTTACATCAATAATTGTCCTTTACAAGTGTAAAAACACTTCATATACATGACTTTAAATTATACATTTATGACAAGATGACAAACCCCTAAAGACATGAAGAAGAAGTCTTTGACCTATAATAAAAACTCCTTGCTCATGAAACCCATACAAAATACATTTTATTATCTTTGTCTTCTTCATTACATAAATTCATAATTGCAAGTCAATATGAAGATTGGACCTAGTTACACTTTCCAACACTCCCTCTTAACTAGGGAGGTATTCATAATGGTACATGGTCACTCTCAATCTGAAGAATCTCATGAGAAGAATCTGATTGGTAATCCATTTGTGATATCATCATATTAACCAGCATTGTCACAGTGCAAGGCCTTGAATAACAGCTCCATCTCTCCACGAGACCATGAGCTACAATGCTTGCGAGACCAATGATTATAGACACCTTCATCATTTTCTCCAAGGTACATACTCCACCTAGGTGTTCACAGAGTATGACCTCCTAGGACTATTCTTATCGAGATAGATAATCCTCAAAGAATATTCGTCCTTTCATGAATACTCTTTCCTTGGATGCCCAAATACATCCCCAAAAGAGTATCGGATGCCAGATGATTATCCAATCCCGCATTCTCTCTTCCAATTGAAGACCATAATGATGTGTCTATCTCTCCCTCTTAATTAGGGAGGACACACCCAT
Source organism: Pinus albicaulis (assembly GCA_034641835.2). NCBI lineage: Eukaryota > Viridiplantae > Streptophyta > Pinopsida > Pinales > Pinaceae > Pinus > Pinus albicaulis. The sequence continues at coordinate 587,111,804 of CM076576.1, forward strand.
TCCTATAAAGGAATGTTCTCAAGCTCCCTCTTAACCAAGGACTTGTCTAGGCTCACTCTTAATTAGGGACCTATAGTAGCAATGATGAAAACACCCAGTTGCTCATGAAGAACTCCTTTCTTCGATGTCATTTGATGTTGGGGAGTCTTCATCTTTGGGATATCTTCATTAGGGCACAAATCATCCATGAGTCATGTCTTCAAAAAGTGATCCATCAATCCTCTTATCTAGTCTAGCTTCATGTCATGCTACTCTCCTTCGTACCATATTTCTTTCAAGGATCTTTCATCCTGTCATATGGTTAGCAATTTGTGGAAGACATATACTTCCCTTTGGCAGCCCTGCATAAGTTCATCAGATATTAATTAATTATGAACTTTTAAATCAAAAGTTACCTTAGTGATGATCTTTCACCATGACATCTTCTTGTAGGCATCAACATCCTTTGTTTACAGATTGACACATCTCCTAAAGATATGTATTGTCAAGGGTCCCCATATTTTCCAGACTTCTATCAGAGTCTACATATCTTCCCCAGAGATTTTCTAGTCAAATCTTCTTGGCTTCCTTAGATGTTGACTACTTCTTTCCATGGTTGTACTTCCCACGATCTCTTCCTTTTTCTCTCTCCACACAATTTTATTTCATTCCTAGGAACTTCCATTGTGCAATTCTTTAATAATGTACAATCACTTCATATTCCATGTGAGGACATTATGTTGATTTCACCTAGTGAAGATTGTGCCTTTTGGCAACCTGTGTATCAGAAGAGTTTTTGTTTTTTATATTGATCATACTTATAAAGATAGAAGTATACTATCTGCAACCACATGACATGACTTCATAGCATCCAGTGTCATCATATATATACATGTACCTCATTCTTTCCTTTTGATTCATCCTGCCGCAGGTTTCCTTAGAATGAAGAGTTTCATTCCCTTGACCTGCTTCATCAATATGTCATCATATCCTAATCCCAGAATTCTGCAAGTTAGAATTCTCGATGAAACCTTTTGCGTACTTTCTAATTAGTGAATCATTAGAAAATTTCAACACCTGTTTCCATATTGATTATTGAATGATGACCCCTGATCTTGATGACTGCCTTCTATGAATGTTGTTTTCAGTGAGGTTCCCAGGAGTCACTTTTATCTCATAGCATAGATGTCACATAAATGTTTTCAAACATCCTCTCATGACAAGTACTCCTACTTTAATGCTTCCATCATGATGCCAATTCTAAAGTGATGCATCTATAAAATGCTTCCTACCATAATATTTTATAACCAACAGATACCACTTAAAGAGGAAGATGATCTCAATCATAATAGAGATCTTTCACTTCTTCTTTCTTAGGTTTCTTTTGAATTTGGTTCTTCCATTTCTCTGGCGACATGGGCTTCTTCCTTTTTCCTATTGTCCTTAGATTTGGGACAATCTTTCTTATAGTGCCCAAGTTCATTACATCCGTAGCATCGTAACTTGTCCATGATTCTTCTTTTCTTTTGAGGAACAAACTTACCAAATCTTCCTTATAGGCTTGATTCTCTTCATTTTATCTTATATCAACTTTAGCTTTTAACCTCGTCTCCTCTATCTTACTATTGCTTATTTCTTCCCATAGATATTTGAAGTGAAGTTTTACCCATACCTCTGGTAGACATCACTCCTCCCATTTCCTGCAATTGATCTCGCATTTCGGAAATCTTCATTAAGTATGAAGTTATTCCTTCCTCTCTTGACATCTTCAACTTCTATAGTTCTTGTCTTAGAGATATTACTTCTCCTGTAGTATCCACCGAGAACAGCTCCACCAATTTCTCATATATTTCTTTTGAAGATTCTATTTTTGATACATAGGGGATGAGAGAGTCCTTTATGGATTCTATAAGAATCCTTTGGGCTCTTATGTCTCCCTTCACGTATGTGCTTAAGTATATTCTTTTGAAGGTATAGTTGCTGACCTTTTGATATAGCTCATGACTTCTTTCTTAACAAGATTTAGATATGTCCTTTTCTTCTATCCAAGAAAGTTTGAAACCCCAACCAGTTTGTTGCTTTCTCAGCAAAAAGACATTTTTGATAGATTCAGATGAAGTCATAAATATACATACTTGAACAGGTGTTTTTCTTCTACAACCAACTTCCTTGTTGATGATGATATAGATAGTAGTAGAAGCTCCTTCTTAGATTGGCTTCTTCAAGAGTGGTGTAAAGCAGTAGATCACCTTGGATAGCTTGATGACTTCAGCAAAATGATGATTTGATGATGTCTCCAATAATGTTGACTTGGTTTCAATGAAATAGCTTTAGATTCCTTGAAGATAAAGATCACCTCCTTGATCTTGCTTTTCTTCTTGAAAGGGCCTTGATGCATAAGTCCTTTGAGTAAGGTCTTTGATCTTCTTGATATGGCTTGAGGGTTTTCCAATTTATGCAAGTTGCTCTTTGAATGGAAGTCTTCTTCCTTGGATCTAGGGTTTTGACCTTTTAGTGTAGATTTATTTTCTTTGAAGCTTCCATTGAAAACTGATCTTTGACCTCCTCACCAAAACTTGATCCTTGTGTCTTCTTGCAAAACTGCCCTTTCTTGTCTTCAGCACCTTAGCTCTAAAACCATGTTGAGAAATCAGGGTGTTTAATCCAATTTTTCTTTCATGATAATTCCTTGTGATTTCGTTATGCTTCTTTTACTTAGATCTTATCTTTGTTAGATTATTACGTTCTTCATCAAGTCAATTATCAAATGCACAAGAGACACAAATATTTACGCTTTCAAGCCAGGGCCAAAACCTCTCCCTCTTGGAGAGGAAAAACCGATAATCATTCTTTTTATAGATCTTCAGTTGACGAGTACCATGATCATGACACAGACCTTTGACTTCAGTATCCCTCCAAGACCTTGTCATTGCCCTTCTATGCTCCTTATGATGATCTTCTCTTTTCTGCATGGTTCTGCACTGCTTTACACTAGGACTAAGAAAGCTTGGTTCCTAGTGATCTTCCTTTCTGCACTTCCTTGAGTTGTCCTTGGCCTCCTATAGTTTTCTTCTTAGACCCTTCTTCATACACACTAGATGTCCAATGTTAAGGTCTCTTTCTTGCTGTATAAACCTTTCTTCTTACAGTGTATATCTTTGGCCTCTTCCTGAAGTAGCTTGCTCTTCAATAGTCTCTTTTTCTTCTGTCCAAGAGTCTCCTCCCTTTGGTCTTCCTTCAGCTGCCTTATGTCCTTAATGATTTCCCTAAACCGAACTGCAATAACCCAGAAACAGTCTTCGGCCTCCACTATAATTGCAGAGGCAGCAGTGCAACCCTAGTCCGAATATGAGAGACCCTTGTGCATTGTTATATAGTCTTCTTCTTCATTGTGTTAACCCATGATTCTTCACTGCATAATCCTTGAACTTCCTTGCTGTGATCCGCATTTATTATTTTAGAGTTGTCTGAGTTGCTTGGCTGGATATAGGGCCACAGTTCAGGCTATATATAGGAATTGTCTCCCATCCTTTAGGCTGACATGACTTGCTGAGGGTGAGCCGACTTCTTCAAGGGTGTAGGCCGACTTATTCAAGGAGATCTTTCCATCATATTTGAGTCGATTTTCTTGGAGCGTTTAGACAAGGTCTTGGAGCATATTTTACATCAATAATTGTCCTTTACAAGGATAACAACACTTCATATACATGACTCTAAATTATACATTTATGACATGATGACAAACCCCTAAAAACATCAAGAAGAAACCTTTGACATATAATAAAAACCTGTTGCTCATGAAACCCATGAAGCAAGTATTTACAAAATACATTTTATTATCTTTGTCTTCTTCATTACATAAATTCATAATCGCAAGTCAATATGAAGACCGAACCTAGTTACACTTTCCAACATGAGTAACCGTGACCCAGGGGCATCTAAGCCATCAAAATCACCTGGGAATCGCACCAACCCTGGTTCACACCAGCCCTTAACATGACTGGATTTTTACCTACGAAGTTTCGAACTTGTGACATTTCCACCACAGAGTGTCTTAACAGAGCACCCTGTCACCCTCTATTCTATGCCCCATGGGAAATATTTTTATCATTATGAATTATATGGCTTTGCACCTTTAAAATTCCCATGTGCATTAGAAGAACAAAAATTTACTCAAGTATTTTTCAATCCAACTTTTATTTACTTAACAATACCCTGGCCAATATCCATTCGATCTATGGTTCTGAGTATTTCCCTTGTCACTCAATTTTATGCTTCAAATTCGATTTGAGGAAGTTGAGAGCACTCTGATGCTTTCTGACTTCTCTATTCTAAAGCTCTCACTTCTTCGAGGGATATTTCCAGTCTGGTAGGCTATTGAGAATGGATTTGTCAAACTCGCCCTTGCCGTTAGGGCTTCTTGATAGAAAACCAGATGAACTTTGCTTCACTCTCTTAGGATGGCTTCTCCCTTTTGAGATGGGGATGTAGCCACTGTGAATAAGGGCTTCTTCTCTTTACCATATACAGGCTAAAGGGGATTCAAGGACTGCATTGTTGTTGCAAGGCGAAGTTGTGGCTCTTTCCATGATCTGCATTTAGCCCATGTTGAAAATGAAAATGTTGCAGTTGTAGTTGGCGGGGGCAGGGGTGTTGAAGAATGTAACTAGGTTCGGTCTTCATAATTGTATTAATTGATAATGTAATTTATTTATCAAAAGAAAGAAAAAGGAATTTTATTATTAAAAGAAATTGAGTTATTAAAGCATGGGTTTCATGCTTGGGTCAATTGTTTTTAGGTCAAAGCATCCATTGAAGGCTTCTAGTGTTTATGTCAAGTATCCTTGTCCATGTCATATTGTAAGAAAATCTTCTTGGGAAATTATTTGTCAAGAAAGAAATTTATTTTATATTAAAATAAGTCTTTTAGGCCTCCCCCACCAAGTCAGCCTCAAAATTGGACAAGTAACCCTAAAACTGGGCAGCAAAATCACTATATAAAGGCAGCTACTCGACCTCATTTGTCACTCTCTCACAACAAGTTCAATTTGCAATTTCTAGGCTAAGAAAAAGTGTGAATTTCAAGGAAGAAGGAGAAGAAGGATAGCAAAGAAGAAGGTCTCTCTCAAGCATAAAAAGTTTAAAATTTCTCTCTCTCCCACACTTGTGAAGCTATGCAGCAGCTGGAAGAGGGCCGAAATTCTCCAATAACTGGTATGTCGAAATTCTACTGCTAGGGGTCGAAATTTGACAACTGGGAAGTTGAATTACTGGATTGAAGCTGTTGGATAAGAAGAAACTATTATATCATCTTAGAAGGCTGACTTGGTGGAGGAGGAAGGTTTATTGGTCTAGGGTCTTGGTCCATCTCAATTTGAATTATTGAAGGAAGAGTTCTTGACTGGATTTTCCCCTATATCGAGGTTTTAGCCCTGGTTGAGTGCCTATATCTAGTGTCCCTGATCTTTGTGTTTTGGTTTTGGTAATTGCTTGATGAACTAAGATAAAAAGGGACATAAGAAAAATAATAAGAATTCAAAGGATATCACAAGTAATTATCAACTAGAGAAAATATTTCTGCCTTTCTGATTTTCTAACAAGGGGATCTTTTGATAGACTCTAATCTTTCTTCATTCGATAAAGATTCATGACATGTTGTTGCTCCATTGCATTTTGATTGTTCAGAGTTCGGTCTGCTCCATTGATTATGAGATTGAAGGTTTCTGTAACTGGTAAAACCATAGTGATTGTCTGGTTCAGGTTAACCAACTTCCTTGCCATTGGCCTGTATTTCCTCTTTGCAAGTATGATGTGTCCAATTTGAAACTGATAGGTTAAAGGGGATAGCATTCCTGCCTTCCCCATTGGAATTTGGCGATTTAATAGTTACATTTTTTTAAGCTAATTTTGCATTAAAAATATCAAATGATTACAACTCGGATATTTTCTTACTGTCTCTGACCTGCCACACTAGAAACCAAACGAGAGACAACAGAATAAAGAGTCCAGAGCAACATAATTGAAACATAGATGACAAGCGATGACCTAAAAGTTCACAAAGATAATGCAGCCCCACCATAAGCGAAACCAGCAACAAAAAACAAAAGGTGCAGCATTTGAATCCTGCATAGTTTGAGACAAAAAACTAAGAAAACTAAACATAAACTCTGAAAATAAAGTGCCAACAGCCCTAGTGGGCAAACATGGAAACCCAAGGAATAAAACCATAAAACATAAGAAACCTGAGCATCAGGAAGACAATGAGGTGTCAAATTTGATGTGTTGTTCCTCAACCTTGCATAATGAAAGAATTGGAGAGCTGGGTGGAGATCCCATCTCTAGCCTGGGCAGCCATCCTTCCACGTCCAACATGAGATCCCTGAACTCGTCTAGTCAATGCATGAGGTTCACTTGAGTTTGTCTTTTGTCCACGAGGATCTTACCCATTAGCAATTTGCAACTTGACGTGCCAATACAGGTCCATTGTATAAAGTTAATGGTTCTATTGTCCTGAGGAGTTACCAGATACTTTCCATAACCTTCAAGTCCAAGGTCACCTGTCTTTTCTGCCGAATTTTTGCCTCGACCAGTCGATTTTCCCCCTGAATATCTGATGCGGTGTGCTCATGAAAGCTACGAGCTGGAGAATTAAACAAAACCTAGCCCTAGAACCAGAAAAAGCTCCTTAACCTCCTCCTCCACGTCGACAACAAGCATGTTAGCATGTCATGGTTGCTGAAGGAAGTAAGACTTCACTAAGGCCTATTTGGAGCTGGGTGGGAAGCTACAGAACTTGGTGGTGAAATAATTTAACTAGAAGGTCATGCCAAAAGGGCTACATCATCGATGGACTCGGGAAAGTCCTCCTCCTTTAGAAAAAGCCGCCAAAGGTGGAGGGAAAGCCTAAGGGGTTGGAAAAGACCCCCAACATGGGTAACCATGCGATAGTCAAAAGTCATAGCAGATGGAGGGAGCTTCAACAGGAGGCGTCAGAGGAATAGAAGGAGGGCAAACAAATTACCCTAGAGAAGGAGCATGGTGGAGCTTGCAAACCATGCAATAGAGCCAAGCGTTAAGATGCGTCGGGAGCCTTTGCAACCCTCATTTGGAGGCGAGGTCTCATAAAAGAACCTTGATAATATGGCGTGCAAAGAGGGGCGGCAAGAGGGCCCGTCATATCATACCCTTCATTGCTGCTACCATAACACCCCCATCGGAGTAGTTTATATTTTCGATTGATCGAGAACTCTGATCAATTATTTGATTAAGATTGTGAAACACATGGAATTTCGATTACTGCGCTTGAAAAACTAGTCAGATACAACTTTTCTACCCCAAAAACGATTCTATTTTCGCAAATTTATTTATTATTAAAAAAATATTATATCTCAAGTAAAAATCAAAGCAGTTATAAAAAACCAAAATGAAAATAATACTGTAGTATTTCGCTGTGCAAATTATTTTCCACACTTGTCTATATATACATTATTTCTACAATAATAATAACACCTACAAGGTGTCAAGTTAATCTATAATAAACTTGAGGTCAGATCAATGGAATGGATAAAATATAATTATAATTTTATTTTAAAGAAATAATATAATTCTTACATCGAAGTTGCAAAGAAATATCACAACAATGTAAAATCATTCTAAAACAAAATGATATATTCTAAGCACATGAAAGGCATCATTAAGTTATCAGTAACTAACAATGTATCTTCGAAATTAAAAGTGATGTATCTACATGAATAGATAAAAAAGCATCATGAGAGATGAACCAACTCAATCATCATAACGGTGGGGCAGAAGCACCACAAGGTTTGGCAAGCCTAGCCCCGTGTGTGCTTATAGCTCCGAGGAACTATCCCCAAGGCCCCCTCAGAGCTCCCAGAGCTCATCATCCAACAAGACCCTCTGAATAGGGTCATTCCACGATTCCAAGATTCTCACAGAAGGTTAGGAACATGACCTTCCCTGATGGCATTGTGAGAATATTTGCGACCTGCTCATCAGTTCCTATATGATCGAGCCTTATGGCGCCTTGTTGTACCATATCCCGGATAAAGTGGTACCACCCATCAACATGCTTGGATCAATTGTGGAACCCGAGATTCTATGACAAATGAATCCCCCTCTGGTTATCACAAAGGATAACGGTGGCATCTAGCACATGCTCGAACAGCTCACTGAAGAGCCTTCACAACCAACTGACTTCAAAACGGGCCATACATGCTGCAATGTATTCGACCTTAGTGGTGCTCAAGGCTATTGACTTTCGTTTCCTGCCCGAAGCAGATCTACGTGTGAAGCAGCGTCCAGATGTGCTCCGGCGATCCAGCACGCTGTCAGCCCAATCGACATCAGTATATCCAAGGAGTGTCATGCTCCCGACAGTGTATCTCAGCCCATGGTCTATCGTGCCACAGAGATATCTCAAGAGTTTCTTGGCACCAACCCAGTGAATGTTATGATCAACCATGTGTTGACTCAAAGTGTTCACTACACAACATATGTCTGGACGGGTGTTCACTAAGAACATCAGCCCCCCTACAAGTTGACGATACTCAGTAGGATTTGCTAGCAAGGGCCCAGCAGCACTGCCACCCAACTTCTTAAAGTTGAGCTCCATCGATGTCGACACGGACTTACAGTCCACCATACCAAATCTTTCCAGAAGCTTCACAATGTATTTTCCTTGAGAAAGGAAAATCTCGCCAGGTCTCTGCCAAACCTCCAGGCCTAGGAAGTAATGCATCAGTCCTAGGTTCTTCATCTTGAACTCAGCAGCGAGCTCCCTCTTGCACTAATGAATGAGAGGGTTAGCACCTGTCAAGAAGAGGTCGTCCACATACAGCACCAGAATGAGAGGCTTCTCTCTATCAACCTTGAAGTAAAGGTTCGGATCAGCATTACTACGAGTGAAGCCCAGCTTCATCAGGTAGCTATCTATCCTCTTGTACCAAGCTCTGGGTGCTTGCTTCAGCCCATAGAGGGCTTTCTTCAACCTGCAGACATGAGTGTCCCGATCCTGGACTTCGAACCCCAGAGGTTGCTCCACATATACCTCTTCCTTTATCGCACCATGCAGAAATGTGGTCTTCACATCCATCTGATGGAGACTCCATCCTTGCGTAGCAGCAAGGGCTATGATAGATCGAATGGTGGTATATCGGGCCACAGGTGCAAATATTTCATCATAGTCTATGCCTTCCTTTTGAGAGAAGCCACGGGCAACAAACCTTGCCTTGAACTTTTTAGCACTTCCATCAGATCCATGCTTGATCTTGTAGAGCCATTTCGAGGTGACAACTGCTTTGTCCTTCGGTCTTGGAACCACATCCCAGACATCATTCTTCATTATGGACTCATATTTTTCGTGCATAGCATCCTTCCAGACTTGATGCTTCACGGCTTCCTCAAAAGATCCAGGCTCAGATTGTATAATAGTACTCATGGCTGCTATATACCCATGATATCTACTCGAATTTTTTTTGCTTTCACGGAATGTCCCCCTTGGGGCCATATGTCCCTCGGCATCCTCAAGAGTGTCCCTGAGCCATGATGGCCTCTTTCCCAGTGAAGGAGGTGGATCAATTGGGACCATCGATCCTTCAACATCGAGCATCGTCTCATCCTTCGGTCCTTCTTGATTTCCAGGCCTTGCTTCATGGTCTTCCTCAGATCTCGGAAGATTGACTACTTTCCTCAGGGAAGCATCTTCGTCAAAAGTGACATCGTGGCATATCTCCACTTCCCTTTGAACGGGCACATAGACTCTATAGGCTTTCGAATTTTCGGCACAACCCTGACATACACCTTCATGATTATTAGAGAACTCAGGCATCCCCGTCACCACCTTCCTTGCTTCGGGAAGGGATTTGTAGTGAAGGTGTCCAAACCTCCGGTGCCATAGTATCATGTCATTGCTCCCAGTGGACTTCCTCCAACCTGGTAGAGTGTATCAACTCTAAACCCAATCGTGATAGCTTCCTTGAAGCTCTTCTTCCACATGCACACCTTTCCATCAATGAATGCCACATTTAAACCTTTGTCTTCCATGGCTGATATAGACACAAGGTTCTTCTTCAAATTAGGTACATAGAGTACATCCTGCAAGTGGAGGACTTGACCTTGAGACAAGTGGAGGGTCACAGTCCTGGTCCCTTTCACGAGATATATGGCATTATCTCCAAGGATAATTTCCAGATTAGTATCCTTCTCAACTATATTAGAGAGTGCTTTCTTGAACCCAATGATGTGGCTTGAGGCACCACTATCCATCAACCAGACATCCATAGTGTCAGGTGGAGATGCAGCAGAGAGGGCAGATACAAGAATGAATTCATTTCTTTTATCAACAACATTTGATTCCTCATACCTGGAATTTCTCGACTTTTTGAAAGGTTGCTCATTTCCGCCGGAGGGAGCCTTTCTCTTTCCCTTGAACCTGTTGTTCCTTTGATTTCCATTCCTCTGGTTGTTGTTGTTGTCATCATCATCGGGAGAATCCTTCTTGAAAGGACATTCTCTAGCATAGTGACCTGGCTTGTGACAAGTGTAACACTTGCCCTTCTTTCCTTGGGCCCCTGCTCTTCCTTTGTTCTTTGGACCACCAAAGTTCTTCTTTTTAGAATGAGTAACGTAGGCAGCATTTCCTTCATTTCCATACTCCTTCATTCTTGTCTCTTCTTGTACGCATCTCGATAGTACTTCGTCAAAATCAAGTATCACATTATTATTTAGAATGGTAGTGTTGAACACATGCCATTCGGATGGGAGCCCTCCAAGTGCGGTGAGTACCATCTCTCGATCAGCTATTGTCTTCCCAATAGCTAGCAGATTGTTCCTGATCTCGGTCAGCTTGAGAAAGTATGATTGAACAGACTCATCCCTGCCTTTCTTCAGATTCTTCAATTGATTCTTGAAGAATAGTACTTGATTTGCATTGTTGGCCTTGAACATGTTGACCAACTTATCATACATCTCTTTGGATGTGCCTAGCTCAAAAAATGTAGGCCACCAGACTCTTATGAGTGGATTCCCTAATCATCAGTTTTGCTTTGATCTCCCCCTTCTTGTACTTTGTTTTGGCAGCAACAGTAGCAGTGGATGGAGGTTCTTGGATTTTACCCTGCACATAGGCCATGACATTTTGGTCTTCCAACATAAGATCCAATGTCATCTTTCGAGCATAGAAGTCATCCTTCCCAATCAATTTGTCATCCTCCTTGAAGCCATAGTTTGTGGAACCCATTTTCTTCTTCGGTGATTGCTACAAATTAGGACTTTGTCTTCACCTCACCTTTGATACCATGTAAATTTATGTAGATGTTCTATGCTTGATGCAACTTTACTTTCTCTTCTATACTAGACAACAATCACATAAACCATAAAGTAAAATGTTGATAGAACATACCAGTAGATCAACAGAAGACAAGCCAGAAATATATATTTGTGTTAGTGCGTTACGGAAATCAGCAGGATGCTTCAACTAGAAAAGTCTTATCAGTTAGCCAGCCCAGTATATGTGTCACATCACCCTCATCATAAAATCCAAGTCAACCAAAGTCAACACAGCCCAAAATTCAATGCTGTCTAGAAAGTCAACGCATAATAGCAACGAGTCAGAGTCAACGCAGCACAGTCTACAGTCAACCTTTGACCTCAGTTCTTGTGCCAAAATGTACAGACTTAAGAAATCGAAGTCTATGCCAAAATTTAGCTCCTTTTGACCAAGCGTTGACCAAAGTCAACGTTGGTCAAACCTGCAGTGGAAACCCTAGCTGCAGCAGAAATATCTTCGTCCTTCTTTCCTACCTATGAACATAAAAATGCCTCCAAGGAGCTCGAACCAATCAGAAGAGGAGAGAGAATGTGTGAGGATGAGATGAGTGAAATGTCCTCCAACGTTGACTCTATTTATATCAATCACTGAGGGTGTGTGACACATTTGCTGGGGGTGTAAAACCTTAAGGCCGACCTGCACATATTTTGAAAGTATTAAAAATAAATTCAAAATAAATGTTCTGCTCATGGGATCAAGATGATCTTTAGATCAATCTTGCACCTCTCCGAAAGAGGAACCCATTAAAAATATTGGTGTCTTCATCTGAGCATCACAACATGGAGTTTGGACCTAGTTGTCCAATTTAACAAAATCTCCAACCACATGGAGATCTTCAATGTCTAGTTCCAGAAAGAAAAATCTATCCAAAGTCAAGCCAATGGATTCCTGACATGGTATACAACCATTCCAACAAATTAGCAGATGAAGCACAAATGACACTGAACCTTCACTTCAAAGACTTAATCGAGGTTTGGCAAGAAGAAAGCAACCGGTTCCATATTTATCACAAATATTTTTTGATAAATCGAGCAAGAGATCATCTTTTAGTCTGAAAATGTTATGGCCACATCATGACCCTGCTCCAGTCTTTCTCAGGACTGTCTACAATTTTTTTGCATATAAAAGCTTATGGTGGAATCTCCTTTGCAGAGATAGACCAGGATATACATAATATACACTGATGAAATTTGGGTCACTATTTCTCAGTCAGCTTCATCATCAACCACAACGGCTAACTGAATGGTGGGAATGTTTTTTCTCAATAACTCTGACACAGACCCACTCTTTTTTGAATCTACTCGCCAGATGGAATGTGAGAAATGTGGTATCTGCAAAAATACTGAAAGCTTCCATTTACCTTATACAGTTGTCTCACATCTCAGTAAATACTTTGACAATGAGATCCTTCTAGATTTTATGACTAAACATCACCAATGTACCGTCACGACTAAAGTTAAACATCAAATTATTTTAGGAAAACCCATGATCGTTCATAGGATTTTCACAAAGGCCTGGGACACAAATATATATCCCAAGATAAGATTCCGCGACTCCACTCACTCTATTCGGAGCTCCATAATTGTATTCATTTTCCATTCCTCGTGGACCTTACACAATAAAGGTATCCACTGTGTAATGCAATGTCTAGTCACCTGAATATGAGTGTGACTGGTTCCTTGAGATTTCGATAATATCTTCATTGTGTAACTTTTCCGTAGTATGACCGGTTTCATGAGATTTCGATAATATCTTCACTGTGTAATCTTTTCGTAAAATTTTGAGACTCGGAGCACTTCTCTGACTTCTGGTGGAATTTGATCCACATCTCAAAATTATGACGAATCTTTGTACAAAAAAGTATTCTCTTCCATTCCCGTGGGAAGAGATTTCCTCATTTCCTATAAATAAGAGGATGAGCTCTCATTTAGGCACCGGAGTTCTAGAGAGAATTGGAGTCTTTTGGTGGAGTCGAGAATTATCTTCCTGCTCTGCATCTGCGAACATTGGTTCGACCTGCTTGCATCACGAAGAAAGTTCTTGTTAGGTGTTCTTAAGTCTGGGAAGCCTGCGCATCAAGGCTAGAAACCTTGGTGAGAACCTAAAGTGGCCAGACTTTTAGGGATTGAGTCATTTGGTTTTTAGAAAGTTCACAGGCAGAGTTTGCGAAAGGCCAAAAATCCTCTGAGTTTCCTCTTGCCTCAAGGTGATATACTCAGTAAAAGCCTCAATAGTCAATCTCTGATATGAACTAGGTAGTTCTTCTCTGTAATCAGTAGATCTGTGTAAAATCTTCCAAAATATAAATAAAAGAAGTCTTTTATTGTGAGAATCCCCTTGTTGTGTACTTGTTTTAATTCTGAGTAGAGAGAGGTTCATTTGAGGTTCGTCGGAGGTTCACTTAGAGTCGTGGGACACTGTTTTCTTGTTAAGGCAGAAGGCCACGGAAGAGCGTGTTTGGTGTTAGACTTGCCTAAAGGTTTGTGTACGGGTTCGTGTAAAATTTCGTGTATCTTTCTCAGAATTTTAATGTCTATATCATGGGTTACCTAGTAGATATTATTGTATTATGCTTGTGCAGGACTATGAAATCCTAGATATGTATATATATGCTAACCTAATTCTTTATACTCTATTGGGAGCTCCATAATTGTATTCATTTTCCGTTCCTCGTGGACCTTGCATGATAAAGGTATCCACTCTCTAATGTAATGTCTAGTCACTTGACTATGAGTGTGACCGGTTCCATGAGATTCCGATAATATCTTCATTTTGTAACTTTTCCGTAGTATGACCGGTTCCTTGAGATTCCGATAATATCTTCACTGTGTGACTTTTTCATAAAAATTTGAGACTCAGAGCACTTCTCCGACTTCTGGTGGAATTTGATCCACATCTCAAAATTATGATGAATCTTTGTACAAAAAAATATTCTCTTCCATTCCTATGGGAAGAGATTCCCTCATTTCCTATAAATAAGAGGATGAGCTCTCATTTAGGCACCAAAGCTCTAGAGAGAATTGGAGTCTTTTGGTGGAGTCGAGAATTATCTTCCTGCTCTGCATCTACAAACATTGGTTCGACTTGCTTGCATCACAAAAAAAGTTATTGTTAGGTGTTCATAAGTCTGAGAAACCTGCGCATCAAGGCTGGCAACCTTGCTGAGAACCTAAAGTGGCCAGACTCTTAGGGATTGAGTCATTCGGTTTTTAGAAAGTTCACAGGGAGAGTCTGTGAAAGGCCAGAAATCCTCTGAGTTTCATCCTGCCTCAAGGTGATATACTCAGTAAAAGCCTCAACAGTCAATCTCTGATATGAACTAGGTAGTTCTTCTCTGTAATCAACAGATCTGTGTAAAATCTTCCAAAATATAAATAAAAGAAGTCTTTTATTGTGAGAATCCCCTTGTTGCGTACTTGTTTTAATTCTCAGTAGAGAGAGGTTCATTTGAGGTTCGTCGGAGGTTCACTTAGAGTCGTGGGACATTTTTTGCTCGTTAAGGCATTGTTTGCTCGTTAAGGCAGAAGGCCGCAGAAGAGCGTGTTTGGTGTCCAACTTGCCTGAAGGTTCGTGTATCTTTCTTAGAATTTTAATGTCTATATCTTGGGTTTACCTAGTAGATATTATTGTATTATGCTTGTGAATGACTATGAAATCTTAGATATGTATATATATAATAAGCTAATTGTTTATACTCATAGTTTGTGAATTCTAGGGTTTGTAAGCCCTTGTAGAAGTTTGATATTCTAGGATATGATGATATTGTTGTCTAATTGTTTAATTGTTATTTTATGTCTCTAAAGATGGAATCTAGGGCTTGTAATGGATCATAATAGAATCTGTCATATATCTCTAAATAGAATGAGATAGAATGAGATTGATTTCTTGATCAAGCTGCTTTATGTTGTCGACTAGGATTTATAACAAAACCCGAGCCAAAAGGTGAATTTTAGAAGTTTGTGTCTCTAAATAAGTTTAGGTATTTGAAATCTACAGTCCGAATTCTTTGATGCTTCCATTATAAGAATTTGACATAATTAACCTCATGCTTCTATTTGGTTGTACTGCTATTAAAAGTTTTGCAGGTACATAATCCTCAAGATATTGGAGATATTTGTAATTGAAAAGTAATGATGAGCATGATGAAGGAAGCTATAAGGATGATGATGATCAAGATGACCTTGATGAAGTTGTGAAAGGTTGAAGCTTCTCCGATGTTATAGAAGAAGAAAATTGTTGATCTCCCTAAGTTAAGAGGGAGCATAAAAGACTAAATCTCCCCAGTTGAGAGGGATGGCATATTATGATATACATGATGTATACCTTCTATAAGAAATCAAAGAATGAATAGATCTGCAATGTATTGAGGATGTCTTGATGGTGCTGAAGAAATGAAAGAAGATGATTGAGAACCCCGAAGGTTTGTGTTTACTTGTATATGTATATTTGAAAGTTTATTACTGATTGGAGTTTGTGTTTGAACAGATAAATCTCTCCATAAAGAAAACATTTGGGAAGCGTACTTGGACAAATGGATATATCTAGTTTATTAGGTAGAGTTGAAGCATCTAATGGCGAATGCTTGGGAGGACATCTGGCCGACCTATGTGTGTTTGATGTCCTGATCTCGAAGAGGGAGGGTGGCGTTGGTCATAGAGCTCTGACCTTGGATACACACCTAGATCCTTGGGTTGATGCTTTAGTCCATCTTAGTCCCACCATATAGATAACCCTGGTCAGGTATCTAGTCCAAGGCACTGAGTGTGCTAGAACTCTTTGTAGTTCATTTTGGAGATCTTCCATGTACCTCTGTAATTATGAATACGTCCCTAGTTAAGAGGGAGTGTTGAAAAATATAAGTAGGTTATGTCTTCATAAATGTATTGAAGTCACAATATAATGTATTTTTCAAAAGAAGGAAAATGAAATTTTATTATTATTAAAATTGACTTATTAAAGCATGCGTTTCATGCTTGGGTCAACTGTTTTTATGTCAAAGCCTCCATTGTAGGCTTCTAGGGTTTGTGTCAAGTGTCCTTGTCCCCCTTCTTGGGAATTATTTGTCAAGAAAGAAATTTATTTTCTATTAAAATAAGTCTTCTAGGCCTCCTCCACCAAGTGGACCTCAAAATGGACAAGTCAGCCTAAATCTGGGCAGCAGAATCACTATATAAAGGCAACAACTCGACCTCATTTTTCACTCGCACTCAAGTAGCTCGATCTGCAGTTAATGGGCAAGAAAAAGTGTGAATTTCAAGGAAGGAGGAGAAGGAGGATAACTAAGGAGGAGGAGGACTCTCTCAAGCACTAAAGTGAAGATTTTCTCTCTTTTTCCCACACGTGTGAAGCTGTTGCAAGGGGGTTGAAATTTTGCAGTTACTGGAAGGCCAAAATTCTGCTGCTGGGTTGTCAAAATTCTGCTGCTGGGGTGTCGAAGTGTTTGGATTGTTGCTGGGTTGAAGCTGCTGGATAAGAAGGGACTAATATATCATGTTGGAAGGCTGATTTGGTGGAGGAGGAGGATCTATTGGTCTAGAGTCTTGGTCCATCTCAATCTGAATTACTGAAGGAAGAGTTCTTGACTCATTTTTCCCCTATATAGGGGTTTTAGCCCTGGCTATCTACGTACATTTGGTGTCCTTGATCTTCATGTTTTTGCTTTTGATAATTGCTTGATGAAACAAAGAAGAATATAAAAAGTTAATAAGAAGTGAAGAACATAAGAATATCACAAGTAATTATCAACATAAGAAAAGCTTTCTGCCTTTCTGATTTTCTAACAGACACCTCCTGCCCCTAATTCTAATTCAAATTCCCCCCTGATGCAAAATAGGGTTCTTGTTTTGAGGTTTTATCTTCAATTCCCCCTTTGTTCAAACTTTCTTCTTCCCCTAATACTTTTAAGTTTCTCAGAATGTTGCTCGTTGAGGTTTGTAACTAGGGTATTTGGGGCGGAGGGGAAGATGTGGGTACCTTTGAGAGTACGACACCTTTGCTGACGCCAAAACTGTCACATAGGATAGGGTTCGCAGATGAGAGTAGGGGAGCAAGCCCAGTTTCAAAATTTATAGCGAGTGAGGTTGGCAACACTGAAGGGGTTGTGTCTGCGAGGCTCTAGGAGAAACTGGTGGAACCTTGTCCGCCGTCTTTAGAGCTGAGGCTCTGGCTGCATAGTGATTCCAGGTTTAGCAAGGACACAACTGTGGTAAGGACTTCCGAACCGCTAGGTTGTTGTCCATCCTTGTCCAAGACATCTTCAACAGAGTGGGGGACATATTGGGGGATCCAAACCAACCCGTTTTCCATCTCGTCCTCTAACTGCTTTTGAGTGATGTTCAACGAATGAACCCAAATCTTCTGGTTGTTATTTTCTTTTGGCTCGTAATTGAGCAACTCGTCGACCTCCATCAGTAAATCAATAGTGAGTTGCCAAATCATCTAATAACTTGTCCAACATAGCCAACCTTGACATGTCGAGAGTCCAACTATAGTAGGAGTATAGTAGGAGTCAGCATTATTCCTTGGGGCGCGACGAGGGGACAAAGACATCCTAACGAATGGTTGGTTTTCAAAGAGAATGTTTCTTGATTCTGGAGAGAGACCGCCGCCATAAAAATCCGAATAAGCACATAGCCCATTTTCTGACTAACCTAACCATAGGCCCAAACCCTAGACATGACATTTCCTAGGTAGTGGGTGCTATAAAGTGCTTTGGATTGATCATCAAGTTAGATGAAGGTTCAAAAACTTTGGTGAAGGGAGGGCCCGATTCAAAGGTTTTTGATCGAATAAAGTATATGGCCTTAGAAGGTTTGGTTCAAAGCTTGAAAATGAGATAAAACAAAAAATAAGTGAGTAGAAATAACTGTTCATACAATTGGAATGATGATGGGAGGGATCGATTTGGAAATCACGGCTGATCTCGAATATAAGATAAGGCTCAACAAAAAAAGGTGAAGACAGAGCTTGACTTTTTAATTAGGCCCAATTTGGAAATAAAGTGGGGAGGGTAATTTCAAAGATAAGAGGATTATTCAAAAAGGTATTATCATTTGAATGAAGAATAAAAGGCACCTGTTATGATCCAAATACTTCTCTTATCATAAGAAATCGTAGTACACACCATGTATAATAAATATGAGTGGAGCATAACTCCAATATAGATATTAGATATACATAATAACTTCTTAAAGATATGGTATAACCCCAAGGGGGGCATAATGAGGTTAAATGAACATGTGATGATTAAATGTATACGTAATAATGTTCAACCTAATAATAAAGGGGGGCCATGTGCAATGTGTGAATTTGTATATATAAGCATCGTTTAATCATTATAGAGGACAAGTTATTGGGATGTATCAATTTATAGGGGTATTAGGATGTATCTCTCTTATCTATATTGGAGTTGTTTTCTACATTCACATTGGTGTAGATGGTATGTACTTCTAGTTTATTGTGCTACCTGCAATATCTATTCCATAACAACGCTTGATTTGACTATTGGGCAGGTTTTTGAATTAGGTAAAGGAATGCAGACAAAATGGAAAGGTCTTGTTTGATGGTTTTGGGAGAATGAGTATCCCAAAATCCAATTATATATAGGCTATTGTTCCCCACACAGACAGATAACAACTCTTAGGATATAAGAAAACAAAAATAAAAAAACAATGTAACCATATTCAAACATGAAATGAACAAGTTACAAAGCTAAACTAGAAACACGTGAAATAAGAAATTGGTAAGTGAATAACTCCTTATTAATGGTGAAAAGATGACAATGTAGCTTCCTACAAACACTAAAGGAGGCTTGTAGGCAGTGGATCCTTATGGATCTCCTAGAGGAGGGTCCTTATACTCTCTCTTTGTCGGTGTCCTCTCTCCAAAAGAAGCTCTTGAAAACTCTCTAATGGTGGAGCTCTAAGTATGCAAAGATTGGAGGGAAATTTTGCTAGCATAAGACCTCTCTCCAAAAGAAGCCCCTGAAAACTCTCTAATGGTGGAGCTCTAAGTATGCAAAGATTGGAGGGCAATTTTGCTAGCATAAGCCTACACTGATCTTCTCTTGTTGAATTGGTTCCCAAGGTTGTGTATTTATAGGCCAACTAAGTAGATGTCCCCATCCAAGTCCATGAAAGGCTTTGGGCTTCCCATGCTTGAGGGGGGTCATGAGGAGTCCTTTGGGGCGCTTGTACTCCCCTCAAGTGTGTATAGACTCGAGGTGAGCCGATTGAACTTACACATCGACATCAAATTTGCATGATTTCTTGCGTCGTTGATCCTTGGGGTGTTGTTTTCTATGGATTCACACGATTGTCTAAGAACCAATTGCCTGGATCCATGCAAATTTGAAAAAATGACTTTGTGTAGATGAATTAAAGCAAGATTTGTGGCAGTTAATCAGTTGCATTTGGGTAGGTGTTGGATCAACATTTCCACTCTACCTTTTGCATGGGGAGAATCATGATGCTTCTTGGTTTCCATCCAACCTTGGGGATCCATTTCCAAAGGTAAGGGATTTTGGCTTGCTTCTCCCTAATCACTTCACTGTCACTTGTTAGGAAATACTACTTTTTGTTGCTGCTCGTTAGGAAATAATACTCGTTGATTATTATCCTTAGGAACCTTTGTTTTTATTGGTTTTCTAATATTTTCCAACCTTGAATGGTGCATTCGCAGGAATGATTTTTTGGTGATAATAGGCTCGACTTAGGTATTTGAGAGACAAAGTTAGAATAATAATAAGAATTGAAAGGCTTTGAACAAAAGAAACTTCAATCAAAAGAAAAAGAGATTGAACTAAAGATAAATATGAGGAAAGGGGACTGATTTGGGAAATTGAGGAAAAAGTAAGCCATTTGAATAAGAATTAAAAAAAAAACTAGGTTGCAAGGGAATGAGCGGGCTGCCAAGTTTCACTTAAAACTTGAGGGGGAGGGGTGGTTGTTGAAACTTGGGGCATCAACTAATGGTGACACGTTGGGTGAGCTGAAAATTTATGTTGCCATTTGTTGTCTTGAAGTGAAGAAAATATTTTTCTTGTCTACTTTAGGTATTTGAACATTATATACGCAATGGGTCTTTCTGAACCATTCCTTGCCATGGTGTCAACGATCATTCTTGCACACTAGCTTCTAAAACTTTCTTTGTTGTACTAAAGGAGAAAAAGTATATTGACATTTATTTCCATAGAGCATGAATCAATGATTTAGGCTGAAGCATCTGTCATAGGGCATGATCCATTTGGGATTAAAATGATTTTTACTAGGTGTTGAATTGTTATGTTAGGTGTTGCTCCATTTCTTGCAAGTGTTCATAGCCATGGTAGAGTCATCACAACGTCACAAACATCGCTCCATTGCTAGCGTGTGTCCATATCCTTGGTGGAGTTATATACATGGCCCTTTTATAAATTGAAATTCCTTTAGTAATCCTTTCTTTTTAATTTTGAAATATATTTAAGCAACCAATGGATGGGGAGTAGTAGTTTTTACATGCTTATTAGGTATGATTTCCTTGCTTTTGGTGTTTTTGTAAATGATTTATTACACTTGGCTATTAAGTTAATTCACTTTTGATTCTCTAGCCCATAGACATTTGAATTTTCACCTTTATCGTGATCAATTCTTTTAATATATGTGAGTGGGTCTTGTAACATATTGAATTCATTTGCCAACTTGGGGTGTAAGCAATGAAATTCTTCCCAGTTGGCAAGGAACGAGGAAATTGATTATGGCGCATAGTGTGCATAATTTGATTTGAAAAATTGGACACTGCACACTCTACAAGTTCACTCTTGGAAAGAGGTAAAAAATCAACAAGTTTTGGGAAACTTACCCTAACTTTCAGTTGACACATCAAAATTTGTTCAAATTTGTGGAATTGTAGAGAATACATATCAGAGTATTATGGAACAACCTTTTATATTAAGGAGGGCTCAAATATTATAAATATATCAAGACAAAGGTTAGACATCCAGATAGTCTCCAAATTTAAGGTTTTGAAGGTATGCAACTTTCATATGACATAAATTTTGATTGCAAGATTAATACTTTTAGTGATTGAAAATCGTGATAAAGAGGAGTATTATTACTATTTTCTCACATGCCTCCAAAGAAAGATCCAAAAGTTGTAACTCCAATTAAACCTCCTAAAGGCTCATTCATGACTTGTGAAGAAATAGAAAATGTCTAATACTAGGTATCCAAGTTGGAAAGTAAGTTGACATAGATGCAGGAATCAATTAAAAGGGATATGGATGAAAATAAGGAAGAAATGGATGACGAGGAATAGTTGAAACAAAAGATGGATCGAATGGAACAAAAGATTATTGAAGCCATAAACAGGAGGCTTTGAGATTGCATTGTTGTGAAATTTTTTTGCAATAGAAACATTTATTGTTGGTGTTTTGGAACTTGTATCCAGGTCCATAATTAGGACGAACAATCAAATGATAAGAGAACAACAAACCATGATAAATAAAAGACTAGAGGAGAGAAGTTGTAGAATTTCCATGAAATTCTGATCCGCTATTATGAACAATCTGAAAACTAATTTTCTTTTCACACAGACACAGAGTTTCTCTACCAAATAGCAGCGGAATAGAACAAAAATTATTTCACAAAATTCACACAATAAAACACAATTTTTCTAGGGAACCCAACAAGAAAATGCTTGCGTGCTTCAAAATTTTATTGAAGAAGAATAAGCGACAAATCTCTTACACTCAACTTGTCTCAATTAAAAAAACAATATTTTTTCTGCCTTAAACTAGGCTTGAAACACCTCCTAGAATGCTGATCTGCTCCTTGCAAAGTGTGCAACCTGAGCTCCTAAATCCATGTGCATTCCTTAGGAAATATGGCCCTATTTCGTAGCGTATTCCCAACTCCTAAGGAATAGGAATTTCCTCCTATTTTCGAGCAATTTTCAAGAATAATTCCCCTCCAATAATTTGCACAAGAAAAAAAACTTTTGGCTCGTTCCTCTCACAAGCTCTCTTTCTCACAAACTCGTGCTCAAAAAATAAATGATCAATTGTGTGCCTTCGATCTCCTTATAAGCTTTTCGATTCGGATATGTTTAGTGAGTTTTCTAAATTAGAAGTTGAATTGGAGCTTCTCTAGTTAACTAAAGTCAACACACTTAGTTAACTGGATCCTCCTAAAATTTACGAGGCTAACTCCACTAGTTCACTTAGTTCCCAATTTAACTCACACTAGAAGACAATTAACTTAGTCTTTCACAAACTCGCACTAGTCAAACTGCTTCTTGAACTCGTCCTCATCGTGGGAACTTGTAAATGACTAACAAGATCTCCAAATCGATTCCTTGAATCAAGGCACATATCAAGGAATCCATTCCTTCGCTACTTTTCAATACTCCCTCTTAGCGAGGAAGGGATTTTGTACAACTCCCAACTTATCTCCGTGATGAACAGAATTGCCTCTTGCCAATGCCTTGGTCAAGATGTCTACTGTCTGCTCCCCTATTGGAATGTACGGTAGCTTGACTATCCCCTTTTGCACACAATCTCTAAGACAGTGATACTGAATCTCGATATGCTTTGAGCGATCATGAAACACTGGATTCTCAGAGAGTTTAATGCAACTATGATTATCACAATGTATCATGGTAGGCTCAATCCTCTGTCTGAAAAGTCCCACAAGTATCTTCCTCATCCAAATAGCCTCGCAAGCTGCCTGACTAGCAGCCATGTACTCGACCTCTGCTAAATTGAGTGCAACTGATCTTTGCTTCCTGTTGTACCAAGAAACTCAGTTGACCCAATGTTGAAGATGCCACCTGAAGTACTCTTCCTGTTTGTGGAGCTCCCTGCCCAATCTGCGTCTGTGAAGCCCTCAAGCTTAACTCCACCAACCTATCTGTACCACAGTCCATAGACTGATGTGCCTCTAAGATATTTCAACACTTGCTTTGCAACAAGCCAATGCACTCTGGTCGGTTCAACCGTGAACTAACCCAACTGGTTGACTAAAAAACAAATATCAGGTCATGTGTTGACTAAGTACATCAATGACCTAATGAGTTGCCTGTATACTGTAGTATCCATTCGCTCTGCTATAATAGCATCCACCTTCCTCCAGTTTGTGAATAGACGTGTGGTCATGGGCCTACAATCCTGCATATGAAATCTCCAGAGAATCTCTGTTGTGTACTTTCCCTATCCCACAAAGATCTCACCATCACCTTGCCAAACCTCCAAGCCAAGGAAATAGTGCATCAACCCCATATCCTTCATCTCAAATTCCCTTGCAAGGTACTCCTTGCAATCTTGGATCAAGCTCTCATCTCCAGCCAGTATAAGGTCATCGACATAGAGAGCTAGAATGTGTAGAAACCCTCCAACCATGATGTAGTACAGGTTGGCATCTGCCTCACTCTTAGTGAATCCTAATCCTCGAAGGTAGCTATTAATCCGAGTGTACCATGCTCTCGGAGCCTGCTTGAGCCCATAAAGAGCTCTCTTCAACCTGCACATGTGTATCTCTGCTGAATTGCTGGAACCCCTCTGGCTGCTCGATATAGATGTCCTTCTCAACAACCCCATTGAGAAAGGTTGTCTTCACTTCCATCTGGTGGATCTTCCACCCCATCTGTGCTGCAAGTGCCAAAATAGCCCTGATGGATGAATATCGTGCTACTAGAGCAAAAGTCTCTTCATATTCTCTGCCCTCAATCTGTGAGAAACCCTTGGCCACAAACCTGGCCTTGGACTTCTCCACACTCCCATCTGCTCCATGCTTCAACTTGTACACCCATCTGGATCCAACTACTGATTTCCCCTTAGGTTGCGAAACAACCTCCCAAACATCATTCTTCATGATAGAGGAATAGTCGACCATGGCATCTTGCCAAACCTGTTAAGAAGTTGGCTCCTCATAAGAAGGCTCAGTGTCCACCTACTCTGTCATCAGTGCCATATAACCTGTATACTTGGGTGTCTGCTTCTTGATGCTCGGAGAGTCGTCTCTCTTCTAATCTCCCTTAACCGAATCCTCTGCCCACTTTGCTCGAACTTTCCCTATACTGGAATTCTTTGACTGGGTGGTTGCCTACACTTGCCCTGGGCTACGGTCCTCCTCATCCTGCTGGTCAACCCAACTACCAACTATCTTAACCTGAGACTGAGATACTGGCTAAGGCTCCATCTTAGAATCTCTATCATGCTCTCCTTCAACCGCCACTTCTCTATTTTGTGAACTCCTTGCCTTGCTGCTAAAGGCTGAACCTGTCTCTACTTTCAACTTGTAGAGATTCTTCACACTCACATGGTACACCTATCTGCTTCTTACATCTAGAAGCTAAGTGTCGGAGGTACGCCTTACCTCTGTTGAAGATGATATCATATCTCTTGTCCTCAAGAATAACTATTGAAAACAAGTTCTTATTCAGCCTTGGAACATAGAGAACATCTTTGAGATGAAGAGTATTACCTAACTCCCTCTCAAAGATGATAGTACCAACTCCCTTGGTAGCATACTTGCCATTATCTTCGATCTCGATATTCACCTGCATATTCTTCTCATCTAGCTGGCTAAAGTACTCTTGATTTCCAGTGTCATATGGAAAGAGGCTCCTGAACCAAT
This sequence comes from Pinus albicaulis, assembly GCA_034641835.2. NCBI lineage: Eukaryota > Viridiplantae > Streptophyta > Pinopsida > Pinales > Pinaceae > Pinus > Pinus albicaulis. Next base: position 587,136,740 of record CM076576.1, read on the forward strand.
GTACCACGTACTACTCCCTATTGAGCTTGCCATGCAAACTATCAATGAGAAGTCCTCAAACTGAGAAGAAAACTCGTCTACCTCATTTGATGCAACTACATGCTCCTTATTTGACCCCTTCTTCCTTCAGTTAGGACACTTGGAAGCATAGTGTCCAAAAGTATGGCAATGGAAGCATTTAATCTTACTCAGATCGATCTTCTTCTTGTCACCCTTTCGACTGTTTTCGCTCTTCCCTTTACCTGTCTTGTCTTTGACTTTACTTGCAAGAGCAAGATTTTTCTCCTCCTTCTCAACCTTGGAACCCTTGCCACTGCTGCTAGAAGTCTCAACTAGCCTGAGCCTTAGATCCTCTTGGATGAAGTCACTCCATAAGCGTTCCCAATCCGACAACTTATCTCGTCCATTTATACTCTGAACAAAAGTATGCCAATCTTTGGTAAACCCATTCAGAGCCACACACACTAGCTTTGTGTCTATAGGATTCTCTCCAACAGATGCTAGCTCATCACGAATTTTCTGAACTCTGGTGAGATAGGTAGTGACACTCTTACCCTTAAGCATCTTGATTGCCCTCAATTTTTCTTGGAGGACCATCTTTCATTTCTCTAAAGAGTTTTGGTAGAGCTTGACTAAGGCATCCCACATGTCCTTAGCTGTATCTTTACCTGCAACATGAGGAACTATATGATCCCAAAGTCCATCCAAGATTCGAGAGTGAAAGAAGATGTTGGCAGTTGAATTTGAGATGAAGGATCTAGTACTAATGCACTATTACCTGGGTCAAGAAGTATGGCAGAAACTTGGGGAAATATATTTGGGCAAGGAAAATACATCATCGAATTGTTGCAGAAATTTGGGATGATGGATTCCAAACCCATGACTACTCCAATGATCATCAATCTCAAGAAGTTGAGGAGCTCTGACTCAAGTCTCGTGGATCCTACCTCCTATCGAAAGTTGGTAGGCTCCCTGATGTATTTGGTAAACACTAGGCTGGATATATGTTTTGCTGTAAACATTCTTAGTCAGTGTTAGTTGGAGCACATATTGAGATATCTTCGTGGCACTATACATCACTGCCTAAAGTATGATAGTAAGGAAGTCAAGCTAATTGGCTTCACAGATTTTGATTAGGGTGGCAATGAGACAGATGGAAGGAGCACTACTAATGGATGCTTTAGTTTGGGAGCTGCTATGGTCTCATGGATGAGTAAGAAGCAAGATTCTGTTGTGTTGAGTAGTGCTGAGGTAGAATATGTGGCTGCATGCGAAGTAGGAAAAGAGGTTGTATGGTTGAGGAAGCTTCTGAAATTTTTTTTTGAGAAGCCTCTAAGTCCTACTATGATCAATTGTGACAACTAGAGCTACATCAAGATGTTTGGAGATCCCGTGTTTCATGCTAGGACGAAACATATCAACAATAAGTTCCACTATATCAGGAACTTGGTGCAGGATGGGATCGTGAAGCTGGAGTATGTCCTAACAGATGAACAGGTGGCTGACATACTAACAAAGTCTCTTCCTAATAAGAAGTTTGAATATCTTAGAAAAATGCTTGGTTTAATAGATATTTCTCGTCTTGTTGATAAAAATTTGGAAGAGATTTCTTGAGGCTTTGTGAGTGAAGCATTGCCTGGGACGACATCAGGCCGACACAATGTGTTGATGTCTAGATCCCAAAGTAGGGAGGGCGACGTTGGTCTTAGGGATTTGACCTCAGATACACACTTGGATCCTTGCGTTAATGGTTAGCAAGCAGGCCTGATGGTACCTAGAGAGGCTGAAAGCTTTAGTCCATCTTAGTCCCACCTCTCCATCTGGATAGATTGCCCTGGTCAATCTTCATAGTTCATATACTTTTTAAGCATTGTGGTGCTTAAAATCTTCATAGTTCATATAGTTTGACATCTTCTTTATGAATGCCTCCCTAGTTAAGAGAGAGTGTTGAAAATTGTAACTAGTTTTGGTCTTCATAAATGTAATTGAGTCACTATGTAATGTACTTGTCAAAAGAATAAAGAAAATCATTTTTATTATTGTTTCAATGACTTATTAAAGCATGGGTTTCATACTTGGGACATCATTATATTAGTAAAAGTCCCCATTGTGGACTCCTAGGATTAATATTGAGTCATTAGAGTCATTGTACATTTTATAAGACCCTTCTTGGGCTTTCGAATCATGTAAAAAGAATTATTTTTGAGTCAAATATGTATTATGTCACCTCCACACCAAGTCGACCCAAAGGAGATCAAGTCGGCCTCAATTTGGGCAATTCAACCTCACCCGGAGCCTATATATTGGAGCAAATCGAATTTATTTGGACACTCTCTCACTCAAGTTTGATATCTCAAGAAGTAGCTGGGAAAACTGCGAACTAGGAGCAGGAGGTCAAAAGAAGTGCGAGTTTGGTCAATGAAGAAGAAAATAAGAAAATCTAAATTTTGGGCTCTCTCTTTCTCTCTCTCGTGCCCTGTTACCACTCAAACTAGCAAAGGACCTAAATGGGTTCTTAAGAGGGCGACTGCTAGGCTAAGGGCAATGGGGGAGGCTTAGCCCACTGTCACCACGACTAAGACTCTCTGCTCTTTACGGACTTTCACTGATGGGAGGAGTCTCGATGTTTTTTGGGAAGCCACTTATAAAGGATAAATCAATGGATATGCGTGAAGTGACCCCAAAAGCCCTTTCCCAAGGGAGATGTAAGGAGTGGAGCCACTTGCTCTTAAAGCAAGGGGCTTGATCTTCTAGGGGGAAGGGAGAAGGATTAGAGGGTAAGGATGAAGGGTATGACTTGTAGAGATACTCCCTAATCCCTAAAATCCTATAAGAAATTGGTTTCCCAAATAGCCCTTGATGATTAATCTTTGATAGGAAACAAGACCACATGGGACCAAGTGGACCCAACACAGGTTCGAGGATGGAATATAGCAACCAACGATGTTCCTATCCTAGACAAGGAGAGGGGAAAGGAAAACAAGAAATTTTGCTTCAAAAGGTCAAATTTATCCTACTAGGATCTAGCTTAGGGGGATACCTAGGCAAAACTTGGTCCTAGAGCTAGGGCTTGAGGTTCCCAAAGATTCCATTGTCGGAATTGCCTCAAATTTGGAGGGTGAGGAGACCCACCAATGTAGTAGCCTCTAAGAGATCGAAGTTTTCCTGCGGGTGAATTCCCGAGAAATTGATGCCCTAGGTGACCTATTAGGGCTAGACCTAGGAAAAAGGGGAAAAAGGTAAGAAAAAAGGGGGCAATGACCACCCTTTTGAGGGACTAGTGCCTAATTTCCTGGGGGATATGGAGTGAAGGATGATAATGATTGAGAATTCAGTTTCTTGATCAAGGAGGCTTAGAAAGTCAATTTCGTCCAATGTCAAGGGAAAGAGAAGAAAAGTGACCTATTAAGCAATTTATACTTCATACAAATGGTGCAACCTTGTCAAGACAAAACAATCACTAGGACATTTCATTCATCTAACAATGGCCCATACATTAAATGAGCTAAATAGATACTTAATTCCACATTCCAATCATGCAACAATTAGCCCTAATTATAGCGAGGTTCAACAGTATGCAACAACAAAAATATATCATAAAAATTCACTTACAGTGTTAGAGAGTATATCCAACCTGCATCACATTTGCAAAAAACGAAACTCCAAGATAAAAATGGCCCAAATCCATGCATCAAAATTCAGCCATTATCCAAAATAATCCTCCAAGAAGAAATGTGAAGTTCTCTAAAGATAGAGAGATCCTTAGTGAAGTGATGATACAAATGAATGTAGCTAACATCAATTTATACCCCTTTTAGGAGTTTGAATTAGCCTATGAGCCTACATTAGCCCCTACTAATAAAATAATGTGCAAATGAAATCCCTATTGGTGACAAGCCCACCAGACTAGCTCATAAATGGAAAAATAAGCCTCTCAGGAGGTCAAATAATAATACGTACATGTCATGGGGCCCTCCAAAGGCCTAATAATATCCAAAAGTGCCATAATGATGTATAAAATCCTTAAAATATGATGGACAAAGGGGTGGCCCCTTGTTCTCCAAGTAGTAGACCTATGGTGCTTCCAGTGGGTGTGGGGGCACATAAATGATCCCATGGGTCTCCATATGAGTCGAAGATACCTGTAGATCCTCTACAAGGACTCGAGTGATGGAATGAATGCTGCCATGACATCGTACAAGTCTTGGGACACCTGCCAAGAGTGTGGGGCTCCCGTGTGGCCTGCTGGGCATAGTGTATCAAGTACATCATCATCATCCCAAAAGCGCATCGCTAGTAGTCTCTGAACATCGATGGGGAACCGTGGAGTGTTTTCTGTTGCTGTGGAGGCCCATGGCTCTCTACACACACCCTATATGTGCCAATGTAACCCTCTGTGGGTTAGTACCTCGTATAGGGAGACCAAACCCAAATGGAAACCACCTGCAATCCTGTATAAGATCCAATGCGTCCCCTAGGCTTTCAATACAACCAATCATTAGAGTAATCATGTAAAAGAGCTTACAAATCATGGATAACAAAGAGGGCACTTCACAATGTCATGCCCTTCCATAGTGGGCTGTGGCATGTGCTAGTGCCTCCATGCTCCAAAGGGGGTTAGCCAAGTACCTTATTAAGTGGTTTCAACCCTTAAAGGGGATAGTATGTCCAAGGTAAATCCGTCCAACAGGGGTGGAAAGTGATAAATAAGTAAAATAGTGTAGGGAATGAGAGGGGCAATCCTGGGCCACATATTGGGGCATAGGGGCAGCCAGATAAGGGGAAGCCCACACCAGGGTATATAATGTGTAGGAGGGAGCAATCATGGTACATGAGGTGCCCCGAATTTGATTATTACACCCTTCTTTATGTCTTTTTCCTTTTATGATTTTTCTTTAATTAACTGCTAGGGGCTCAAGGATAAGAGCATGATGTGTCATATAACAATGATTTCCCCTTTAAGGTAGGGCGGTTCATTGCCCTCTAGGGGTTGGGACAATCATGGGTTCCTGAATGACAAAGGAGGCTCATCTAGGGCCTATGGAACCAGGGTGATGGCTATGGGTATGGGGCAGAGCTCATGTATTGGCTTTTGCCCACGTGCTAATTATTTTTGTTTCGACCATCTTTTGCATTTTATGGTACAATTTCCTATTAAGTGTGTTCAATTATGCTTTTTCTTTTTCTTTTCGCTGCTTCAATTCAGGGCATTGTTCTAGGCTTGACGCAAGGTGGGGGCAAGGGGATAGGGAGGCTGACCCTATGTGAACCTAGGTGGGAGAAATGATGAATGGGGTATAATGAGTGGAAGGGGAGTATTATATGCCGATAAAGGAGCGATGCCACACACCGAAAGTCAGGGTTTCCCAAGTAGTACCACCCTAGAACCAAATGGTCAATAAAGGAGATCCCACGGGACTAAGATGCAAGGGTAACACCCAAAATAGATCAAGGGGACAGGAGCACAAACTAAGCCCACTCTTTCCGCCAAATCCCCCCATCAATCCATGCCCAGAAGTATCCATGATAAGTAAACACAATACTCAATTACCAAATGACAAGACATACCTTTAGATTCGGGAGGCCCACCTTCAAACATACGATCAATACAGATGGGTGAGGGACCACATGGCTGGCTCAGGTGGCGGAGAAATGGCACAACGAGCTAGAAGAAGGCTCTAAGGGGTTGCCGGCTGAGGTCCATTATGGATAAAAAATTCTCCTAGGGATATCACCCACGAAGTCGTGGGTAACATGTAAAATGAATTATTTGAGTCAAATATGTATTATGTCACCTCCACACCAATTCTGCCTAAAGGAGATCAAGTCGGCCTCAATCTGGGCAATTCGACCTCACGTGGAGCTTATATATTGGAGCAAATCGAATTCATTTGGACCTAGGGGTCGAATGAATGTTCCTAGGGGTTAGTCTTGCATATTGCAACCTTGAAACTTCATAAAATATTGAGAACGAAGTATAAAATTCTTTTGTAGCTGTGAAGATGCCTCCTCTAGGGTTAGAGACGCTGTATTAGGTCACCTTGAAGAGCGAAATCATCAAATCTAAGTAATTATTGACTCCATTTTTCCCAATAGGCAGACATTGGTCTTGAAATCCATGGTGATCACCTTTTCATGTAGATTTTCTCATGGACAAATCTCTCTTTCTTCACCTCCTCTCTCTTTTTCCTCGACCCTCAAGGTTAAGGGAGCCTCTCTAGGGCTTGGTACGAAATCCTATAGGAGAGTGTATTTTGAATTATTTCAGGATAGGATTGTTCCTTAGATTCTCCTCTAGGCATCCTCAAGTTTTGAATGAATTCTGACGGTGGAATTTCATTTTATTTGATGCCCTAGTTATTGTACTGAGTGGGAACCCTTGAAGCTGCCCTTCAACTTAGGGTTTTCTTGAAGGTTTGTACCTTAGCATCATATCATTCAAAACCTTTTCTCTTAACTATCTTGACCTTGGATGAACTCGTATCTCATCAAATACCTCAACCCTAGGTCTTCTATAATATCTCTTTCAAGGGGTTTTTTGTGGAATTCCATCCTTGCTAGGAGAGTGTATCTTGAATTATTTCTGGATAAGATTGTTCCTTAGACTCTCCTCTAGGCATCCTCAAGTTTTGAACAAATTCCGACAGTGGAATTTCATTTTATTTGATGCCCTAGTTATTGTATCGAGTGGGAACCCTTGAAGCTTCCCTTTAACTTAGGGATTTCTTGAAGGTTTGTACCTTAGTAGCATATCATTTGAAACCTTTTCTCTTGACTATCTTGACCTTGGATGAACTCGTATCTCATCAAATACCTCAACCCTAGGTCTTGTATAATATCTCTGTCAAGGGGTTTTTCGTGGAAATCCTTCCTAGCTTCTCCCAAAACTCACACCTCAATTGAGCCTTTCCATTGAATGAGCCATCCTTGCCTCACTTTAAGTTTAAACCCTAGTGTAGCCATATTAATCTCAAGTGAGGGATACTGGGACTCCTCCCGTCGGTGAAAATCTGAAAAGAGAAGGGGACATAGGCTGTGGTGACAATGGGCTTTTGTCCCAAATTGTTGTTGTGCTCTCTAGCTCTAGCCTATATACTAGTCCTGCTAGTTTGTGCAACAACATGTTCCACCCCTGACTTCAGACTTAGATAGAAGACCTTGAGGGAGCTACATGATACGCTTTCGGTGGGACATTCCCAGGCATTATATGAGCACGAGGTACAACGGATGGGGCTTGAGGCAATATTGGGGCGCCCCATTAGGAAACAAGACAACTAATTTATTCGTGTGATCTGGCAGGATCCGAGTGGTTTAGCTTGCATCATGATGATTATCGATACATGGTGTCCATTTGTTGATTGCATACAGGGATCAAGGGAGAGGCACAGATGGGTTCCAACAACTATCAGTACTATGTGGCAGTCAGTAGAGATTGGGAACTGTGAACTCTTGATATGGCTATGGGAACCAGGGATCAAGTTGGTTTCTAGATCACTCCACTTCTCAATGAGTAGGGATATGACACCGAGTCATCTAGTTGATTTGGGGATTGACACGTGGAGGATTGCAGAGACGTTCACCATGTGGCGATTTAGATTTTCCCTATTGATGCTCAGGATTGAGTCTAGTTGTAGATTGGTAGACTCTGACCTCGCTGAGATGCATTGGTAGGACGCGGTTCAGGGTTGTGGATTCGAACCTTACGGATGCTTTTTTATTTCTCATACATATAGCTGGTGTACTCTCTATTAGTGGTATGTACCCTTTCAAAGTCTAATATAAATTACATATTGTTGGGTTGAAGCGTTTTCATGGTCTCTATGTGGTTTTGTGTTTACCTTTATTGAAATAAATTATAAAAAGTGCACCTACAGCCATATGTACACAAACTGTTTGATGAATACCACAGAGACAAACTCAAACAAAACTTAGAAATTTGGTGGGGATTTTGAGATATTCCTGGGGTGTCTTACATGATCTTCAAATCTTGTCTTATACATTGTATTCATTGTAAAAGGAAGTTTCCCCCTTGAAGTCGATTGTAATTATTGGCTTATCATTTTTAAGGTGCATGGTTCATAATGTATGATATTGTAAAAATAATAGAGCCAACATTAGGTTATTGGCAACTAATAATGTGTCTTTGAATTAAAAGTGATGTATCTATCTGAATAGAGCACACTAATTATCGTATGTTGTGTTTTTGGAAAAAATTCAAACTTCAATTTTGGAAGTCAGCAACCTTTGTTTTAAGGTAGTGAAAATGACTTTGAAATTCACAAAATAGAATTTTGGGTTAGCTTTGTAAGGTTCCATTTAATGCAAAGCTCTCTATCAGTTTGGCAACTATTATTTCATGTTAACGGTTTTTTCCATTCAAAAGCTTTTTAAAATATTAATTTGGATGATTGTTGCCTTTGATTGATTTTACAGGTAATTGCTGCATTACGAGAGTCCGGACTCGAGTCTTCTAACTTGATTCTTGGTATTGACTTCACCAAGAGCAATGAATGGACAGGCAATATAACTGATTCTTGTCTCTCCATCTCTGCTTTCTAGAAAACAGAGAATTAGATGGCTAATATTTTAGGTTGGTTTGTTTAAGTGATGCAAACTTCAATTGTTAATTTCATTAGTCTTGGTGATTGCAGGTAGACATTCTTTTAATGGTCGAAGTCTACATGAGATTGGGAGTGTTATGAATCCATATGAACAAGCTATTTCAATCATTGGACGTACTTTGTCTCCTTTTGATGAGGACAATCTAATCCCATGTTATGGCTTTGGTGATGGTGGGAAACTAACTCTTTGATCTATTTATTCTGTTTTTGTACTCTGCTTTTATAGATCATAATTAGATCAGTACTAACTATTAACTATCTTTAGAAGCAATGGACTTCTACTAATCTTTGGTTATTCATGGTGCAGCTACTACACACGATGTTAATGTCTTCAGCTTCAATGAAAACAATCGACCTTGCCATGGGTTTGAACAAGTGCTTCAGCGCTATAAGGAGATTGTTCCACATCTAATATTAGCTGGTTTGTAGCTTAGATTCATTTCACACATGTTTCTTATGATAATGCCATATGGCCATGGGTTTTGCTCTTATAAGATCTTTCTTATCTTATGTGTGATCTAAAAAGATAGGAAATCTTTGGATAATTCAATCAATATGACAATTCTGTGATCTTGTTGTTGAATATAATGGATAAAAAATTGAGAATCAAGATATAAATTGTTTAAATGGCTGCGACTTGTTTGAACAGTTAAAAGTAAAGAATTTCTGTACACCTTATTCATGAAGAAATTCAAATTGAATGACTGAATTTAGAACCAATGCAAAACAGGGAAATGATGAGGCTGAAAATTGGAAAGGTGAGTTGAGATACTGTAACATAATAATTCAAAGAATCCCATCAGAAACATTGGAACATGGATAGTGGAAAATCAGGCTAAAGCATAAAGCAGCAGCATGCAGGAAGCCATTAATTATCTTCTTAAGGGTTTGACCTTTCTCTTTTTCTCTGCCAAGGTAAATCTATTGCAAGTCAGTAGGACCACATCAGGGGGCTAGAGGATGCCTCATCTGGCGACTTCTGCCAACAAACGCAAGAAGGGGCAACTTGTGAGCCTTATTTACCATTTACAAGGAATCTATGTCTTTCCTAAAAATCTAACCTAGCTTCAATCTGCATTGCTACTTCTGATTTAAAAACAATAACCCCCCCAAATGCAGCATGGAGGATTGTTCATTGGGAGTTGCTCAACATCTCCACAAATATTGCAAGCATTCAAGTAAGATGGTATGCTAGATCTCTCTGCAGTGTGTCCTAATCATCCAACTGTCTCCCAGAAATGTGCCTCTTCTCTGGAGTGGGTCCATGGATAGGAGCATTAGAGAACTTTTGAGGCCTAAAATGGGCCTCCTAAGAAAAATGTACAACGAAAATAAACTTGATAAGAACCAATAGGATTCAAGACGATGATGTCAACCATGGGGATGATTCACCATTTTTGGGGAAAAAGTTAAAAAGATTAAAAAATAATAAAATAATAAAACTACTTTTTCAACTTGTATTTCAACTTATATGCCTAAGGTTTTACTCAAATTTTAAGTGGGAGTACTTGTTGGATGTGTTGTCGCACAGATTGTCAGGGCACCGCGACAACGGCTCAGATTGGAGGCTGTCACCTTTATCCCCAATCTCTCTATTTAAGCCGTCTCCTTGCAAGCTAAGCGAGGTAGACCCTATTAGAAATGAGGATGAAGAATCCAGGAGACACAGCTAAAACATCAAATACTTGATAAAATAAACGAGATTCCATAGATCTAAATTAGATTTCACGCTTAAGACCAGTGCCTTATGGAGTCAAACAAGATCTCGCTATGCAATTATAAACAAGTAAGTGATGATTAACTACTGCTTATTAAAACACGATTGATCACAATGATATTCAATTGAAAAATGCCACGATCATTCATTAAGATACTTGAGCCAATCAAAGCTTATCATGAAACAACCATTGAGATAAAAATGCCCGATGCTTGAAATATTTCCGAATTTAAGATATTTCAATATAACCCAGTTCGAAAATTAAAATGATCCACAGTCAAACTTTAGATAAAGAAAAATTAGCGCACTTGACTATAGAAAATTTGAAATTTTTTTTATATTTTTGTATTTTTTTTTAGAGTTTTTGGAATTTTTTATTTTTATTATTTTATTTTTTAAAACAAAAATTATAGCTAATTCTAAGGAGAAGCTAAAATTAAAATCTAAGTCTAAAACTAAATTAAAATTCTAAAGAGAAGTTAGAATCTAAATCAAAACTAAACTAAAATTAAAACTAAACAAATTAAACTAAAACTAAATTAAAATAAATAAAAAATTAGAATCTAACACTAAATTAAAACCTAAAAACTAAAACTAAGTTAAATTTAAATCCCAAAAAAATTTAAAACTAAATCTAAAACCTACGCTAAACTTAACACTATCAGAATAAAACCATCAAATTCTATAACCCAACACTAACTTACGCTATTAACAATGAAATCTAAACTAAAATCGAACCATGCACTAAATGAACCAAAAAATAAACGCGGGTTTTATCATTTTAATGTTGTGTGCGTTTGTCGTTTTATTTGAATTTGCAGGTTGGACGGCGGGACGAACCAGACGGCGACAAGAAGGACAGGGGGTCGACGGACAAGGTGAGACGGCTATGCGGAAGAAGATGCAGGCTTCGAATTTTTCTTTTTAAAAAAAAAAAATTGATGGCAAAGACAGCGTTTTTGAGGGAGGAAGGACGGCTCGAAAGGTTGAGGCAAGGGTAAGAAGATTGATGAGCGGACAGAAGAAAGGAACGATGGTGAAGTCGGATGAGCTTTGCTGGACGGCAAAGTGGATAGCAGACGCGTGAGGAAATGAGAAAGGGAGTTTCGATGCAGCAAAGAAATCGTGGACAGGGGTAAGGACGAAGGCTCAACGGATGATGGAGATGCATGAGTTCGATGGCAAAGAAATGAGAGCAGGCAAAGACGGCTATGCAAAGGGAAGAAATGTAACAGCTAAATGAATGCTGGGTAGATCGAATAGGAACGAACAGCGAATGAACCCAGTACACACAAATTTCTCTTTCCAAATTAAAAGAAACTTCCTGCAAACTCAGATTTATAATGCTCCTTAAAAATATCGCCCAGACTCATCCACAGTAGTAATTTGAGGCCAGATCTGGCCTTTGAAGGCTAGATCTGCCTCAGATATTAAAAAAAAAAATCGATTTGAACCCTGAATCTGCAAGAGACCAGCCAAATCTGAAGATACACACCAAGAAACGATTAAACCCTTACAGTCCTAAAAGAAAATTTACAAATTTACAACTAGTTTACAGATTTAAAACCCTCATGGTCAGATTTGAATCTATTTTGGTACGCTTAGAAATTAAAATTTTTACCTATATAAGCTGAAACCCTGTAAAATCACAAATATCGTAAGATAGACCTGGAATTTAACAAATAAAGAGCTTATCAGATTTATGTTTATTGAGAGTCGGCTGGTCCAACCGAAGACTTTCCCAGACGCCCAATCTTAAAAAAAATTTCCTTTCACACTTAGATCTGAATCTTAGATCGATAGAGGTTTAAGAAAACAACATGAGACCTTTGCAGAAAAATCAAAATGTTATTTTATAAGCCCAGAAAACTGCACAAGATACCTGTATGCAGATCAATCCATGAAGGCCATCAACCATAAAATACAAGAAACAAAGTAGCAGAGTTTAGAGACAATTCACCACATAGATCCGAGAAGGAACATCAAAATTTGTAACCCCAAAGTCTTTATGCTTTATTCCTCAAAAGTTTACAAGAGCTTCTAAGAGCAAGTGCACGATCCTCAGATCAAATGACTCAAGAATGATAAAGACCTCTAAATTTATAGGACAAAATCTTTAATAGCTAGTTTGGATAATCCTCGTCAAAATAATCTCAACCGTCCAAAAGATTTAATTATCTTTTATTCCGGAGCGTTGAAATTAAAATTTTGGGGAAAAAACGAATTTATCATTTAATTCAATTTTAATTAACTCAAAAATATTATTTTTGAGTTAATTACCCCAAAATTTTGACCTTGACTTAACCACCAAGGCCCAAGGGTTCAATATTTCTTAAAATTCTCAATATTCCCTTGGCCTGGGGCTGTCAAAATCATTTTCCAAAGACCCACAAATTTTGCCTTTAAAGATTTAATCCTAATTTAGGACCCTAAATTAATTAAATTTCTGGTTTAGGATTTTATTAATTAATCGACCAGAAAATTTAATTAATTGACTAAGAGGGGATTATAATTATTTTTCCAACCCTCTTTTACATGAGATAATACATTTACATACATGAAGGGGGAATACCCATTCGTATAGACCCTCAAATAAATACCCAATTCTGCGTCTCAAAACATGATCTAGTAGACCAAGTAGTTGAAACTACTTTTACAAGGACTCGATAAAAAACACTAGGACTCACTTAGCATGTTGATGACAAATTCCACCCTAGCTTTGGGGTGAGGCTGGAGGGAAAAACTCTGCCGATCACTTTCGTGAATCAGTGAGACAAAAAACCTCCTAGGATAGAGATCATCAACAACATACTAGGCTTACCTAGGTTGTTACATACATTGACGGTCTTACTTAGATCATTATCATAACATGCAGAATGGGTTTACATCATTTTTAAAAATTGTCGACTGATGACTGATGATGGAATCTGAATGGCGCAACCACGTCGAACATGAAGAATCCCATTTGAAAAAATGGGGGTGTACTGCTATGGGGTAGTTGACAAAGTGCGGTCAACATCTGGCTCTACTTGGGGACACGTTGCTTCATTGAAGGAATGTGAGAATCTAGAATCTGCATCCAAGCAACACACAAGATTACATAAGTAGCGTCCATCCAAATATCATCATATAACATTAAGCTCATGAAAAATAGAAGCTCTTCTTTTATTTATTATTCTACTTAACATGAAAAGTAAATCTAATCTAACTGCAAAATGAAATGCTGAAATAACAAGGTGTAAGGTTAGAGATACAATACAGAGGATGCCCTGTGGCATCATATGTGCTCAATATAGTGTATGCTGAGCATTTGCCTGCTTTTAGGCAAGTCTGTAGGCTGCTTTTCAGATGTGCCATGTCCAATCTTGCTAATTGTAGGACTTTGTCTTATCTGAATGTCAAGCTGCTCTCGACCATCAGAAGAATCAAACCACTTACTTCTTCTTTTTTGCTTCTTTCTCTTCTTCTGAGTGGGTTGTGATGTCAGCAATGAGACCACTGTAGAATTCTTGTCCTTATCTTGAAGATGTTTGTACAAAATATCTGAAGAACCTGGAGCGTGACCAATACTATTCTGGATATACTTTGTCAATGGTGACACATAAGCTTGGTCTTTCTCAACATCCTTTGAAACCATAGTTAAATCCTCCGTGTGATGAGATGGGAATGGCTTTAGCAGACAAGAAGTCTTATGATCTGTTGAGAAATCTGACTTGGGTTGGAAATTCAGCATGTGTGATCTTTCCATTCTTTCCAACTTCTTTTGGACAACAGTCATTTCCTTCGCATGACTCTCTTCAATCATCAACAATCTATGTTCCATGTTTTTTATTGATTCATCATTATCTGCTTTCATGGCCATGAAGAAACTTTGCATACAGTTCATCTCTTTCTTATGATTTGTTTCCATGATCGTCATTTCCTTAACATGTTTTTCTTCCATGGCAATTATTTGATTGGAGGGATTAAATTCCATGATCTTTAACCTATTTTCCATGACATTTATTTCCTGTGCATGACTTGCTTCCATGGAAGTTAGCTTATTTTGAAGATTGATTTGGTTAGCTTCCATGTTTTGAATCATTTGCGTATGATTGGGTTGCACATCCTTAATCATCTGAGTTGATTCCTTAACCTGACTTTCATGATCTTCTATATGCACGTGATAGTCCTTACCAACAACATTAATTTGATGGCTCGACCCTGCCATTCTACTAGCTATGATTATTTTGACAACATGGCAAGTAACCTCCTCATGAAGAGCGTTACAGGCTCTACAATAAGGCAGAGCTTCATCCACAAGATTTGCAAACTCGAGTTGATTTGTCGGTCTTTGCTCATTAGATAGGCCTCTTTCCTGCAAAGCATTATTATTTCTAGGTTGAGAATTCTGCATTTGAGCCCTTTCCATTTGAACCAACCTAGCCTGTAAGACACTTATTTCCTTAGCATGTTCAGAGATCAATTTCGCTTGATTAAGCTCCATGATTTCAAGCTTTTGCATTAATCTTTTCATAGGGTCATCATCATCTTCTAGAAGTTCTTTTAACTTAGAATCTGTCAAAGACCTATCAAAATCTGGAGTTTTAGACATTTCAGATGCTTTCTTATCCTTTTCAATCTCCTCAGCCAAAGATTGACAAGCTTTATAATTTGCAGTTTTAGCCCGCCTTAACTCATATGAAGTATCAGAATCAAAAGCATCAATGTAAAAATTCAAAAGAGATCCATCAGGAGGTTTATGAGTTTGAGATATTTCTCTAAGGATACCATTAAATCTCCTGTTAAATTCTTCAGTCGTTTCACTTTCTTTCTTTTTTATGGTACTGATCTCTCTTACCAAATGCAGATCTTCCCTTTTATCACCATACTTTTCCTTAAAGGCAGCTACAATTGATTCAAAAGTATCAAATGAATTATCAAGCTTTTCCGTAAACCATTCAGCAACATCCTCACCAAAAGTAAGAACAAAAATTTTCTTATATCATCGAAATTATTATTTGCAACTGCAAATCTATTCCACCAGTTAGTGAAAGCAAACAAATGAGATTTAACACTAACTGCATCATTTCCTTGAAAAGAAGGTAATTTATCCATTTGAGGAACATCATGGGGATAACCCTAAATATTAGCAAAATTACGCGGGGCAAAAACATCCATGATATCGTTTTTAGGATTTTAAAAATAGATCCGTGTTCAAGAATAATCAAAAGGTCCTCAAGAAGCGAACTTCTTAGCAGGAACTCTTGTAAGAAATTAAATAATTGGAGTCGCCACTTGAACATGAATTTAATTCTAAAACAGAAGAAATAATCGAGAGATAGCAGATGGATATCCGGGGGGGATTCTTGTCTGGGAGTAAAAAGATGAATAAGTGGAGTCGCCACCCAAACAAGAAGCCAACCAAAATGTCCAGGTGCTAAAGATACGATGATGAAATGATTAGTGATATGACGAAAGATAAGACGATGAAAAAATGAAGAGATGAAAAGTCGCCAGGAAATGTGATCCCTTGTGATAGGCTAATGAATGGCGATGAAAGATCAGAAGATTATAAAATGTCGTTCAGACCAAGGACAGAAAAACTCTATCCCCGGCAACGGCGCCAAAAAAATGTTGTCGCGCAGATTGTCAAGGCACCGCGACAACGGCTCAGATTGGAGGTTGTCACCTTTATCCCCAATCTCTCTATTTAAGCCGTCTCCTTGCAAGCTAAGGGAGGTAGACCCTATTAGAAATGAGGATGAAGAATCTAGGAGACAAAGCTAAAACATCAAATACTTGATAAAATAAACGAGATTCCACAGATCTAAATTAGATTTCACGTTTAAGACCAGTGCCTTATGGAGTCAAACAAGATCCCGCTATGCAATTATAAACAAGTAAGTGATGATTAACTGCTGCTTATTAAAACACGATTGATCACAATGATATTCAATTGAAAAATGCCACGATCATTCATTAAGATACTTGAGCCAATCAAAGCTTATCATGAAACGATCATTGAGATAAAAATGCCCGATGCTTGAAATATTTCCGAATTTAAGATATTTCAATATAACCCAGTTCGAAAATTAAAATGATCCACAGTCAAACTTTAGATAAAGAAAAATTAGTGCACTTGACTATAGAAAATTTGAAATTTTTTTATATTTTTGTATTTTTTTTAGAGTTTTTGGAATTTTTTATTTTTATTATTTTATTTTTTAAAACAAAAATTATAGCTAATTCTAAGGAGAATCTAAAATTAAAATCTAAGTCTAAAACTAAATTAAAATTTTAAAGAGAAGTTAGAATCTAAATCAAAACAAAACTAAAATTAAAACTAAACAAATTAAACTAAAACTAAATTAAAATAAAAAATTAGAATCTAACACTAAATTAAAACCTAAAAACTAAAACTAAGTTAAATTTAAATCCCAAAAAAAATTTAAAACTAAATCTAAAACCTACGCTAAACTTAACACTATCAGAATAAAACCATCGAATTCTATAACCTAACACTAACTTACGCTATTAACAATGAAATCTAAACTAAAATCGAACCATGCACTAAATGAACCAAAAAATAAACGCGGGTTTTATCATTTTAATGTTGTGTGCGTTTGTCGTTTTATTTGAAATTACAGGTTGGACGGCGGGACGAACCAGATGGCGACAAGAAGGACAGGGGGTCGACGGACAAGGTGAGATGGCTATGCGGAAGAAGATGCAGGCTTCGAATTTTTCTTTTTAAAAAAAAAAAATTGATGGCAGAGACAGCGTTTTTGAGGGAGGAAGGACGGCTCGAAAGGTTGAGGCAAGGGTAAGAAGATTGATGAGCGGACAAAAGAAAGGAATGATGGTGAAGTCGGATGAGCTTTGTTGGACGACAAAGTGGATAGCAGACGCGTGAGGAAATGAGAAAGGGAGTTTCGATGCAGCAAAGAAATCGTGGACAGGGGTAAGGACGAAGGCTCAACAGATGATGGAGATGCATGAGTTCGATGGCAAAGAAATGAGAGCAGGCAAAGACGGCTGTGCAAAGGGAAGAAATGGAACAGCTAAATGAATGTTGGGCAGATCGAATAGGAACGAACAGCGAATAAACCCAGTACACACAAATTTCTATTTCCAAATTAAAAGAAACTTCCTGCAAACTCAGATTTATAATGCTCCTTAAAAATATCGCCCAGACTCATCCATAGTAGTAATTTGAGGCCAGATTTGGCCTTTGGAGGCTAGATCTGCCTCAGATCTTAAAAAAAAAATTCGATTTGAACCCTGAATCTGCAAGAGAACAGCTAGATCTAAAGATACACACCAAGAAACGATTAAACCCTTACAGTCCTAAAAGAAAATTTACAAATTTACAACTAGTTTACAGATTTAAAACCCTCATAGTCAGATTTGAATCTATTTTAGCACAGTTTAGAAATTAAAATTTTTAAATGAGAGGCACAAGCCTTTGAAACCCTGTAAAATCACAAATATCGTAAGATAGACCTGAAATTTAACAAATAAAGAGCTTATCAGATTTATGTTTATTGATAGTCTGTTGGTCTAACCGAAGACTTCCCCAGACGCCCAATCTTAAAAAAAAATTCCCTGCACACTTAGATCTGAATCTTAGATTGATAGAGGTTTAAGAAAACAACATGAGACCTTTGCAGAAAAATCAAAATGTTATTTTATAAGCCCAGAAAACTGCACAAGATACCTGTATGCAGATCAATCCATGAAGGCCATCAACCATAAAATACAAGAAACAAAGTAGCAGAGTTTAGAGACAATTCACCACATAGATCTGAGAAGGAACATCAAGATTTGTAACCCCAAAGTCTTTATGCTTTATTCCTCAAAAAAATTTACAAGAGCTTCTAAGAACAAGTGCACGATCCTGAGATCGGATGACTCAAGAATGACAAAGACCTCTAAATTTATAGGACAAAATCTCTAATGGCTAGTTTGGATGATCCTCGTCAAAATAATCTCAACCGTCCAAAAGATTTAATTATCTTTTAATCCGGAGCGTTGAAATTAAAATTTTGGGGAAAAAACGAATTTATCATTTAATTCAATTTTAATTAACTCAAAAATATTAATTTTGAGTTAATTACCCCAAAATTTTGACCTTAACTTAACCACCAAGGCCCAAGGGTCCAATATTTCTTAAAATTCTCAATATTCCCTTGGCCTGGGGCTTTCAAAATCATTTTCCAAGGACCCACAAATTTTGCCTTTAAAGATTTAATCCTAACTTAGGATCCTAAATTAATTAAATTTCCGGTTTAAGATTTTATTAATTAATTGACCAGAAAATTTAATTAATTGACTAAGAGGGGATTATAATTATTTTTCCAACCCTCTTTACATGAGATAATACATTTACATACATGAAGGGGGAATACCCATTCGTATAGACCCTCAAATAAATACCCAATTCTGCGACTCAAAACATGATCTAGTAGACCAAGTAGTTGAAACTACTTTTACAAGGACTCGATAAAAAACACTAGGACTCACTTAGCATGCTTATGACAAAATCCACCCTAGCTTTGGGGTGAGGCTGGAGGGAAAAACTCTGTCGATCACTTACGTGAATCAGTGAGACAAAAAACCTCCTAGGATAGAGATCATCAACAACATACTAGGCTTACCTAGGTTGTTACATACATTGACGGTCTTAGATCATTTACATCATAACATGCAGAATGGGTTTACATCATTTGTAAAACTGTCGATTGTTGACTGATGATGGAATATGAATGGCACAACCACGTCGAACATGAAGAATCCCATTTGAAAAAACGGGGGTGTACTGCTATGGGGTAGTTGACAAAGTGCGGTCAACAGGATGCAAAATTTAATTCCTCATCCAAGGAGTATCCATGTTGCATACTTTCGATGGACCCTGCTACACGAAAAATGAGAAATACATGAAAAACCATGATTGCATTCATGTTTTTCATGTATTTGTCATTTTTTGTGTAGCAGGGTCCATTGAAAGTATGAAATATGGGTACTCCTTGGATGAGAAATCAAATTATGCATCCAGCGAGTGTTCCTGCTCAAAATTTGAGTAAACCTATCGGGAGATAAGCTGAAAATACGAGCTGAAAAAGTAGTTTTTTCCTTTTTCCCTCTATAATTTGATGATGCAATCTAATCTTATTTTATTATTTCCACTATTATTTTATAATTTCCTTAGGAGACCCATTTTAGACCTCAAAATTCCCCAATTAAAGTACTCAGCTGACACCTAGCCCCAGAATGACTCTGCGCTCTTGTAGCCCCCAAATACCTGTTTCAGTCTCTTCTTTCTGGTAAACCATACATAGGCAATATGAAATCCGAGATGAGTATATCTTGGCTTTGATTATGATTAATAATGCTTGAAGGCCGCTTTACTCTACCTTTTGGACAAGCGTCTTTTGACCCAACTATCTTTACTATCATGAATTCCAATCTTCCAATGACCCTCTCTACTATTTGAGCATTGGTGTAGTCTTGCATATTAAATTTTTAGTGTCGTTACAAAGTAAGGGCTTGCCATAGCTCCAAAAACAACCATTTTCATACAGGGCCTGATGCATCCTTTTGCATTTTAAATAATTTGTCAGGTATCGAGTAGTTGCGCCGAGAGGCACTCTCCAGCCCAATATGGTAGAGATGTTGTAATGTCCTGTCCTGTCATGTTTAACATTTTGACTAAGTCAAATTATATACAAATCAAAATCAAAGTTAAAACTAAAATTAGGTAAAATAAACTAATAATTAAAGTAAAATAGTTAATTTAGTGTTGGTAGTATTTTGAATGTAATATTTTAAAATATAATATTTTTGTTTAAAATATAATATAATATATTTTTAATAAAATTATTCATTTTTTATTGGGCTCAAAGGTGCTCTCCAGCCTAGCATGCTAGAGATGTGTAACACAACATAATATAATGTAAACATTTTGACTCGGTCAAATTAAAATTAAAATATTGTAGAGATGTGTAACTTAATGTAATGTAAGCATTTTAACTCGCTGAAAATAAAATAAGAATAACAAAATAAAAATAACCCTATAAAAATTAAATAATATAAAATATAAAAATGACCCATGGTATTGACCCCCATTATATTCATGTGGAATATAACCTATTTAAGGGGGAAAGTAAACTAGCCTAGATCCATCTTAGTTTAATGTTATATTTAGATACATAATTAGCTATAGAAAATGATGACGTTAAATCCATGTAGCCTATAAAGTTAAAACTTTTTTATGGATATATTTGTGCTAAGCATTTGTATGGATCTGTTCGGTGGCCCTATGTCTTTTTGCATGCTATGTTACTATCATTGAATGGATGAATACATAATGTGTATATATGCGTAGAACCTTCAAAGCTCTGCATTACATTTGTTGGTCAAGACCCTTCACTTGACCTCTAGAACCTACTCCTTATAGTGCTACGCCTACCCTAACGACATTAATTATGTCGTAGATCTTAGGGATTAGGGTTACAACCCCAAGGTTCTTAGTTGGATTCATTGTTTTAAGATATGTAGGGGTCTTGAGCAGCGGATTAGGCTCGAGAGCTTTGTTTGTATGTATTAGCTAGAGGCCAAAGACGAGAGAATACATCAAACATCCTTGCAAGGGTTGGGCTCCCCTTGGCTGAGAGCAGCATGTGAGTAGTTCGAAACGAGAGTTCGAATAGTTGTATTGTTGGGGTTTTGTTCAAGGTGATTGAAATGTTAATAAAATCTACCCGCCAATTTTACGGAGTTGATTCACTAGCAAAGACCAGGAATATGGAAAGAGAATAATATATAATTTATGAGTGTGGATTTATGTTATTATGTATCCTTACGTTGACCATGAGAATGTGAGTATTTTGTACATTGTTTGATGCAGCTATTGCATGACAGGATCCAGAGTCGGCTCCTGCGTTGCCCACATGATTGTGGCGAGCGAAGAGAGGATTGGGGGCTATATATGCATGTGGCTTGCCATAAATGGCGCGACTTTCTCATCGCGCTTCTGGAGGCTATTCAGTGATTCATGAAGGTGTTTTTAAGAAGAGTAGGGGTAAGCAGGACTACGCAACGTACAAAACAATAGTTGCTTCTTCATTCTAATGAGTTATTTGATAATCACTTTAATATAATATCTGTAATATATTCTCTTAATTTATGTGTAATAATGATTCTATAATGCTCCGATGGATCTAGGATGGCAAGTTTAGAAATGAATAAGCTTAACTATGAAAGTGAGCAAGGTGAGGGGCGGTGGGGGAAATATTAGGTAAAATTTAATTATTACATTTTATCTAATATTTCTATCTACCTCCATCCACTTTTTACTAGGTTATATTGGGTAAAATATAATACTATAAAATTACATTTTACCCAATATTCCCCCCATCTGATCCACTTCTTATTGTAATTTTTCTTTATATTTGAAGTTTAAAAGTAAACAAACTCAACTATAAAATTAGCAGGGGTGGGGAAATATTGAGTAAAAACTAACGGGAAATATTAGGTAAAATGCAATAATATTACATTTTAATTAGTATTTCCCCCATCCCTGGCCACTTTTTATTGGGTGGGGGTGGTAATAAATATTGGGTAACATATAATAGTATAATATTATATTTTATTCAAGATTTCCCTTGACCCAATCAACTTTTTATTAAAAAAATTCTTTATATTTGAGGTTTATAAGTAAACTTAACTCCTATGTAAACATTTGATCCCAGTATGGTAAGGATGTAATCTTAACATTTCAACTTGATAAAAATAAAATAAAAACATAAATTTAATAATTATATTTATATAATTGATTATAATTAATAATTAAACCAATCTAGATCCATCTTAACTATGGATCTACCAAGCGTTGAGGGGCGTTCTCTAGCCTAGTATGGTAGAGATGTTGTCCTGTCTTGTCTTGTTTAACATTTTGACTTGGTCAAATTACATTAAAATAAAAATTAAATTAAATAAAATAAACTAATAATTAAAGTAAATTAGTTAATTTAGCGCTGACAGTTTTTGGACTCTATATTTTGAATATAATATTTTTTATTTATTTTTTAATAAATTTATTCATCTTTTATTGGGCTCAAAGGTGCTCTCTAGCCCAGTATGCTAGAGATGTGTATTGTAATGTAATGTAAACATTTTGACTCAGTCAAAATAAAATAAAAATAAAAATATGGCAGAGATGTGTAACTTAATGTAATGTAAACATTTTAACTTGGTGAAAATGAAATAAAATAATAAAATAACAAAATAAAAATAAAATAATAAAACAAAATAAAAATGACGCATGATATTGACCGATGGTATTCATGTGGAATATAACTTGTTTAAGGGGGAAATTAAACTAGACTATGTCCATCTTAGTTTGAGGTTATATTTAGATACATAATTAGCTGTAGAAAATGATGGCGTTGAATCCATGTAGCATGTAAACGTAAAACTTTTTTTATGGATATGTTCGAATTGGGCATTTGTATGGATCTGTTCGGTGGCCCTATGTCTTTTTGTATGCTCTGTTTCTATCGTTGAATGGATGAATATATAATGTGTATATATGCGTAGAAAGCTTTAGAGCTCTGCATTTCATTTGTTGGTCAGGACCCTTCACTCGACCTTAGGAACTTGCTGCTTACATGCTACGTTTGCCTTTACGACATTAATTATGTCGTAGATCTTAGGGTTTAGGGTTACAACCTCAAGGTTCTTAGCTAGATTCATTATTTTAAGATATGTAGGGTCATGAGGAGCGGATTAAGCCCAAGAGCCTTGATTTTATGCATTAGCAAGAGCCCTGAAACAATTCAAAACCAGAGTTCAAATTGTTGTATTGTTGGGGTTTCGTTCAAGGTGAGTCAGATGTTTTTAATAAAATTTACCATCCAATTTTACAGAGTTGATTCACTGGCAAGAGCAAAGATATTGGAAGAGAACAGTATATAATTTTTGAGAGTGGATTTATGCTATTTTGTATCCCTACATTGTCCATGAGAATGTGATTAGTTTGTACATTGTTTGATGCAACTACTGCATGTATAGGATTTGGAGTCAACTCCCACGTTTCCCAAGTGATTGTGGAGAGTGAAGAGAGAACCGGGGTTGTAGATGTATGTGGCTTGCTAGAAATGGCCTGACTTACTCATCACACTAGAAATAGTCCGACTTACTCATCACGCTCCTGGAGGCTATTCGGTGATTCAGGAAGGTGTTTTTAAGAAGAGTAGGCTTAAGCGGGACTACGCAACGTACAAAACAATAACTACTTCATCAATCTAATTGCTTCTTTGATAATCACTTTAATATATTTTCTGTAATATCTTCTCTTAATTTATGTGTAATAATGATTCTATAGAGCTCTGATGTATCTAGGATGGTAAGTTTAGAAATGAATAAGCTTAACAATGAAGGTGAGTTGGGGTGAGGGGAGGAGGTGGGGCAAATATTAGGTAAAATGTAATTATTACATTTTATCTAATAATTTTGCCTACCTTCATCCACTTTTTACTATAATGTTACATTTTACCCAATATTTCCCCTCAATTGGCTTAATTCTTATTGCAATTTTTCTTTATATTTGAAGCTTAAAAGTAAACAAACTCAACTATAAAATTAGCAGGGGTGAGGGGAAATATTGAGTAAAATGTAATATTTAGGCTAGGGGGTGATGGGAAATGTTAGGTAAAATGTAATAAGATTACATTTAATTAGTATTTCTCCCCACCCTTGGCCACTTTTTATTGGATGGGGGTGGTAATAAATATTGGGTAACATATAATAGTATAATATTATATTTTATCCAAGATTTCCCCTCACCTATTCCATTTTTTATTAAAAATTTTCTTTATGTTTGAGGTTCATAAGTAAACTCAACTCCTATGTAAACATTTGATCCCAATATGGTAAAGAGGTAATCTTTAACATTTTGACTCAGTAAAAATAAAAAGTAAAACAAATAAATAAAATAAAAAACATAAAATTAATAATTGTATTTATATTTTAATTATAATTAATAATTAAACTAGCCTAGATCCATCCTAGCTCCGGATCTACCAAGCACCGAGAGGGATCAAATTCCTTGAGATGCAAACCTCTTTTAAAGTGAAAAGAGATTTGATCACTCTCGGCGCTTAGTAGATCTGGAGTTAAGATGGATCTAGGCTGGTATTACTAAGAGGAGCTAAAAGGCCATTGGACATGTTGTGACTCAAACTCTCATCTAAAGGTAAAAATACTAATCTTAGTGGGAGAGTCAAGGATCAACGATCAGGCAAGCCACCTATTGTCACCTTGGTGACTCTTGCTGTATCGGAAGGGACTTCCTAACTTGAGGAAGGTTTTTGGATGAGGCAAACTAAGCCGGGTTGTGTAGTAAAAAGGGGAAAGTCTCCTAGCTAAGATTGGCTAATAAAATTTGTTATTCGATCTTGAAGGGAAGGTTACTGGTTTAAGTACTAAATTACCAATAGGGTTATGCTCAGATCAATGACAGTTTACTTAGTGTACTGCTTGGAGATTGAAAGTATATTGCCTATGAAAAGAGACACAAACCAGAAATGAAACTTGTAAGGAAATGTAAATCATTCATTCATCCAGCATAACAAGAACATATATAAATTTGCAATAAGACTGTCATAAATTAGAGATATAAACAGTGCACAATCTACAGTTCAAAGAGACATTAGATGTATGTGTCATAAGCGTTCAAACACATTTAATTCCATATAGCATTACCGAATCATCAACAAGGCATTGCAGGGATAAATGTGAACAGAAATGCTCCCAATGTTAGCTACAGGATATTTAAATCAAAGGCACTAGCAGTTACATAGTTATGTGATGGTTCTATTCATGTAACATTGGAAATATGACAACTGAAACAACCTGATAATCACTTAGCATTCACTCATAAATCCAGTTAACAAGATTGTGTGTGCCAAGATTTGCATCGATCCAACAATAAGCATTACAAAACTATTAACTATTAAGCATTACATAATTATTTTGTCTCTTTCTGGGATATCTTAAGTGTGTTATGTCATCATAAAAAGGAGCAATGTGAACTATACAAATGTGATGCCAATAGACAATGATAAACTCAGGAGTATAACCAGTATGGTGCGATGTTATCACTATGCATCTTATTTTATATTCAGATATAGAATAAATCCTGAATAAATGTCAGATAGATATTGACTTATCAGTATCACCGCCTTAACATATGTATTTCAAGAGCATAAAGAGTATCATTTCAGCCATTAAAGCAACAAGTAAACTCATGAGTAACAATGGTACCCTGGGTGTCAAAAGGCAGAGCAGTGAGCAGCGATCTTAGCACACTAACGTTAGGAAAAATAAGCAGTGTTCAAATATTTAGGGAGATGTTTTATATCATTATAGCATGTAGCCCATGATGAATTATCAACGCTTCCCAGAAACCTTGTTAGGTTAAGGAACTCCAGAATGGTGTGAAGTTTAAAGCCTTGCACAAACCTTGTTAGTTTAGGGAAATCCAGAATAGTGTGAAGTTTAAAGCCTTGCACAAGAACATATAAGAGCAAGGATGTGTATTTCCAAAATCATTAGCTCATCATCATAAAAAATTTAATTGAGGCACTTTGAGTTTTAACTTTTAATTAGTTTAGAGTTAGATCTACATTTCCTTTTCCAATAAACCATCCAGACTCTTATTATGCAAATTCAATTGAGTAAACTTGGGAAAACGACCATCATATGAGATCCAAGTAATAAAAGATAAAACAAAGGAACAAACCTTTGGATCTAAACAATCTAGATTATGATCTAGCAATTAAACCCTTAGATTGTGAAAACAAAACAAAAAAATAGAAAGTGAAGAAATGTTTTTGATTTTGGTTGAAGAAAAGTGATAGACTAGTGCCTTAGGGGCTATAAGGAGTCTCTGGTAAAAAATCCAAGTGAGATCTAGGGCTTAAAAGGAGATAGTGTTGATGGCACCTGGAGGATTTCCCTTTGTTACTGCCCCAATTAGCAGCCTTGACAAGGTCTGGTCAAGGTGCTGAGCGGTAAGCATACAGGAGATGCACCCACTGTGAGCTAAGCGCAATCTCCTTTCACTGTAGGCCAACTCCTACAATGCAATGAGGAGTATCCAATCTACACACACTTCACCAAACAAGCCTAAAAGACAAGTGCCCAGAAATACTAAGTATGATGAAGGTTCGGGGTTAATTGAAACTAAATGTTAGGTCCGATATATGAATTATAACTGCAGAAAATGCAAACCAACGTGCAAATATCACCCAAGATACACAGTAGATGGTTACCATTGAGGCAGAAGAATGAGGGGAGGGTACATACATCAAGTGATATGAATTGTCCTTGATCTCGACTTGGAATTAACCTGATTTGGACAAGCTTGTTGTTGTCCTACACTTCCAGATCTGCAAAACCATAAAATGTAGAAATACCAGATTTGGAGTGTCTTTGAAGCAACCAAGAAGTGTGGAAACACACTGGGATGATAGATCCTTGGTTGCTTGAGCTTGGGCGCTGAATTAAGAGTGAAAGTACAGCCCAACAATGACAAAAATGCCAGTAAATGTTAAGCTACAGCAATCTGATCTAAACATGCATGAAAAAGGGGTCCAAATTCCCCTAGGGTGAAAATTGGAAAATGCCGTAATCAAGAAAAAACCTTTTGCGACGCTTAGGGCAGCTTAAAACACTTATAAATGACCTTTAATCTAGAAAATAAAGAAAATGCAACACTCAATAATATGAAACACACAAGTAAATGTAATGCTCATGCTAAAGAGCTTATTCATCCCACCCTACTCTAGCATAAGAAAAATAACATTGTAAGTAAAGTCATAAATCTAATGTAATCATTTAAAAATTTCAGTCATACCATAGAGTTTACCTTTGTGCTGGGTCAAAAACCAAAATAATGAAACATCAAACCTAAAGATCAGTGGCGTGCCAATGTTTACCTCTACTGCTCCAAGCTTCATTGATCCCATGGTGGATGGGGTTGATGTTGTGATCTTTCTCAATATAAGCATGGGACTATTCATCAATGCTACTCATGAAATCATGAAGCAAGAGGGGCTTTGATGGCAGTTCCAAAAGAAAACCCACAAGAATAATGTTGCCCCTCCTTGCTTTTCTCGATCACGCATGTAGATAAATGATGTGGAAACCAATCAGATTTGGAAAAACATGAAGTCTCCTGACTTATGGCTGGTTTCCCTAGCATGTATGGCTGAAAATTCCTTAAATATACTTGATTCTGAACTTCTTGTTAACTACTAAACATTTTTTCAAAGGAGACAATGCTACAATGTCGCATGGGACCTTGTTGTCTTCAATTTCTCCCCTAGTCTATCTTCTCTCCAGTTAATCTCCTTCTCGGAAAATTCGTACAAAATGACATAGCTAACAGGGATCGAAGGTTGGAACATAACTTCAAATTGTGCATTCTTGATTAGATCTTCCCCACACTGAAGGGTTGAGACTGAAATGGCTAGTGCATCAAATTTTTCATATATAAGAGAGTCATCAACTGGGTACATCCAAGGCTGAAGAATTTGGCAACGAAAATCTTCTTGCATTTGTAAATCGATTTCGTTATTGAGTTGATACGGCTGCCCCTGCACCATGGAGTAGCTTTCACATTCCTTAGTCATGTTTAGGTATCCATGTGACCAGAATTCTGCAATCCTGTTTTTGGAGACATCATCATTATTTGTGTCGTAAATGGGATCCCCGTCGAAATAAAAACAACTTGGATTCTTTGGCAATGAAAATCTTCTTGCACTTGTAAATCAATTTCGTTACCGAGTTGATAAGGTTGCCCCTGCACCATGGAGTAGCTTTCACATTCCTTGGTCATGTTTAGGTATCCATGTGACCAAAATTCTGCAAAACAGGGCGTTGGAAAAGGCCAAAAGAGATGTGGGAAGAAAGAGTATGTATTTTTTGCTCCTCCGGAAAAGTGGAAACAGAAAAACATTTCATTCTAGAATGTGAGGCCTTCAAAGACACCGGGGAAAACTATGCAGGTATTCTAGCAGTTAATTCTTGGGATAATCTATTCAGCGAAGAGTTGGTCGATAAGCTAGGAGTGGTCATTGTAAAACTTCACAGGAATAGCGCCGAATACATGAGTCAGATAGAGAAACAATCTGTTCCATAGGCTATTTTTAGCCTCGTGGACATTAAAAATTCTTTCTTTC
Source organism: Pinus albicaulis (assembly GCA_034641835.2). Lineage (NCBI taxonomy): Eukaryota > Viridiplantae > Streptophyta > Pinopsida > Pinales > Pinaceae > Pinus > Pinus albicaulis. The sequence goes on from CM076576.1 coordinate 587,165,305, forward strand.
TTTCATTATTTGTATCGTAAATGGGATCCCTGTCGAAATAAAAAACAACTTATATCCCATTTTTGTCTTTCGATATAGAGAAGAGTATCAATATTTTCAATTTCTTTATTGTTATGCTCTTTATCAAGTAAAGCGTTCTTCGTTAGATCCTCTTCATCCAAGTCACTCAAATACGTATCATACAACTCAAATGCTTGAAAAAGAGTGTAGCGTATCAAACCCTTGCTTTTGGTTAATTGGGTGCTCTTGTCATCAGGCTTTTCCTAATGGACCTGTGTGATAGCCAAACCTGGCTCACGAGTAAATACACTAACAAAATACATTTAGGAAAAATATATAATATATAAATTGATGAGAAATGATGACATGATAGTACAATGGGGTCTCGTATATATACCCAAGTAGAGTGCATTTTTATTAATAGTCATGTCTTTTTGTTATATTAATTATTATTTAATGCTATTTATAATTTTTATTCATTAGATTGTCTTCCTCTTAAGAATGCGTTGTCTACAAAACATATTTATGGAAAGGTTTGATATCTTTTCCTTTTTCTTTTAACGTCTTCACATCTTTTTTTAGTTCTTGGAGTTGCTATAATTGATGATAAGAGACGATATGAGTCTTTGAGTATTGAAAATAACTATTGAACCAAAAAATGATTTAACTATCCCAATTAGATATTTTGTGGAACTTTTCACTTATTTAATACCCGAGATGACTTGTTATTATAAGACTTAATTGTGTTGGCATAAATATTTTTTGGCAGATAAGTCGGTTGTTTCTGCCCGAGTGATATTGATGCATTGAATTGTTAAGATTTCTACTCTTGTGATGTGGATGTCTACAAGGAGTTGTTGTAGCACGATTTTCCCTTATCATGTTTGTAATGTTTATTTGGCTTCAAGTATATGATTTTCTTCATGCACTAATGTCCCTTGGTTGATCGTTGGATCTTCCCTTGGAATCAACCATCATCTATGCGAAATCATCAGACTATGTTTTGAATTCAATTGTATTTTCATCTGTCTAAGTAATCAACCATCATCTATGCGAAAACATCAGAGTATGTTTTGAATTCAATTGTATTTTCATCTGTCTAAGTTGTGATATTAATGTGGCCTATATTTGTTTCTTTTTCTTCAACTTGGATGTTTACTTTGAAGACTCCCATGCTTCTTTTCTCATAAGTTGTAATTTGTTTTCCGTTGATTTCTTATCATTCTCGAGCTTCTTAATTTGCATAAGTGGATTTTGATTATGATTTTTTAAGTATGAGAGTTCTTTATGTTCTTCATTTTCTCATCTTTAACTTTTTTATTTGTTCCAACAACTTTTGATTAAGGCTTTTTGGGCCGTTGGTTATTTGACGAGAAGATTATAAGGACTTCGATGGGCATTTGGAAAACACATCAAGTGAGTCTAGAGATTGATTTTCTCAAGTGAGCAGCGCAGAGCAGTCGGAGAAGATCATTGAGTTGATTCGATTACAGTGAGTGGCAGTGATAGTTCCGGTTAGAAGATCTTTTCCTAAGCCGGGAATACATCACAGAGAAGACAAAGAAGAGGACGCAGAAGAAGGAGCGTAGGGGCTACATTGGGCAACACAGTGCCATGCAAAGGCAGCGTTGCAGCCTTGAGGAGATCCAAAGTTTTGCTGAGGATCAGCCAGATTCAGTGCTGAAGTGCCGGGGTGTGAGATCGGAGGGGCAAAAGATCAACATCTAGCCAGCAAAACAACCAACAGAAGGAGGTGATATAGTCCCTAGCCAGAGTGACAGATTTGTGCAGAGGCAGCATGGGGATGTCCAGTTTAGTGTTGGATCAGTGCTGGATCGTTAGTGTTAGTGCGAGGTAATCCTCACTAACTCTTCGTCAATCAGATTCTCTATGGATAGCCAGATTTGGGCATCCAGTTGTATTCAGAAACTTTTGCTTAATAATACAAACCTTTAGCTGCTGCACCGGTTTTCCCACGTTGGGTTTTTCCAGCGACATTAGTCCAAAAATAACGGTGTCATGTGTGTGTGTGTGTTTAATTTTCTTGCTTAGATCTTGTTTCCACATCTAATTTCTACAATTTATTTAGTGAAGGTTGCAGTGTATTTGCTTCAGTATTTACTTGTAGAACACAATAAATAACTTGTATAATTTATCAAGTATGAAAAGTAATATTAGCTTGCCGCAATAGGATTCCGGGAGTTAGGAATTTTCACATAGCATACCATGCCCTTGGTGCTTGCTTGAGGCCATATAATGCTTTCTTCAATCTGCAAACATATGCCTTCTTGTCTTTAACTTCAAATCCCAATGGTTGCTCTATATAGACTTCCTTATCAATTGCACCATTTAGAAACGCAGTCTTGACATCCATTTGATGGATGTTCCATCCCATCGATGCCTGCCAGAGAGATCAATCAATGAATCGTTGTATATCTTGCTGTCGAAACAAATGTGTCTTCATAGTCGATGCCTTCTTGTTGAGAGAAGCCCCTAGCCACAAATCTTGCTTTATACTTGTCGATACTTCCATCGGTCGCATGTTTGATCTTATAGACCCATTTGGAAGTTACCACAGAATTGTCTTCGGGCCTAGGTACAATCTCCCAAAGTCCATTCTTCATTATAGATTGATACTCTTAATTCAAGGCATCCTTCCATTCCTGATGGTTGACAACTTCTTCAAAAGTGGATGGCTCTGCTTCTATTAGTTTTGTCATGTATGCTGCATGCCCAAAATAACGCTTGGGTTTCTTGCTTTCTCTAAATGTGCCTTTTGCTACACCATGACCTTCTGCATCAAGTAGTGTAGATTTCAGCTAGTTTGGTCTCTTTCTTGATTCGGGGAGGACCACAGGTTGAATAGGTTCATTGGGACCCTCATCTTCATGGTGAGACTTTTCTTCTTCCCTGTTAACTTCTTCTTGAAATACTGGAAGTTCTTCGTCATCAGAGTCCATGGGAAGTTCCTTAGATTTTTTGAATGTGATACTTTCGTCAAATATAACATCTCAACTTACTTCTATTTGGTGTCCTTCCTTTATGCAGATTCTATAGACCTTAGAGGAATTGTTGTAGCCAACAAATGTTCCTCACATCCCTGATGGATCCAACTACTTTCTTTTGTCCTTTGGTATATGAATATATACGGGACACCCAAAGATACAAAGATGGTCTACATTTGGTTTCTTCCCAGTGAATCTTCTTTGGGAGTCTTATTATCCAATGACCTGTGGGGACTTCGATTTTGAATATATATAGTAATATCAGCTTGCTGCAATAAGATTTTGGGAGTTAGGAATTTTTACTTGGTATCAGAGCAGTGCAGGTGAAGCAAGAGAGTAGACTGGAAGAACTCAGTGTTGAAGAGAAAGAGTGAGATCGAATAATTGCGTAGGCAACAGATCGAATCCCCAAGGGATTGCTCAATCCAGGCCTGGAAGGGCAAGATTTACGAGGAAGTCTCTCTCTGAGTGAGTCGACAGAGAGGTAGGACTTTCCAGTTCATGATTTTTCAACGATAGAGGAAGTAGCGCAGCAAAAGCTTTAGCGCAGAGAAATTTTCTGTGGGACGTAGCGTTCTACAACGTTTTTGTGGGCAAAAAAACGCCAGAAGAAGGAAGAAGACACTTTTTGAGGGAATCCTTCACCATCTGCATGTGGGAAGGAATGGAGATGGAATTGTTCCAAGGTTTCTTCCTTAGTGAATTCCAAGCCAAGGAATTCCATTTCTCAGTTGCAGAGCAGTAGTTGTGAGGAGCATATCTACATACTCCAGCAGGGAGTGCATAGGCCAGCCTAGTAGCTGCGCAGAGGAGAGAGAGGGAGCAGTTCGACATTATTCAGACGAAAAAGATGGCAACAGATGGGCTAAGAGATCAAGATCGATTGGAGGGAGCCTCCAACTATGTGATTTGGCAGGCAAGGATCACTTGTCTATTAGATGATCATGATCTCAAGGCCTTTATCGAGAATGTGGTAGTTTTCCTCGTAGATGCAGATTCATTGAAAGCCTACGAGAAAAATATGGCAAAGGCTAACCATTTGATCCTCGACAGAGTGAGGGATCATGTAGTATGTCACATTGCTAGCAAATGGATTGCCAAGGAGATGTGGGATGCCTTAGCAACGACGTATCAAGGATCTTCCGAGCAGCAGAAGATGTACTTGCAGGAGAAGATGCGATCTATGAGGATGAAGAGGGGGGAACACATTGATCCATTCCTTGCAAAGCTTCAAGAAACCAGAGATCAGTTGGCAACTATTTGATCAACACCTCAGGCCATGAAGATGGTTAGATTAGCCTTGAACTTTATATCAGATGAATGGCAAGTCTTTGTCGAGAGCATCCTAGGCAGAGAAAGGTTTCCTGATTGGGAATAGATGTGGGCTGCTCTTCAGTAGGAAGAGATGAGGCGAGATATGATCAAGTGCAAACTTGATGGCAGCAGCTGCAACAGTGGGTCGAAGCCCAAGGAGGAGGAATAGAATGCAACCGTTGCGTCCAAGGGGCAACAGGAGTAGCGGAGGCAGAAAAAGGATGTCTCAAAGTTCAAGTGTTTTCGGTGTGGTGAAATGGGTCACTACGCTACGCAATGTCCTCTCAAGAAGAAGGATAACGATGAAAAACATGATCTGCAGGTTGCAACTGCAAGGATCGAGGAGGAAGAGTTTGCGATGATTACCCACATATCTCTAGGGGAGAATTAGGGTGATCTAGAGTTGTAGTTCAAAAGAGCTGCAGTTGGGCAGGATCCTTGAGGAGTCCACCTCTCGGATCAATACCTTGCTATGAGAGTCCATATCAGAAGTAACAGGATGGTCCAGTGTCAGTTGGTGCAGAGGAGTGCCAGAGTGACAACACAGTGGCTAGAGAGTGACAGATTCTGAGCAGTGCAGAGCAGAGTTGGCAGCAATGCAGCAAGGCACAACGCAGATTCAGCAGCAACGCAACAACTTCAGCGGGTCAGTTTAAAGACTAGCAACAGTCAGATCTTCAGTATCAAATGCATCATGTTGAACACTTAGTTCAGTGATTTTGGATGTGTTATGGCCTAAATCCACCTCAGACCGAGGAAGGTAGAGTCTAGGGTAACATCAAACCACGCTTAACCTGGTAGCTAGCCCTACCATATCGGGAGAGGGCTCTCTCCTGGTCAATCTCACCAAAAAAAATGATTAGTGAGGCTTGAGATGACTTGAATAAAAGGTTGATTTTAGGCTAGGTATATATGTAAAAGAGTTTGATTTGATTTTGAGGGTGTTTGTTGGATCAAAGGGAAGGGCAGATTTTGGGTCTGGGGAATGAGGCCTAGTTTTTGCAGAGATCTGAATGGGGCAAGGTAGGCAACTGTCTTGACACTTCAATTTTGAATGAAATGGATAGCTCAGACCGGTGAGGAGTTGAAGAGGGCAAGAAACTTTCAGGAATCCTCTTCAAACAGTTGAAAACATAGAAAATTAAACAAACCCTAGGTAGAGCACTGCAAACTTTAATGAATTCCACCTTTATCCTTGTTTGTTTAACTTAAGAAGAAATAAGAGAGAAAATGATACACATAAAACACCAGTAAACTTACATTAACAGAGAGAAACACATCATCAAAACAAAGAGCCACATGAATCCCAATGAGTGATGTAAACCCTGGTCTATTCCTTTGCCAAACTGCAGAGATGAATGTACAGTGATGCTCAAAGCAATCCCAAGTGTCCAACCATGCTAATGACTGAAAAACTACAAGATATAGACAAACAATAACTCATCCCCAGCCTCTAGGGGTCGAGCTCACAAGTTTAGGAGCTGTTTCAACAAGATCTAAACTGAGAACTAGAAAATAGGCAGTGGAACAGCTTACCTCTATAAGATAGGAAACTGATTCATTCAGTTGCAATTCACCTTTTGATGGATGAATCTACCTCCATGAGTAAAAATTTAACAAAATTACATCAAGATCCATCAAAGTACATCAAATTACATCATGAATTTAACATTTGGAAGCAAGAAAGTCAAAATGTCAAAAACTAGGCGAAAAACAGAGTTACTGAGTCCAAAATGAGCAAAAATCCCCAATGCGCCGCGCCTGATTTCTCTATGCATCGCGCCAGTTTGGAGTCGATTTTGAAGGCCTTCCTGGTGTCCAAATTTGCTCCAAGTGGGCTTGTTGGAAAGGTATGCCTGTCTAATTTCCAACACAAGTGGAATTTCTGAATTTGGCTTCCATTTTCCCCTCCAAAAATGAGTTCTCCCAACACTGCTTCCTGTGTGTCCAAAAAGGGGCAGAAAGGTCATTTTTAGGGTGTTTTTGACCCTTCTGGAAGCCCAAAACCTGTCAAAATCTCTTGGCCATAGGTAGGCATGCACAATTTTCCATGATAAATCCAAAAATGTAAAGTTTGCACCAAAAGGAGCCCCCCATCAAAAGCGCACGCCAAGTGGCACGACGCATAGAGCTGAAAAATCTGTTTTTAGGCCAAAAAATCAAAATTTGCAAAAAGTGTCCCAAATTTCTTGAAATTTGGGTTGAGTGTCCTCCATCATGTACTATGCTGGGCCAAGGAAGCCTCGGCCAAAATCTGAAGTCTATCTTGCCTTTTCCGACGCTTTGAGGCCTTCTTCAACTTGGCCTTCAAGATTTTGAATCGTGCCTTGCAAACATGATTTCTTGCCCAATAATGATTAGCCATGTGCCTCAACATGTTCTTTTCCTTGTTTTCCTTCTCCAACAGCTTTTCCAAATGAATATTTACCCTTTCAAGCCAAGTTTCATGATCAGCCTCAATCTCCTGCTCAAGTGATGTCATCTCGGTTTTGCTTCTTTTGGCAGCCTGCCGGTTCTCACGTATGTTCTGTAGTTCCATGATGGTTTGATGATCTTCTAGCTATTTGTTTCTCTGTTCAAGGTTGTTGATTATCCATTTGGCTCTTTGCAATTTGAGGGACAAAGTGTTTATCTCCGCCTTCTGCTCCTGAACGATCTCTCTCAGCTTTGAGCTTGGTGAGCCCAAATCATCATCAATGAGTATGAAGTCTGTATCCTGGCCTCCTGAAGGCCCCTCATCATGTATTGGCCTCTTACCCTTGTCCTGTACCTGTACTGCTGATGAAGGAAGTGAGACCCCTTCCACCCCGGGTGGAGATAATACTCGCTTGGCTGCTACGAATAACCTCCTAGTGCCCCTCTGATAGGTGACAAACACCGACACACTAGTGGTCTGTGTCTCATGGCCCTCTTGCAGATGTGAAGGTTCACCGGTCCCATAAAAAGTTTCCGGAGGCATCGGATGAGATGTGAAAAACTCATGAGAAATGAAATCCTCCCATGAAATATCCTGCAAACCAAGCTAATGCATAACCACAATTTTGATGAGTGCAAAGTGATAGATACTGTTATACTGCTGCTCAGGAGTTTTCCTTTGCACTAGGGTGGTCATCTTCTCAATATTCCTGCACATGAAGTAAGGGAGGTTCATCATTCTCACCCTGGTAAAATGCTCAGTAACCTGATATGATAGGCATAGAGGCGAGAAAACCGGCCCTCACAACTAAAATATTTGATAATGAGTTTCATCAAAGGAGCGTATGAATCTTTCAGGAACCGAAAGGGAAAAACTCTGTTGTGTTGTCTCAAAAAACGGGGCTTGATATATGGCTCATAGTGTTCCCTATCAACTTGCTGCCTTTTATTCCATTGCTCTCCAACATTTGGAATACCGGTTGCTAGAGAGATAGATTCAGGTGTTAAGGTGAATGTCACACCTGCAAGAGTGACTTGGCCATTATGTAAATGCAGCACAAACAATCTGGCCAGCTCATGATGGTGGTGGACTCTATTAACCATTTCACAAAACTGATAACAAGACTGCTGTTGAAAACATGAAATAGCAAGAGGATAGGCCTGCAGCTCAGCAAGTGAAGTAGGATCCTCCCTCACATGTCTGCCACTCTTGTGAGGTCTCCTAGGTGCATGCAATTCAGTTGTAGAGTCACTGTCTCGGTCATAAGAGAAATCTGTCTCCATGTTTGCCAAAGTCTATGTTGTTTTAGATGAGTATGAGGAGTTTTGGTGTCTTTGGTTTTTGTTGCCAAATGTATGACAATATGTGAGGGGCTATGGAGGGAGAAGGTAAGGGGAATGTTGGGAGTATTACCAATTGAAATTTGGGGAATTAAAGGGTTTTAGGGGTAGTCACTAGGCTTTTTGGGATAGGATTTGGGGTTTGGGAAATTTATAACTTGGATTTGGGATAATGGGAATTGGGATAGGGAATGAGTGAATTTAGGGATATGGGGAATGGGTTGATAAAACTAGAACAGTAATGAGGGAATAACAAGGTGAGGAAGTGGAAGTGATAGGCACAAAAAACCAAAGTATAAACCCTAAGGAAGCATTTCTTGAGCAAGGGAATAGGGTTTGATTTTTTTTTATTAAATCCTCATAGACATCATAAGACACAGGTTCATTGGCATTGACAAAGTTGTTTGACTCACTTGGACCGGAGGTGACTGAGCAGATTTGAAGTTTGAATGAAATCGTGGTTCAAAACATGTGGCAACTCTACGCACCACGCCACCAACCCAACGCGCCGTGCCACTGAAACTTGCCAACTCTGTTATGATTTTGCTCTCTTCGTTTTACACGGCCCTTTTCTTGCTCATTTTCTCTTCTTGGAATGCAAATAAGCTTTTTGAAACATGATGACTTATATACCAAAGACTTTTAATTTTCCATTTCAAAAAACCCACTTTGTAATGTTTACCTTTGACATTTTTTAAACTCTGTTTTAAACAGCTTGCTTCATTTTGGCTCTGATTAACTGAATGATGTGCCTTCTGTTTGCCTTGCAGGGAATGGATTTGCTGGAGCTTGACAAAGGTGACCAGGGTTGCCATTGAAATTATTTTTACAACTGAGAAAACTTGAAATTACATTACATTTATACATAAAAAGATGAAATACTCTATTTTTCTTCAAAACAGAGTTTTGAAGAAAAATACATTATTAAGCATATGATGATGAAGTTCTTAGTACTGAAACTTTATTTCAAACTCCTCATGCGCCTGCTGACCATTATTGGGCATTCTGAAGACCTTATCGATGAAACCCTAGACCTAATGGGACTGAAAACCTAAACAATGACTCTTACAAATTTAAGGACAAAAAGTGAGTGCAGATGGTTTTGATGAATGGAAATGGGCCAGGAGGTAAAGGACATGAGGGATATGAACAACAAGCCACTACCGTTAGATGATCCATGCTCCTAATGGAATGCAGCTGACGAGCGAGACACCTAATATGCAATGCAACAAGAGAATTTTGATCACTGACGGAGGGATGAAGATACCGACACTAACAGGATGTTTTTCTGCTACAGCAGCAACAATAGAGTTGCAGTGTAGATGCAGTTGGCTGTAGTATTTAGGGTCAGCAATAACATAGATGCAACAACGCAGTAGTTGATGGGAAACAATGTCATACATCAGCAGCGTAGAGGGAGATGTTACAGAGTCAGTGTAGTGCTTCAGTAAGATGCATTACTAGAGCACATTCCTCACTAAGAGGGAGTGTTGATTTCTGGTAGTATCAAATGTGCTCTAAGTCTCAAATTTTGCAAGGAGGTTTAGACACATGTATTCCAAAATACCCATAAAGCGTTTTGGGAAATTCCACCTGGATGGGGTTTTATTAAATAATTAATTATTTTTAATGGGAGCCTAAGTCTAAACTTAGGGAATTAAAATAATTAAAGCATATCAATAGAATTGGGTGTGAACCTTCTAGAAAAAGACGAAGATCGAGTCAATATGATCTATAAGCTGTTAATTATGTTTTAATCTGGGTTGTTGGTTATCCAAGGACTTCGATGAGAATTTGGAAAACACACTGAGTGAGTCTAGAGATCGATTTTCTCAAGTGAGCAGCGGAGAGCAGCCGAAGAAGATCATTGAGTTGATTCGATTGCAGTGAGCGACAGTGATAGTTCCGGTTGGAAGATCTTTTCCTGATCCAGGAATACATCACAAACAAGGTAGAGAGGAGGACACAAAAGAGGCATCGTTGGAGCTATGCTGGGCAGTGCAGTGCCACGCAGAGGCAACACTGCAGCCTTGAGGAGATCTGAAGTTTTGCTGAGGATCAGTCAGATCCCGTGTCGGAGTGCCGAGGTGTGAGACCAGAGGGGCAGAAGATCAACATCCAGCCAACAAAATGACCAACAGAAGGAGGTGACACAGTCCCCAACGAAAGTGACGCAGATCTATGCAGAGGCAACGTGGGGTTGTCCAGTTCAATGTTGGGTCAATGTTGGATCTCCAGTGTTAGTGTGAGGTAATCCTCACTAATTCTCTGTCAGTCAGATTCTCTGTAATAGCCAAATTTGGGCATCCAGTTGTATTCAAACACTTCTGCTTAATAATACAAACCCTCATCTGCTGCACCAGTTTCCCACATTGGGTTTTTCTGGGGACATTAGTACAAAAATAATGGTGTCGTGTGTTTAATTTTCTTGCTCAGATCTTGTTTCCACATTTAGTTTCCGCAGTTTATTTAGTGAAGGTTGCAGTGTATTTGCTTCAGTATTTACTTGTAGAACACAATAAATAACTTGTATAATTTATTAAGTAGTAGAAGTAATATCAACTTGCTGCAATAGGATTACGGGAGTTAGGAATTTTCACATAGCATACCATTGCCTTGGTGCTTGCTTGAGTCCATATAATGCTTTCTTCAATTTGCAAACATATGCCTTCTTGTCTTTAACTTCAAATCCCAATGGTTGTTCTATATAGACTTCCTCATCAATTGTACCATTTAGAAATGCAGTCTTGACATCCATTTGATGGATGTTCCATCCCTTTGATGCTGCTAGAGAGATCAATCAACGAATTGTTGTATACCTTGCTGCTGGAACAAATGTCTCTTCATAGTCGATGCCATCTTGTTGTGAGAAGCCCCTAGCCACAAATCTTGCTTTATACTTATCGATACTTTCATCTGCCACATTTTTGATCTTATAGACCCATTTGGAAGTTACCACAAATTTGTCTTCGAGCCTAGGTACGATCTCCCAAAGTCCATTCTTCATTATAGATTAATACTCTTAATTCATGGCATCCTTCCGTTCTTGATGGTTGACAACTTCTTCAAAAGTGGATGGCTCTGCTTCTAATAGTTTTGTCATGTATGTTGCATGCCCAGAATAATGCTTGGGTTTCTTGCTTTCTTTGAATGTGCCTTTCGCTGCTCCATGACCTTCTGCATCAAGTAGTGTAGATCTCAACTAGTTTGGTCTCTTTCTTGATTTGGAGTGTACCACAGGTTGAATAGGTTCACTGGGACCCTCATCTTCATGATGAGACTTTTCTTCTTCCTTTGTTAACTTCTTCTTCAAATATTGAAAGTTCTTCGTCATTAGAATCCGTGGGAACTTCCTTAGATTTTTTGAATGTGATACTTTCATCGAATATGACATCTCAACGTACTTCTATTTGGTGTCCTTCCTTTATGTAGATTCTATAGGCCTTAGAGGAATTGTTGTAACCAACAAATGTTCCTTGCATGCTTGATGGATCTAACTTCTTTCTTTTTTCCTTTGGTATATGAATATATACGGGATACCCAAAGATACAGAGATGGTCTCTAGTTGGTTTCTTCCTAGTGAATACTTCTTCGGGAGTCCTGTTATCCAATGACCTGTGGGGACTTCGATTTTGAATATATACAACCCTAGTCTTCCTTAGCATGTGTGAGAGAAAATAGCCCAAACAAAGATCCTCTTCCTCCTCTGCTGTCTTCTCCTTCCTCTTTCTTCACTAGAATGAGAGGTGAATGTATGTACTTCAAGTAGGAAGAGTTCTCTTCTATTTATAGTCTCTTCAATTGTGGACGTGGCTCTTCCTTTAGGTCGAGTTGCCAGCTGCTAGGCCGACTTGGTCTTGGAGAGTGTTCCGACACTTTTAAAGACAAATAATTTTCTTTACAAGTTACAATGTGCCTGATGGGGTTTTCAACATATGACAATGACTCTTTTGACTTCTTGACCTAGGACAAACCCTAGAAGCACTCAATGGGTGCTTGACCTATAAAATAAAAGACCTTGAGCACGAAATCCATGCTCCAAAAATAATAATAATAATTTTCTTTCATTTTACAAGAATCAAAAATACATTTCATTTCATACTTATGAAGACCGAAACTAGTTACACATTTTTCAGCAGTCAAAAATGGCCACATCTAGTGCATTATCACTACAGATCCCAGTGACATCATTACAGGGATGCACAATAGATTCCCTAATCCACATTAATATGGATTAATACTTGGTGGATCAAAATTATAACTTTGTATACATGACTCATCTTGGTAAATAGTAAATACTCCACTTTTATATTGATATCCAATGAATGGTCTAATTGTTAATGATTTCTAGTCCTCCTTACCAAAAAAAAGAATGACAGTTTTTCACATATTTATGAATGTTGAATTTGACAAGGTGTAAAAGTTACTAGATGCTAATATGTTTGGGGCCCTCCACAAAAGACGTAATTTAGACTCATTTTGTAATGACATTTTAATTTTCTTCTAAACTACGATAGAAACAAATTTTTTTCTTAAAACAATATGCCTAGTTCTTGGTTTCCCTAAATTTGCAATTGGAGGGATGTCATTGTATAAAATGTTGTAAATTCACTCAACATGGAGGTGTATCAACTTGCATAATCATGAACAAAACTTTATCCCTGCTTGAGATGTCGACTTCTCTGTAATGAATTGAGGAGAGGTAGCATTTCTATTCTGTTTCCCTCTGTTACTTGTTCAGTAAGAAGAAAACTAAATATTGTTTCCTTGTGCCAGATTTTTATCTAGTGACACATGATCTCTGTTTTTTATCTGTGGCAGGTCCAACGTCTTTTGCTCCAGTTGTTGAGGCTTCAATGGGCATTGTGGAAGCAAGTGGCGGTCAGTATCATGTTCTTGTTATTATTGCGGATGGACAGGTATTCAAGATGGCATTTGCTTCTCATTTGGTCTGGAGTAAAACAATGTGAAATTATTCTATAAAATCCTTTTGGAATTCATTGCCTGAGCTTGTAGCTTCTTGCTACACACACACACACACATGAGTGTGTGTTACACGTACGTGGTTTACTCTTCATAATTTCACCTATCATCCAAAAACTAAATGTTTAATGATTGAAATTTGGTATCAATCCATCTCATATATTGCTCTTCCATGGAGACCTGATCATTTGCAGGTATCCAGGAGTAGTGATACAAGGCCTGACCAGTTAAGCCCACAAGAACAGAAGACAATTGATGCTATAGCTACTGCAAGGTATGTCGCAGGGCTTACATTGCACTATATAGAGGAGTGCTCATGGGTTTGCTTGAAACTGATGTAATTCTTACACCTTTCTAATTGTGCAGTCGTTATCCACTATCAATAATACTGGTTGGGGTTGGTGATGGACCTTGGGATATGATGCGTCAATTTGATGATAAACTGCCCCGCCGTGAATTTGACAATTTTCAGGTGCCACTGCCATGTTGTTGCATTTAATCTTATATGTCATGTTTCTTTTTCATTTCCATCCATTTATGATTATGTAGTTGCGGATATAGCCATATGCTAGTTGTGATTTAAGTAGAAAAAATTAATAGCTGCAGCCCTCAATTTCACCAGTTACATTCTGCTGAGACAGAGGGCGTGTGTGTGCAATGCATTCACGTATGTGTGATAAGAGAGTGGCAGAGAGAGCAGTGACTGGGATTCCTAACCTGCAAGCTGAATCTAGTGGTTTGGGGAAGAAGGCATTTTAAATCCCTGATTAATAAAGTCGAGGGTTATTTCCTGATGTCTGTAATAAGCCTAGTAAGGTAATATGGTGTCTGTCTTGTTCCTTAAAGTATTACAAGTTCATTCTCCCGGTGAACAAGTTTGATGCATCAGTATGATGAGTTTGTTGTTATGCATGGATCATAGCTTTCACCTGAAGTGTTACTTCCACCCTAGAATGTTCTCAGTTGGTGCTTGACTTGTTTGGGGTTTACTCTGATAATCAACATGCTTTTTGCCTCGTCATACTAGTCTTTTGGTTACAAGTTCTACTTTCATGTGGTCACAACTCTAATGGAGCACAATGGTCCTTGTGAAAAATATATATGTTAGGCTCTGATTTGAAAGTTGCATTCATTGTGCAGTTTGTGAACTTTACGAACATTATGTCAAAAAATCTTCCTCAATCTGCGAAGGAAGCATCATTTGCTCTTGCTGCACTTATGGAGATCCCAGCTCAGTATAAAGCAACGATCGAACTCAAAATTTTGGGGTACTTGTCTAGTTCCAATTTCACTAAAGTAATGTCTTCTGAAGGTGTCTTTGCTTCTTGTTTCTCAACTCCAGAGGAAATTTAATGAGATGTTCCCCGTTTACAGTCATCAGGTCGGAAGGGCTCCAAATATAATGCCACGTAATCCTCCTTTGCCAGCTATTCAGCGTGATGTTGCCCCGTCAAGTCTTCCAGACTCCACAAATGTCCAATTGTCAACTATTCAGCATGACGCTGCCCGGTCAAGTCTTCCAGACTCCACAAACTTACAATCTACGGCTTTACATGACATCAGTTCTACAGAGAATTCCCCAGCAGAATTGAGTTCGGAAAGACAGCCGCAGGTAGAGATTTCCAGTTCTGTTGCCTTATGTTCATACATGATCTATGGGTGTTTTGTTTTTAATGTAGAATTTGCTGCTATTATTTTAATTCAAGTCATGGAACTGTAATCTGTTTTATCTTTCATGTAGGCTTGCCCTGTTTGTTTGACCAATTCTAGAGAGATGGCTTTTGGTTGTGGACATATGGTGAGTCTGGGGAAAACTGGACATTGTTATTTTCGTGTTTGCTTTTGGTAGAAAATATTCCGTAAATGCTTTTGTTTTCTTTCTGCATGACATAAATTCTGTTTCAACAGACCTGTAGAAATTGTAGCCAAAATTTGTCGAACTGTCCCTTATGTCGGGCACGCATCTCGACACGTTTGCGAGTGTATCCTTCATGAAGAGTCACATTTTGCTGATAACGTGTTCACTCTTGATGAATGATCTTGGCAAATCGGGGTGTGTTCAGAGGTCAGATTTTTTTTCTTCGTTCCTTTCTCTTAGAAGCGCTATAAAATTGTACATGCACCATAGCTGGTTTAATATTTATTAGTGGAATACATCTTCCTCGATACTAGCTTCATAACAAAAAGTGACCATTCGTTATGCATATACCAAGTGTTTTAGTTCTAACGTCCTGAAGAGTTAAGACATGATATTAGCATTCTGTAATGTATCTATAACCAAGAAAAGTTTCCTTGCTTTGCAGCCTTTCTCATCAATTTGAGAAAATAAAATTCTACCATTTGAACCTACAGAAATAAATTTCATATTGTAACGAGTAAAAAAGTTTCGGGGCTGCAATTTTCCAAACTTTTCTGCTGATTGCTTTCTTGCTAGAATGTACGTCTGTATTGAATGGAAATAACTAAATTGTTTTATTTGGTTGCAGCCTCTGCTATGAAAAATCTATATTGGAATTTATTTTTTGATTTTCAGCTGGTATTACAAGTGCAAATGTTTTTCATGTTGAGTGGATGGAATTGGCAGAAATCTTTCACAGCCAGGGTTAGAACAGCGTGGCATATTCAGGCAATGCTTGTAATAATTTCCTGTACATAAGGAAAGATGGTGAACAGACAGCACTTCGCTTTTGGCCTTGGTGCAGGTGTGAGCTTACAACAACAGATGTACAAATTTGTTATTGTGGTGATTGTACTGCTTTGTCATGATAGACACTTGTTGTATATGCAAAGAAGATTGATGAGTCAAAATCACTTTCATATGATGATTTTGCCTCGTGTACATCCAATGATTTATTTGTGTTGAAGTGGTAAGAATATAGCAGAAAACATTCGGCTCCCCCGCCATTTCTTATCAAGCGATGATTGATTATTCTATGATATCATCTCGAGAATTACTAAGTATTTCTCCATCCAAAGCTAGGACGGAAAACACTTTCAAATCAAATATTGATAGTTTTTTTATGGTATGAAAATCAAGTGGACCTATTTTTGTTTTCGAACTTCCTTTCGCAACTTCCTTTCGCAAGGAATTTCAAATTTGATATTCTGATTTTCGGAATATTGTTTTTGTGATCCATAAATTGTGAAAAAATCTTTTAGTAAAAATCACATCCAAATAAATTTGGTCAATTCCGATTTTCATTACAAAAGAAGTATCTATAGTATACATATTCTATTAGGCATGATTATCAAAGCATTAGTTGGGAGTTGAAATACGATTTAGGGTTCTCTTAATTTTGGTTATAGACCAATTAACTTAGTTCGAATGCAGTCGAACTCTTCTTATTATTAGTATATTATTAATATTAAGCTGTAGTTCATTTTTCTATGGTTTTTTTCTAGGTATATTTTTAGTTCATGTTTTTTTGGTTTTTTCTAGGTATATTTTTTTGGGCGATCAGTTGGAATTGGAATTTTTTTCTGGGTATATTTTTAGTTCATTTTTGTATGGTTTTTTCTAGGTATATTTTTTTTGTCAATCAGTTGGAATTGGAATTTGTGGAACTACAAATTTGAGTTGTGTAGTTTATACAATCTAAGTGTTTCAAAAATTTTCTAGGACGCTTAATTCATTTATGTATTAAAAAAAAATTTAAACAACGAAAATCACAATTGTACCTATATTTGTATTAATAAATTTCAACTAAAAATTCAGACCAGCCAAAATATAGAACAATTAAATGACGCTTTACTATTAATATTCTTATATTCTTAGATTGGAACTATTAATTTTGTCAGTTGTATGGAACTGTTAATATTATTAGTTTTCAATTTGTTAGCTGTATATAATTATCAATATTTTTATTTACGTTGAAACAAGTTGTGTATAGTTATTAATAATATTATTTGCGTTGAAACAAGTTGTGTATAGTTAATAATATTATTTGCGTTGAAGAGTGTTTTCCTTCCCGTCAAAAGACAAGACAATAGCTCGAGTAGTGGACCCGGGTTCTATTCCTGGGACACGTTAACCTGTGGAAAAAATTGAACATGTTGAAAATTGTGATGCTTAATTCTTATAAGCTTGAAGGGACATGCTATCTTGATATTGAAGTGGAGATTCTATCTTGGATATTTTGCCCATAATAGTTTTTCGAAGTTAAAGATTCACCAATTACCATTAAAAAAAATGTGTTTCCCTTCCGAGTACAAAGGAGATGTGTAGTTTCTTCAAAATGATGACGTGCTATTAAAAAAATATTAATAGCAATTTTTTTTAATGTCATTCATAAAATATCTTAATATATGCAAGGGACAGGGACATGTGTAGTTTTTTTCTGATGACATGAAAAAATTTCAGTGTTATTCATAAAATATCTTAATATGCATTTTACATAGAATTTATAAAGAAAAAGTAAATGAAAACAATTAAAAATTTATTTATTGGATGGTCAGTTGTTTGCTCTGTAATGTGAAGAGACATAGTTTTTGCTGGAAACAATGAGAATTTCGACACAATTTTGATAAATTAAAAATTTATTTATTTATTTATTGAATGGTTAGTTGTTTGCTCTGTAGTTTAAAGAGGCATTATTTTTGCTGAAAAGCAATGGGAATTTTGATAAATATGACAGAATTTTTTGGAAATCTAGGTTACAGTTGTTAAGTTTCAAGTTTTTGGATGGCCCAAGGGTTTTTGATGGTGCTGAATCCATTTCCACTATTAAAAAACACTTCATAAACACATTCATACTCCTATTGTCACGTTTTTTTTTTTTATTCTGGTGAATTTTTGTTATTGACACTTGATAAACAACATCATCATTTTCTATTTTAAAAAATTTCAATTTCAATTATAAATAAAATATTTCAATATGTATTTTATATATTTTATTTTGACTTTATAAGAAAATAATTAAAACTAAAATTAATTAAAAGTAAATTAAAATTAAAAATGAATGTTTCTCCCTTATAAAGAAAAAATAATAGAAATTAATAGAAACTAAGGTGTTTTCTATTTTTAAATAAAAATTTCAATGTCATTTATAAATAAAATATTTTCATATGCATTTTATATAGATGTTATAAAGAAAAAGTAATTTAAGCAACAAATTTATGGTTATATAATTATCAAGGAGTATTCTACTTTTAAATTAATATAAGAGTGGGCATGTGCTTTCAATTTGTTTTAATATCACAAAATGTGTAATTTTCTCTAATAACAAAAAGATATTTTAATATAGGTTATAAATAAAATATTTTAATGTACAATATAGCAATTGATTATTTTTTAATAACATCAAAATATTTAAATTTTAAATTTTAATGATGTATTATTTAATATTGATTGTTTTTATAAGTTAAAAATATTTTAATGATACGATGTTTCATGAATGAATATTTGATTTATTTTATGTTATAGTATTTATATTTGGTTGATGTCATAGGATTTATATTTGATTTATTTTATTTCATAACATTTATAAATATATAAAAATTATCCTGACAAGTGATATATATAAATCCATCTTAATTGAGACCAGAGACCAAATCCATTGCGTTAAGATAAATTAAAATGTTTGGAGAAACTTTTTGAATTGCAAATTTAAAAAATATTTGCATATTAAAAAAAAATAAGAATTTTCAATGTGTAACTTTATAATAAATATTAATTAAAATAAATATATATTAATAATTCATTAAAATATGGTGCAAGATATTTTAATTGAATATATATAAATATATTGAATAATATTAAGTAATATTGGTATATAATATAATAAATAAAAATGATATATATATATATATATATATATATATATATATATATATATATATATATGGGGTAATATTATTACTTATATATTTATATATTTTTTAATGTTTTGTTGAATATAGAAAAGTTTTTGACATAGTTTTTCGGGAGAAGTTATGGAAAAGCTAGAAGAGTTAATGATTTTTTTCAAGTTGAGGCTTGTTACTAGGCTATACGAGAATGTTATTGTCAAGCTTAGGGCCACAGAGGGTTGGTTTGAGGAAATTAAATGCAATATCAGTGTTAAGAAAGAGTGTTCCCTATCCCTTACTCTTTTTTCCATTTACATTGATTAGCTAGAAGAGTGTTTGGAAGTTGTATGATGTGATGGTCAAAGGCTCACTAGTATAGTCATTGCTCTTCTCTTTTAAGCTTATGATATCGTTCTTCTTGCCAAGAGCCTTGATGATCTTGACAATAAACTTAGAATCCTCCAAGATTACTACTCCAAGATGGGTACTGTTATTAATAACGACGCATTATAATCAAATCCGAAAAGACCAACTATGATAATTTCATTTATGATCGTAAGTACTTGGAGAAAGTTTCTTCATACAAATATCTGGGAATTAACATTCATCATTAGCTCAATTAAAATTATAACATTGAGAAAATGATAATAAGAGGTTGGAAAGCTTATTATGGGCTTGAAAATTGTAAGTCGAAAGATCTTTAGGTGTGGAGTACAAAAAATTCCTCTTTGAAACCTTTGTCACCCCTGTTATTTTATATGGATGTGAAGTTTGATGGCACAATATATCTAGATAATAATGGAGGAAGATTGAGCTGATCCAAAAACAATTTATAACCTACAACTTCAAGATTAAAGGAAATAATCCCTACCTTATCTTCTTGATTGAAGCTAACCTTTCCCCCATTGAAACCATGACTATGATTAGGTATCTTATGTATAAGAATAAGCTATACAACATGGCCCATGAGGCTCCCCAAAATTTCTTTTAACTCTTGCCAAAACCCCCATCACCGACTCAAGCGAGGCGGGAATAAGGATGCTCATTCTCGGCTAGAGCATTGGGGGGTAAATGATGATATAATTTTGGAGAATAAGTATAATATTAAAAATATTATTACTTCTAAATTTAAGGATAAGGTGTCTTGTATTGCCAAGATAAGAACTAATTCTCATGAGCTTCAAAGTGAAACTAGATGTTAGTCAATTTCCAAAACACCTTGGGATGAAAGAGTCTATCACCTTTGTGATACTAAGGGGGTTGAAGATGAAAATTGTTGGGAAAAATACTGAAGGAAACCAACATATGTACGCAATTGTTATGAAGGCAAGTAGTGTATATTCAGCTGACTATCTTTTCATTCAATTCATATTATGTTTATCTTGAACCAGTGCATTAATAATTCATTAGTCATTAATTGAACAATAACCATGAGTAGTAAGAACATAATAAACTATAAGCAACACATAAACACACATGAACACCAATATTTTTAGGTGGAAACCCAATGTGGGAGAAAACCATCGTTGTTGTCATCTTTGTCTTCTTTTTTTATTATAAAAATAATTTTCTTACAATCTTGTACTGGTGCAGACTCATACCAGTAAGCAGACACCCACCTGCAGAAGGCTACAACCTTCTTTCGTTCTCTGACATCTACTGGAAGGAAGCTACAACTCCCTTATTTCTTTGTGGATCACTTTTCAGAATGTTTCAAACTGGATCCATTCCAAATATCAGATAACAATACTAAAATCAACACTATGCCAAGTCACTTAATCACTGGACCAACTATATCACCATGTCAAATATAGAAATAACTTATTCAAACAACCAACCAACTTATATCAATGTATACCCATTCATCAAACTACTAGACCACATATTGTTAATCACATAAACTAGATTTTGTCACAACAAATTATGATTAAACACACGTTAGAATATATATGCTATTGTCAGAAGCATACTCGCGCATGTACATGCTTTTCCTTAGTATGACCTGCGTACAGATCTCAAAACATAGAAACCCGAATTTGAATTACTGCACTACGGAAACATTCACTGAAACTCAAATTGACCCCATCATAGATCTCTGAACAACATGTAGATCATCATATAGCAACATCATTACTAATCAACATTTCATACCACAACTAGTTCAACCCAACCAACACTGTCAAACACATTATCATGAAAGACTTCATCGACAAACATCATCAAACATGATAAAATTGATTAAACATCATTAAAAACCCATAATGCAAAACCCTAACATGTGTATGCGCCTTTCATGAAGTACTTCCGTATATGTACACATTTTTCATGAATAACACTTGCATATAGATCTGTCCATACTGCAAAATATATATGTGACTAGTCATAATGGGACCCACGTATGTATGCAATGTCTCAGAAGAGAACCAACGTATAGATATGTAATTACTGAGTCACACATTCGCTATACAACAGAACACCTGTCAAATCCAAATCTTGGCATACACTGTAACAAACACACATCATAACATTATCATCGCAGATCTATCAAACCATAAGCAGATTATTTAGTCATTTTAGATCTAATAGATCTGATCCATCATCATACACCTTGGTGCACAGCTATTTTAGATCAAACCAATAATTAATAACCCAATACTTGCACCCTTAACACTTTGATCCCCGTCTTCTTATATGATACAGGGGCATGAGAGTTTAGCCAACAATGTGAAAGATTGTTCACATGTTGTGGCTAGATGAGTTTAAAATTCATTCATTGATGGGTGAAAGTCAATTTTTACTGAGAGGGTTGAGTCCCTCAAACAAATTGTTATCATTTATTTCTGTAATAAATTAGGAGAGTATATTTAAATAGATTTAGAGATAAGTTGTTTGAATAGGGGTGACATTGTTGAGTATATCTAGCTTCGGTCAATAGATTTTAGGAGGATATTTGGCAAGTAGGATTCAGTCTCAATTTAGGAAATTCGATCCTAATTGAGGGGGTCTCTGTTATGTAATAAAAACTGTAAATTGTAACCTCTGTAAGTGAGGAAATGGGGGATTTGGCCATAGAATAATTGGATTGAGAGGTTTTACCTCTGTTTTGATAAAATTTGCAGAGTTTTAACTATCTATTGTGCTTGGCAATCCCCAAAGGTCTCTTTCCTTCGAATTTCATGATTTCTGTGTATTAACCAGAAGTAATTAACCTCTATGTGAAGAATGGTTTCTACCTTCTTGAAATTCCTGAGTTATATATGGTGTGGGGAAATTAAATTATTAATCTATGCGTGAAGAACCATTTTTGTCCCTTTAAGGCTTCATTTGAGTCATACGTTTTGTATAAATTTCTGTGTGTAGAGGTTCTGATCTTTTCGGAAATCCATTTGATATTGATATAAATTTGTGCAAAGAATTGTTGAGTGGAAATCGAGAAGGGACTCGATTTGTATTAATCGATATCGATTAAGTGTTTAAAAGCCACAATACAGGAATTCCGTGGATAATTTAATTTTCTGCAAAGGGTTGGTGGAAATCAACGAGTGTTGGGTTCTTGTCGAAATCAGTATCAAAATTATATTAATTTCTGTGGAATTTCTCAAGGAAATCGAGAATTCTGATTCTTGTATCTGAAATCGATTCATGCTTATTAAGTTGCTCACGAAGAAGGAGGGTTCGATTGAAACTAAGTTCAAATCGAATGTAGTGAGAATGTTCGTGGTGTAAAAATTCCTTTTACAGAGTTTCATGTGAGCGATTTTGAAGATAATACCACCAGTATTGCACAACGTTTGGCCAAGGAGCGGTTTCACAATTTGGAGTGCGATCCAATTGCATTGCGCCACGTTACATGCACAATACCACTTATTTCGCATACCTTTCAAGTTTTAAAGACCAGATGCTGATTGAATGCTATAGCCATTCAATTACGATCTGTGGAGATCAAACGGTTTTCGCACGGGAAGTTGTGGGGTTGTTAACTCAAGGTATCGGCCAGCGTTCCTTTCATTGGTAAATTTTTATTGAATATTGGATATGTGGGCTCGAGAGAGTTAAACGTTGATTAAAATGTCTTATTCCGGGAGTTAAAATAATCACTCCAATAGTTTTAATATCATAAGCTCAAGGCTTGGGTATTTGTTCAAAGGGTTTGAAACATTTATTCATAGCATTTTAATACTATGATGTGGAAAGTTTAACCTCTATTTACAAGTCAAAGTATTATACTTCCAAGGGATCTTAAGCTTGGTTTTAAATGAATTTGATTTCAAGGATTTATAATATTTTCAAAAGAGTTGATATTGTCTAAGGGGCCATTTAAGATTATTGTGGATTTCATTAATCAAATTTCACAAATTTGATGAATGAAACCAATCATAAGGAACAAGATCAAACTCCTCCGGAGTTGGAAACAATTGTAAGAAAATTTGAGAGGCTCTCCTTAACGCTTGCACCCACACTACCATAATTTGTGGTATCATAGCAGACTTCAGAGCATTTATTAGAGATTGAACAGACTTCTAAGAGTCAGAAGAAGAAATTTAGCATGGCTATTCGGATTGGTAGAGGTGCTGCTGGTAGAAGAAGAGGTAGGCCAATTGCTAATGTAGAAGTATTGGAGACTATGCAACAGATCCAAGCCAGATTGGAAGCAATTGAAATAGGACAAACAAGGGATCCTGAAGATGTAAGTGAACTAGAAGCTGAAGAAGAAGAAGGAGGAAATGTTGAGCTTACTCCTGAGATGAGATTCTTTAAAACAGTTTTAGGATCTACACCCAAACCTAGACTTGAAGTATCAGCTTTTGCAGGAGGATTGAATCCAAAAGAGTTGATAGACTGGATCAATGAGATGAATAAATGCTTTGATTATAAAGATATGGGTGAAGAAAAGAGAGTTAAATTTGCAGTAACAAGGTTGAAAGGACATGCAACACTTTGGTGGGATGGAGTGCAAGCAGAGAGAAGGAGAGCTAGTAAACAACCAATCAAGAATTGGAGCATAATGGTGGCAAAGCTGAGAGGTAAGTTCTTGCCTAGTGATTATCAGCTTTCATTATTTAGACAAATGAAAAATCTTAGACAAAGATTAATGACAGTGAAAGAATACACAGAATAATTTTACAAAGTGAGCATAAGAGCTGGATAGATCCAGGACACAATAGAGAAGATTTCCAGGTATGTAAATGGTCTCAGATTGGAGATCCAAGATGAAATAAGTATATTGTCTCCTAAGACAGTAGAAGAGGCTTATCAAATGGCCTTGAAAGCTGAAGAAAAACTACTAAGAAAGCAGTCTGCCAAAGGAAGAGGTACTTTCCGAGGAAAGGGAAGTCAAGGTGGTAGAGGAAAATCTACATCACCAAGAGATGGAGCTAGCAGTATCTCACCTTAGCATGCACACACAGAAGGTGATGCAAGTGGCATAAGGAATTCCTACAGAGGAAGAGGAGGCAGAAGCAGAGGAAGAGAAGTGAGATGTTACCGATGTAACAAATTTGGACATAGAGCCTATGAATGCCCAGAAAAAGAGAATGTGGGAACAAGTCAGAGAAATGCAATTGTTACTCAGGCTGGAGAAGAAGCAGTAAAGTTGCCCGAAGCAGAGAGAGAAATTGTGCCAAAGAAGGGAGAATCTTTGGTTGTTAACAAAGTTTTGATGAAACAAACAAAGGAAGTTGCTAAGCCAACACAGAGGAAAAATTTGTTCAGAAGTGTATGCAAAGTTTAAGGGAAATGCTATCAATTGGTCATTGATAGTGGCAGCACAAAAAATTTGGTTTCTACAGAGGTGATAGAGAAGTTGAAGTTGAAGACAAGGGAACATCCAACACCCTACAAGGTTTCATGGCTTCAGAAGGGTCATCAGCTGATTGTGAAAGAATAGTGTGAAATAGAGTTGCAGATGGGCAGCTACAAAGATAAAATAATGTGTGATGTGATGCCTATGGACGTGTGTCACATACTGCTGGGTAGACCTTGGCTGTATGATAGAGCAGCAGGACATGATGGTAAGAGGAACACCTACAAGTTTTTCAAGGATGGTATGTATCAAACATTGTTACCTATGGAAGAAGGAGATGAATCAAGCAAAATTCTGATCCAAAGGCTTTATTGTTGAGTGGGAAAGAATACTTGCAGCAGATTGGAGATGAAGTGGTAAATTTTGCTTTAGTTTGCAAACCTAAGGTAGTATTTACTTCTACTAAAATTTCTGATTTGCCAATTGAAATTCAAGAAAAGTTGGACAATTATTGTGATATTATTGTGGATGATTTGCCTGATGAGTTACCACCTGTAAGAAGAATCATCCATCAGATAGATTTGATTCCATGATCAAATCTGCCAAACAAAGCAGCTTACAGAATGACTCCTATAGAAAATGAAGAAATCAAAAAGCAAATGCAGGAACTGGTTGACAAAGGTTTGGTTAGAGAAAGTTTGAGTCCATGTGCAGTACCTACAGTATTGAGTCCGAAGAAATATGGAGGATGGAGAATGTGCACTGATTCAAGAGAAATCAACAATATAACAATCAGGTATAGATTTCCTTTACCCATAATTGAAGATTTGATGGATTGTTTGAGTGGAGCAAGATGTTTTTCAAAATTAGATTTAAAAAGTGGGTATCATCAAATTAGGATAAGGGAAGGTGATGAATGGAAAATAGCCTTTAAAACAAATGAGGATTGTATGAGTGGATGGTAATGCCCTTTGGTTTATCAAATGCACCTAGTACTTTTATGAGGCTCATGAATGAAGTATTAAAGGAATTTATTGGTAAATTTGCAATAGTATATTTGGATGATATATTAATTTACAGCAAAACAAAGGAAGAGCAATTGAGGCATCTTAATTATGTCTTAAGACAACTACATCAAGAAAAGTTGCTGATAAATTTAAAGAAGTGTTCATTCATGAAAGAAGAATTGGTATATTTGGGTTTTGTTGTTTCTGCTGAAGGGTTAAAGATGGATCCAGAAAAGGTAAAGGCAATTGTGGAGTGGCCTTCACCAAAAAGTGTTTTTGAGGTAAGAAGTTTCCATGGACTTGCTAGTTTTTATAGAAAATTCATAAGGAATTTTAGCAAGATTAATGCACTTATCATTGAAACCATAAAGAAGGACAAACAACCATTCAAGTGGACTGCTGAAGCTAAAAATAATTTTCAGTTTTTGAAACAGAAAATAACTGAGAAACCTGTTTTAGTTTTGCCTGATTTTAATAAACCATTTCAAGTGAAGTGTGATGCCAATGGAGAAGTTATTGGAGCTGTCTTAAGTCAAGAAGATAGGCCTGTAGCATATTTCAGTGAGAAGCTAAATGAGACAAGAAGAAAGTACTCTTCTTATGAAAAAGAGTTTTATGCAATAGTACAATCATTGAAGAAGTGGAGACATTATTTAATGTCTAAAGAATTTGTATTATATTCAGATAATCATGCTTTACATTATATTATGCAGCAACCTAAATTGAATAAAAAACATGCTAAATGGGTTGAATATCTTCAAAGTTTTAACTTTGTTTTGAAACACATAAGTGAACAAGCAAATAAGGTAGCTGATGCCTTGAGTAGGAAGAACATTCTTGTTCAAGAAAGTCAAATTGAAGTGGTGGGTTTTGGCTTTCTTAAAGAACTCTATAAAACAGATTTGGATTTCAAAGAAGCATTTGAAGCATGCTGTAATCCTGTTTTGATAGATAGAAGTCAGTGGTTAGATTATTTCTTGGAAGAGGGTTTATTGTTCAAAAGAAATAAATTGTGCATACCAAATTGTTCCATGAGAGAGAACTTAATCAGAGAGAAGCATGGTGGTGGACTTGCTGGATATTTTGGTGTTGATAAAACTTATGAGTAGCTGAGTCATTTTTATTATTGGCCGAAAATGAGAGATGAAGTGTAAAAGTATGTGAAGAATTTTAAAATTTGTCAGTATGCTAAGGGAAGAAGCCAGAATGCAGGTTTGTACATTCCATTGCCTATTCCAGACAGACCTTGGGATATGGTAAGTATGGATTTTGTTTTAGGATTGCCTAAGACACAGAGAGGGAATGATGATATTTATGTTTTTGTTGACAGATTTTCAAAGATGGCATATTTTATTCCATGTTATAAAACCAGTGATGCTACTCATGTTGCCAATTTGTTTTTCAAAGAGATTGTTAGATTACATGGGTTGCCTAAAAGTATTATTTCTAATAGAGATACAAGGTTTGTTGGTCATTTCTGGAGGACATTGTGGAAGAAGCTTGGTACTAAGCTGAGTTTCAGCTCAGCTTATCACCCTCAGACTAATGGAAAGAATGAAGTAGTGAACAGAAGTTTGGGTAATCTTTTGAGAAGTCTTGCAGGAGAACATCCTAAGCAGTGGGATCATATCTTACCACAGGCAGAATATGAATACAATTATTCACCGAACAGAAGTACAGGACAAAGTCCATTCCATATTGTTTATGGGATGCACCTAAGAGGAGTATCTGAATTGAGGAACTTGGGAAAAGCAGAAATGAGAAGTGCTGAAGGAGAAGAGTTTGCTTCAAAGATTCAAGCAATAGATGAGCAGGTAAAGAAGCAGCTACAAGACAACAGTATCAAGTACAAAAGCAGAGCAGATTTGAGCAGAAGAGAAGTTAATTTTGAAGTTGGTGATTTATTTTTGGCTCGCTTGAGGAAAGACGAATTTCCAAAGAGGCAGTATAACAAACTGAAGTTTAAAAAGATAGGACCATGTAGAATACTGAGGAAATTTTCTGCAAATGCCTATGAAATTGAATTTCCATCTGACATTGGAATATCTCCAATATTCAATGTTGTTGATTTATACAGGTATGAATATGGTGGCATAGATGAAAGACCAGAAGACAGAGAGCAGATTGGCTGGGTAAAACAGTTACCTACAACACAACCATTACATCCAGAGATGATTTTAGACAAGAAAGTGTTCAAGAAAACTAGAGGACAAGAGTATTTCCAGTACTTGATCAAATGGAAAGATCAGCCAATTGAGGATGCTACCTGGATGACAGAAGCTATGTTGCAGAAACTGGGCAGTTCTGTGGAGGAGCTCATGGACAGGAGCCCATGAAAAATTTTGTCCTCAGGAGTCTGATGCAGGGGCATTAGAGTTTAGCCAACAATGTGAAATATTGTTCACATGTTGTGGCTAGATGAGTTTAAAATTCATTCACTAATGGGTGAAGTCAATTTTTACTGAGAGGGTTGAGTCCCTCAAACAAATTGTTATCATTTATTTTTGTAATAAATTAGGAGAGTATATTTAAATAGATTTAGAGATAAGTTGTTTGAATAGGGGTGAGATTGTTGAGTATCTAGCTTTGGTTGATAGATTTTAGGAGGATATTTAGAAAGTAGGATTCTGTCTCAATTTAGGAAATTCGATCCTAATTGAGGAGGTCTCTGTTATGTAATAAAAACTATAAATTGTAACCTCTGTAAGTGAGGAAATGGGGGAGTTGGCCATAGAAGAATTGGATTGAGAGGTTTTACCTCTGTTTTAATAAAATTTGCAAAGTTTTAACTATCTATTGTGCTTGGCAATCCCCAAAGGTCTCTTTCCTTCGAATTTCATGATTTCTGTGTATTAACCAGAAGTAATTAACCTCTATGCGAAGAATGGTTTCTACCTATTTGAAATTCCTGAGTTATATATGTTGTGGAGAAATTAAATTTTTAATCTCTGCGTGAAGAACCATTTTTGTCCCTTTAAGGCTTCATTTGAGTCATACGTTTTGTATAAATATCTGTGAGTAGAGGTTCTGATCTTTTCGGAAATCCATTTGATATTGATATAAATTTGTGCAAAGAATCGCTGAGTGGAAATCAAGAAGGGACTCGATTTGTATTAATCGATATCAATTAAGTGTTTAAAAGCCACAATACAGGAATTCCATGGAGAATTTAATTATGTGCAAAGGGTTGGAGGAAATCAACGAGCGTTGGGTTCTTGTTGAAATCGGTATCAAAATTATATTAATTTTTGTGGAATTTCTCAAGGAAATCGAGAATTCTGATTCTTGTATCTGAAATCAATTCATGCTTATTAAGTTGCTCACGGAGAAGGAGGGTTCGATTGAAACTAAGTTCAAATCGAACACAGCGAGAATGTTCGTGGTGTAAAAGTTCCTTTTACAGATTTTCATGTGAGCGGTTTTGAAGAGAATACCACCAGTATCGCACAACGTTTGGCCAAGGAGTGGTTTCACAATTTGGAGTGTGATCCAATTGCATTACGCCACGTTACATGCACAATACCACTTATTTCGCATACCTTTCAAGTTTTAAAGACCAGATGTTGATTGAATGTGATAGCCATTCGATCATGATCTGTGGAGATCAAACAGTTTTCGCATGGGAAGTTGCAGGGTTGTTAACTCAAGGTATGGGCCAGCGTTCCTTTCATTGGTAAATGTTTATTGAATATTGGATATGTGGGCTCGAGAGAGTTAAACGTTGATTATAATGTCTTATTTCGAGAGTTAAAATAATCACTCCAATAAGTTTAATATCATAAGCTCAAGGCTTGGGTATTTGTTCAAAGGGTTTGAAACATTTATTCATAACATCTTAATACTATGATTTGGAAAGTTTAACCTCTATTTACAATTCAAAGTATTATACTTCCAAGGGATCTTAAGCTTGGTTTTAAATGAATTTGATTTCAAGGATTTATAATATTTTCAAAAGAGCTGATATTGTCTAAGGGACTATTTAAGATTATTGTGGATTTCATTAATCAAATTTCACAAATTTGATGAATGAAACCAATCATAAGGAACAAGATCAAACTCCTCCGGAGTTGGAAACAATTATAAGCAAATTTGAGAGGCTCTCCTTAACGCCTGCACCCACACTACCATAATTATATAACTTAAACCTTAGCCAATATCTTGAGTCAAACCCTTAGTAATGTCGATGGTATTCTTTGACGGGGTCAAATAGCTGTTGCCGCGCTCATTACTATGGGCCAATACCATGGTAAAGACACTTGGTATTTGGAATAACATGATGCGGAAATTGTACACAATTTTTTTTCACCGTACCCGCGTATGTACGCATCCTTTGTTCATGGGATCCGCGTATACGTCTCAAAACATCACCTTTGTCATTCCTATGTCTCTGAACTGATATTCCTTTGTCCAATCTATCTATCATATATGTACTGACCTTCCATCATGTTGACATATTTATCAAGTGGGGTGCCATCAAGGACAACACATTAATCATAATGCCAAAAAAAATCACTTTCTTTTGGATTGCCCAACTGTTACTCACATCCATTCTAATTTTCAGACACTACCAACCTTTATGACTTGTTAATTCAACAAAGCTATGGTGATTTAGGAACATTTTTCTCCCTTCTTTTCGATCACAAAAATAAAATATTAAAGAATATCAACTAACCTCATATTTTCTTAAGATCCAATAGACTATATTGATTTTAATGGAAGTTAATCATCATCATATATTTTATATTTTATTCATATAACTAATTTATTTACACATCACTTTTTCATTTAATAATATTAAATACGCAAATTTTAAAAATAAATTTATCATAAATAATGTTACGCAACACTTAAATATTTTATAATGACAAAAACATTAAAATAGTAATAAATATGAGTATACATCTTCTATTTTAATATATGATTGAATCTTATATACATTTTTTTCCCAGCATTATTGTTACACACACACACATATATATACGGCTAATATAGTATTAAATTATATTTTGGTTCTTATAAACTCAACATTGAGATTTAGAAGATAAATGAATCTCACAAATTTTGTTTATCCTTTGGATCACAAGAAGCACATTCCAAAAAAAAAAATCCCAAACGAGAAAAACTTACAATGAATAATATTACATAATACTTGGTTATTATATTCTATTATGAAAAAATTATTAAAATAGAAATATTTCCACAATACTTAGTTATTCTTTTTAAAAAAATTCATTAAAATAAGAATGTGTTAATTCTTTAGATTGAAGCATTGGTTTTGTGATATCTCTCTGGAAGGCGTTTGAGTGTTACCAAATGGGATCCCTTTTCTTCTCATGGATTAATAATAAATATGCAAAACAATTTACGAATTGTATTAATCATTTTAGTTTTAATTTAACAACCTTGGTTTTTTTTAATAAATTTGGTATTATGTTTAAATTCCTTTCATGTGTAACTTTGAAAGTTTTTATAGAAAAACTTCACAATAAAGTCTCATCCACATAACAATCTGGGAGGTAATGTGTAACACCCACCGATATAGCCATAATTTTTATTTTATTTTATTTTATTTTTTATTTTTATTTATTTATTTATTTTTTCAACTTTTAACTAACCACCATCATGAAATGGCTATACATTACTTATAAACAAATTTTGAACATAAAAATTCCAGCTTTAAAAAGAAAATCACAATTCATGACTATTAAACGATAATAACACCACATTCGCAAAGTATAACTTTATTCTTATGTCTATAGGTTTCATCACATTACACAACAACTATTACTAAGTTATAAATTCAGATTTCTTTGTATTTCGATATATTGAATAAATGTTAGTCATTTAAGTCATGACTATACTTGCATTTACTACACATCAACTCTCTTAACATTAATCAATTAAATTCTATGGCACAATGGCACTACTTGGTTACGACATATGTCAGGTTCAACTTGAAATATCTACCTGCATAATGTATCTCATTTATGAGTTGCACTTGTCAAATCTACTGCCGTAGATCCATATAGATTTGATCCGACGGTGATTTGAGGTTTAGGGTTTGGTTAATGACCATGCTCCGTTAACTGATTTCTTTTGCCATTTCGACATTTCTCCAAAACTCTCCGATGCATGCACCTCCGGTCTCTGCTTCGGTTCTCTGCAAGAGGAGTAGCCATAGATTTTCCTGTCTAGCTTTTCCACAGATGGCGACGATGTCTGCATCAATAAACACTATTGAGTTCTTCTTCCAGTTCATGAAGTTTTCTGCTTCCTTGAGGTATGTGGCTATCTGGCACCATGGTTTTTTTTTTCCTTTTAATGATTCTGGCCTACAGTTGAACTTAAAGGTTTACCTTAATCTTCCTTCGCAGAGTATTTTTATTTTGCTTCTTCGTTATCTCTCAGATTTAATACTTTAACCTCTTGTTTATGTTATGGTGCAGAGTTCACAGTATGGAAATCATGGTCTCAATGAAATCAAGTTCGGTGAATACCAATATGCTTACGCCCACATCACGAAGAAAGAAGAGGGCATTTACACATTTTTTTATATTTATGCAAATGAGGTTTTCGGGTTATTTATTTTTCAATTCTTTCCATTAACACTTACCCATAAACTTATATTGTTGCCATTACAGGTTTTGAACTCCTTCCCATTCTCGGCAGGATTTAAATAGGTAAACCGAGAATTGTTCCCAAATGACCTATGGTTTCCCCTACTAGAGATTCTTGGTTAAAATAATAATATTCTTTTACTCATGCCCTTTTATTTGTTTTTCACAGGTATATGGTTTGAAATAATTTTGGGGAAACTGATTACTCACTCCATCGAATTCCTCTTATGAACATATTCTTTTCGCATTGATACAGGTACCATTTCATGTGTTTTGAGTCGGTGCCCGAAATTTTCTCGGGTCTTAGTTCTTGGCAGAGTTTTCCCTTTGCTTTGGAACTGTAGAACTGTAAAATAACACAACTTTCTACAGACATGCAAGTTTTTCCTACATGTAATAGGACTGTTGAATTAAATAGTAATTCATTTTTTTTTTTAAAGAACTTCAATATGTAACTTTTATAGATTTTGGAGATCCACTACTCTCAATGATTAGACTCAGTCTCCGGTTTGAGTTAAATTATGAAGTTCGTTCTAGTTGTAGGATATTAATATATGTAATATAATTCCTATTAACAGTGAATGTATTCTCCGAATTGCTATTGTAGTTCTCACATAGAATCTATTTTAATTTCCTATGTTTACAAGTTAGTTTTCTTTTATTCTTTCAAATTATAGATCTGGAAAATGTATCTATTGTTTCATGCAATTTTCTTAATGACAGACTTAATGCTTGTCACTCTAGCATAATTTATCTTTCATAGTATTACTCAATGTATGCTTTACATTTTTTTGTTCTTGGTCTGCGGTGTATAATTTACGACGTTTAGTAGCTAAATTACCATTTACAGTTTTTTCTGTTCCCTACTATCT
Organism: Pinus albicaulis; assembly: GCA_034641835.2. NCBI lineage: Eukaryota > Viridiplantae > Streptophyta > Pinopsida > Pinales > Pinaceae > Pinus > Pinus albicaulis. The sequence goes on from CM076576.1 coordinate 587,198,389, forward strand.
TTATTCAACCTTAGAGGTCGATCGGACTGACTAAAATTAGTCCGAGTATAGTCTATGAGATTGGAGCAAGCAATCCGAAATTCCGGAACAACAGAGTTCTGAGATTTGGTAAAGCTTCCTTATTTTTTCCAGTTTTCTGCCTAAATAGTTACTTATGGTGAACCTAGTAACCGAAAGATTCATACCATGTTTAAGTAAATATTTATACAGCATGCTAACCAACTTTCTCATACAAGAATTTAAAGAAAAGAAACTCCAACAGTTACGTGGTAACCCTTATTTTCCCAAACTGAATATCCTTTCTTTAATAGACAATATACATCCAAAATTTACTTTACTGAAATAATAATATAACTCTAATTTTATGTGATATTAATTAACCAGAGTCTATTTCTAGAAAATAATAGCATAACCTTAATTATTCATGTCAACATCTAACCAGAGTCTACCTCTATGAAATATCAGTATAATTTTAGCTGTGGTTGTCCTCCCTACCATGGATGAGGCAATTACGCCCTCACCCCCACCGCGCCCCCCCCCCCCCCCAATGCTCCAATCCTAAGCCAAGTAGAAAGAAAAATAGTGCACGGAAGAGATCTCAGGACTCTGGTCCAATCCACCTTCCAGAAAGTGCAGGATAGCTGAGAGATTTTCCACTGGTTCTACTAGCTCGAGAAAATACAACTCTCTCTCCTTCTTCACTTTATCACAAATAAGTCAGAACCCCTCTTCCTCACATGAATGTTTCTCTTATCCTTAGAGGAAAAGTAACTGACCAAAACTGTTTTTCTCAGTTGGAATAAATATTTTACCATCAGTCTTTCACCCTATGGAACGAACTCCATAACCAATTTAATTAATCAAATTTAATTTATGTTCATAATGTATTATTTTCAAAATAATAACAAGAAATATTTTAAAGTCTTAACAAATAACTTAACCAACAATTAAAAATTAAACCAGTGGTTACAACTTCCCCCCTGGAAGTGAACACCGTCCCTGGTGTTCTCATTCTTCTCTAGAAAAAATTTCAGGTTAGGCTTCCCAAACAAAAATTTCATCTTCCTAGGTAGCTTCTTCTGGGCCAAAGTGCTTCCATTGCACTTTAACCTGGGTGATGGATCGTTTCCGGAGCATGATTTCTCTCCAATCGATTATATAGTGAGGCTCGATCAGAAACTCTCCATTCGGCTCGACCTGCAAACAATGATCTTGAATTAGTTTACTCATAAACCTTAACATCTTTAATCAATCTGGTATTCCTATTCTACCTGAATATTCTGCCAGTGGATTATGTGTCTTGGATTGTGAATGTATCGTTTCAATAACGATACATGAAAGATGTTGTGTACACGGATATGACTGGGCAGTGCTAATCGGTAAGCTACGGGTCCTACCCTTTCCAATATTTGGAAAGGGCCACAAAACCTGGGAGCTAACTTGGCACAAGATGTCCATCTTAAAGTGTTTTTCTTTGGCTTGATTCTTACGTACACATGGTCCCCCACTTAAAACTCACGATAAGTTTTTTTCTTATTTGCATACACTTTTTTTCTATCCTGAGTTGCCTTCAAATTTTGTCAGATCTTCTTTACTGTCTCCATTTCAACTAACATGTCCGATCCAAGCATCAACTTGGTTTCTGGGTTGCTCCAATTAATAGGAGTTCTACATTGTTGTTTGTACAAGGCTTCAAATGGACTCATCTTAAGAGATTCCCGATAGCTGTTATTGTAAGAAAAATCCACTAGGTGCATATATTCTTCCCACTTAATTGGTTGTTGCATTACATATATATGTAGCATATCCTTCAGGATCTGATTCACTCGTTCCGTTTGTTCGTCTGTCTGTGGATGGTAAGCAGTGCTGAAATTAATTTGAGTCCCCAGTCCTGTAAACAACGTTTTCCAGAACGCTAAAGTAAACTTCACATCCTTGTCAGATATGACAGTGTTTGGAATGCCATGCAGTCTAAAGATCTCTCGCATGAATATGTCCACTATCTGCACCGTCTTATAAGTGGATTGCACTGGTATAAAGTGTGCTAATTTTCTTAATCGATCTACTGCTACCATTATAGAGTCATTATGCTTCTTTGACCTTGGTAGTCCAGTGATAAAGTCTAACTATATCACTTCCCACTTCCACTCAGGTATTGGTATAGGCTGCATCAGCCCGACTGGGTGCCAACGCTCCACTTTCACATGCTAGCATTCTAAACACTTGTTTAGATATTCTGCAATATCTCTCCTCATACCCAACCATAAGAAATTCTTTCTTATTGCTGTTAACATCTTCTGATATCCAGGATGTCCAAAGTAATTACTTCGATGATGTTCATTCAAAATCAATTCCTTCAACTCCATTCTATTTGGAACAAAAATTCTCTTTTTGAAAATTAGCAACCCATCCTTATCAATTTCATAATCAGAAAATTTTCCCTGGTCTTTGAACTCCTTTTCTTGCTGCCACATAAACCTATACTCAGAATCTTTCTCAGCTTATGTTTTTATCTGCTCCAAAAATCTGCACTCAACCTGATTATAATACAACTCATAAAAACCATGCAATTTTCTGCTTAACGCATCAACTACTCTATTTTCCTTACCTTTTACATGCTGCATATCAATGTCAAATTCGCTCAAGAAGGCATTCCACATCGCCTGGAGAGAATTGAGATTAGATTGATTAAAATAGTTGGTTAAGCTGCTATGATCAGTTTTGAGTACAAATATTTTTCCAAGCAAGTAGTGCCTCTATACCCAGAGTGCATGCATTACTATTGTCAGCTCCAAGTCATAAGCGGAAAAACGTTGCTCATGCTCGTTTAATTTTCGTGACTCATAGGAAACCACTTTACCCTCTTGTGACAGAATCGCCCCAACTCCTTCTTTGCACGCATTTGTGCAGACCTCAAACTCTTTATTATGATCAAATACCCTTAATACCGGAGCTGTAGTCAATAAATGTTTCAGTATTTCAAAACTGTCCCGACATTCCTTTATCCATTGAAATATTTTTCCTTTCCTTTGTAAGGAAGTAATTTGGAAAGCAATTTTTGAAAAACCTTCAATAAAATGCTGATAATAACCAGCCAATCCCATAAAGGATCGGATGTCTGCCACGTTTTGAGGTACTTTCCATTCCATAATCGTCCTGATCTTCTCAGGGTCAACTGCAATACCTTCAGCAAAAATAACGTGACCAAGGTACTGTATTTCTTCCTTGAAGAAATCACACTTGCTGAACTTAGCATACAGTTGGTGCTTTCTTAACATTTCCAGCACTATCCACAGGCGTTATTTGTGTTCTTCCGCATTTTTAGAATAAACTAAAATGTCATCAATAAATATTAACATAAAATTATCCAGATAGGGGTGAAATACACCATGCATTAACCTCAAAAATGTTGTTGGTGCATTAGTCAACCCGAAAGCAAGCACCACAAATTCATAGTGTCTGTACCTTGTATGAAAAGAAGTTTTATGTATGTCTTCATCCTTTATCCAGATCTGATGGTATCCTGAGCTTAGATCTATCTTTGAGAATACTATCGCTCCCTTTACCTGATCAAATAAATCATCAATTAGCGGTAGAGGATATCTTTTTTTAACAGTCAATTTATTAAGTTGGCGGTAATCCATGCACATTCGCATGGTTCCGTATTTCTTCTTCACAAACAACACAGGTGATCCCCAAGGGGATACACTTGGTTAGATGTACCCTTTATCTAGTAATTCCTGTAACTGCATCTTTAATTCAGTTAATTCAGGTACACTCATTCGATAGGGTGTCCTTGAAATTGGTGATGCTCCAAGTATCAATTCAATGGTAAAATCTATGTCCCTTCTAGGCAGTAAGCCTGGTATTTCCTCTGGAAATACATCTATAAACTCCTGTACTATTGGTATATTTTCCAGCATTGGAGCCTTTTCTTTAGAATTGGTAAAGCCCACTTGTATGGCATATAACTGGCATCCCTTCATCGTGCACTTGCCCATTTAAGATGTTGTGATTGGATGCAACTGTAAAGGTTTCTTTATGCCTTGGATTTCTTAGCAGGTTCCATCCTGCATTCTGTAGTAAATGATCTTTTCTTTACAATCTACTAACGTCTAGTGCTTCTCCAACTAGTCCATGCCAAGTAGCACATCATATGAACCCAGAGGTAATATATTCAGATCCACAGTTAGTTGTTGTTCACTAATTTTTAGTGCACAGTTCGGTATTTTGGCACTAACTTTCCTCTTAGCTCTAGTGGCTAACTGTACTAGCCATGGGTTTCTGAATTTCTGACTCTGCAATTTACAAATTTCTACTACTATGGGACTTACATAGCTTAAAATTGCATATGGATCTACCAAAATAGAAACAGATTGAGATAACAATTTACCTTCCAGTTCTATCATTATCGACTGGGAGTCTGCTTGCTGATATTCCAATGCTGCATTAATTTTGGGTATGTTTCTGGCGACATCACCCACTATTGAGGCTTCATAAAAATTGGTAACTGCCTCACTCCTACCTCGTTGTGGACAGTTTCTGTATTAATGTGCCTCACCACACCCCCAACACTGTAAAGGTGGCTTCTGGTTCTGGGCTTATTCTGGTTTGCTGGAGGCTTCTGTGGATTTATCTTCTGCAGGGCATCTTATTCTTTGATGATTCCTTCCAAAATGTTTGCTAACTGAGCTTCTGGCGGCACTTTTGAAATTGCTGGTTTTGTTTCTCTTAAAACCAGAACTGCCCTTGTGCTCTTTCTTTGCCTACCATCTTTTACCTTGTTCACCTTTTGCTTTAGCTTGTTGGTAATACATTCTGGCCTTTCTGATTGCCTCGTTCATAGTCTTAGAATTCACAAAATCAATATGTTCTTTCATATGATTCGGCAAACTACTCAGGAATCGCTGTACTTTAGCCTTTTCATCTCTTAAATAGGGAACATAATGAAGTAAGGAAGTAAACTTAGTGATGTAATCATCCATCGTCATTTGTCCCAGCTTCAAGTCATGGAACTCTCTAGATTTTTCGTCATAGAAGCATTCAGTTAAGTATTTATCTTTAAAATACTGTTGGAACGAGTCCCAAGTCACATCCTGGTCTTCTATACTACAGACATTTTTCACCTTCTCCCACCATAATGTGGCTTTTCCCTTAACTGATAAATAACCAATCTGGCTTTAAGATTACTACTGTATTCATATGCTTGAAAATAATTGTTCATGTTTATAAGCCATGCCTCAGCCACTTCCTCTTCTATTCCATTAAATGTAGGAGGCTTTATTTTTCGAAATTCACCTTGTAGCTCCACTTTTTGTCTCTTAACTTCTTTCTGATCTGATACATTATCTAACTCAAATTCATTATAGTTTTTATTTATGTTACTACGCTGAGACTGGACTTCTTTCTATTCTGTTAGTGTCATGGTCTCTTGTCTGTTGCTCATTTCCTTCTTGAAACTCTCTATCAGTACTTGGCTTCTCAATACCCTGATTTTGTTTTTCTGAGAGGCTTTTTAATATCCTCTCACATTCTTGCATCAAACGTGAATTATCATTTCACAACCTCTCCATTTCCTCTTGTAACTTCTGTACTAGTGAGCAGAATGTGGGTTTGGTGCTTCTGCTCCTCCAACAATCTGCTTGTTTGCTGGTGTTGATCCACACTCAGCTATACCCACATCTCTAGATTCACTTCTGGTCGACGTTGTGGTTCCCCGGGGTTCTGAGGTGGTTGTTGCGTTTGACCCCGTTTCATATTGTCTCTTGTTATAATTCGCTTCTTTCTCTCTCTCTATGCATCAGTTATACACAGTTTAAAAAATGTTAGTTGACCCACAGGGTCCCAGCGTTACAACACCACTCTGATACCACTTGTAACACCCACCGATATAGTCATAAAAAAAAATTTAACTTTTAACTAACCACCATCATGAAATGGCTATAAATTATTTATAAACAAATTTTGAACATAAAAATTCCAGCTTTAAAAATAAAATCATAATTCATGACTATTAAACGATAATAACACCACATTTGCAAAGTATAACTTTATTCTTATGTCTACAGGTTTCATCACATTACACAACAACTATTACTAAGTTATACATTCATATTTCTTCGTATTTCGATATATTGAAAAACTGTTAGTCATTTAAGTCATGGATGTACTTGCATTTACTACACATCAACTCTCTCGGCATTAATCAATTAAATTCTATGGCACGGTGGCACTGCTTGGTTACGACATATGTCAGGTTTAACTTGAAATATCTACCCACATAATGTATCTCATTTGTGAGTTGCACTTGTCAAATCTACCATCGTAGATCCATCTAGATTTGATCCGACAATGATTTGAGGTTTAGGGTTTGGTTAATGACCATGCTCCGTTAACTGATTTCTTCTGCCATTTCTGCATTTCTCCAAAAGTCTCCGATGCATACATCTCCGACCTCTGCTTTGGCTCTCTGCAAGAGGAGTAGCCATAGGTTTTCCTGTCTAGATTTTCCACGGATGGCGACGATGTCTGCGGCAATAAACTCTGTTGAGTTCTTCTTCCAGTTCATGATGCTTTTTCGCTTCCCTGAGGTATGTGGCTATCTGGCGCCATGGTTTTCTTTTCCTTTTAATGATTCTGGACTAAAATTGAACTTAAAGTTTTACCTTAATCTTCCTTAAAGAGAGTCTTTTTATTTTGCTTCTTCGTTATCTCTCGGATTTAATACTTTAACCTCTTGTTTATGTTATGGTGCAGAGTTCACAGTATGGAAATCATGGTCTCAATGAAATCAAGTTCGGTGAATACCAATACGCTTACACCCACAACACGAAGGAAGAAGAGGGTATTTACACATTTTTTTATATTTATGCGAATGAGGGTTTTCAGGTTTTTTTTTTTCAATTCTTTCCATTAACACTTATCCATAAACTTATATTGTTGCCATTACAGGTTTTGCACTCCTTCCCTTTCTTGGCAATATTTAAATAGGTAAACTAAGAATTGTTCCCAAATGACCTATGGTTTCCCTTACTAGAGATTCTTGGTTAAAATAATAATATTCTTTTACCCATGCCCTTTTATTTTTTTTTCGCAGGTATATGGTTTGAAATACTTTTGGGGAAACTGATTACTCACTCCATCGAATTCCTCTTATGAACAAATTCTTTTCGCATTGATACATGTACCATTTCATGCGTTTTGAGTCGGTGCCCGAAATTTTCTCGGGTCTTAGTTCTTGGCAGAGTTTTCCCATTGTTTTGGAACTGTAGAACTGTAAAATAACACAACTTGCTACAGACATGCAAGTTTTTTCTACATGTAATAGGACTGTTGAACTAAATAGTATTTCGTTTTTTTTTTTTGAAAGAACTTCAATATGTAACTTTTATAGATTTTGGAGATCCACTACTCTCTATGATTAGACTCGGTCTCTGGTTTGAGTTAAATTATGAAGTTCGTTCCAGTTGCGAGATATTAATATAAGTACTATAATTCCCAGTAACAGTGAATGTTTTCTCCGAATTACTGTTGTAATTCTCACAAAGAATCTATTTTAATTTCATGTTTTTACAAGTTAGTTTTGTTTTATTCTTTCAAAGTATAGATCTACAAAATGTATCTATTGTTTAATGCAATTTTCTTAATGACAGAATTAATGCTTGTCACTCTAGTAGAATTTATCTTTCTCAGTATTACTTAATGTATGCTTTACATTTTTCTGTTCTTGGTTTGCGGTGTATAATTTACGGTGTTTATTAGCTAAATTACCATTTACAATTTTTTCTATTCCTTGCTATCTTTATTCAACCTTAGAGGTCGACCTGACCGACTAAAATTTGTGTGAGTATAGTCTATGAGATTGGATCAAGCAATCCAAAATTCTGGAACAACAAATTTCTGGGATTCGATAAAGCTTCCTTATGTTTTCCAGTTTTCTGCCTAAATAGTTACTTATGGTGAACCTAGTTACCGAAGGATTCATACCATTTTTAAGTAAATATTTATACAACATGCTAACCAACTTTCTCATACAAGAATTTAAAGAAAAGAAACTCCAACAGAAAAGAAACTTTCTTTTCCCAAACTGAATATCCTTTCTTTAATAGATAGTATACATCCAAAATTTACTTTACTGAAATAACAGTATAAGTCTACTTTTCGGTGATATTAGTTAAACAGAGTCTATTTCTAGAAAATAACAACATAACCTTAATTATTCATATCAACATCTAACCAGAGTCTACCTCTTTGAAATAACAGTATAATTTTACTTATTTGTGTTGACTGTGGTTGTCCTCCCTACCGTGGATGAGGCAATTACGTCCTCACCCCCCCACAATACTGAGTCAAGTAGAAAGAAAAACAGTGCATGGAAGAGATCTCGGGACTTCGGTCCAATCCACCTTCCAGAAAGTGCAGGATAGCTGAGAGCTTTTCAATTGGTTCTACCAGCTCGGGAAAATACAACTCTCTCTCCTTCTTCACTTTATCACACATAAGTCAGAACCCCTCCTCCTCACAGTAATGTTGCTCTTATCCTCATAGGAAAAGTAACTGACCAAAATTGTTTTTCATTCAACTACTTCTCAGTTGGAATAAAATTTTTACCATCAGTCTTTCACTCTATGGAACCAACTCCATACCCAATTTAATTAATCAAATTTAACTTATGTTCATAATGTATTATTTTCAAAATAATAACAAGAAATGTTTTAAAGTCTTAGCAAATAACTTAACCAACAGTTAACAATTAAACCAATGGTTACATAATGCATAATGTTGGAAGTAATGGAGAAACCTAAACTTAGATTATTGTTATGATGAGGACAGGTTTGAGAATCTAATCTTAGACCTCATCCTAATATCTAGGGAGTGGTTGAAACCATCCCGTTAGTATGAAAGCCTATATAATTGAAGTTCATTTGACACAATAGTCAGTGCTTGTATGAGTGTGTGTATGCTCTCGAGGTTCTCACTTGGAGAGCCATTTTGTTTAATTATTATATTTTTAACACACATTTCATTGAAGTTTGAAGTTAGATTGACCGTTTTTAACACATATTTCATTGAAGTTTGAAGCTATTTCATGGACGAGTGTGTGTACACTCTCCAGGTTCTCACCTGGAGAGCCATTACATTTAATTATTAGATTGACGGTTTTTAACACATATTTCACTGAAGTTTGAAGCTATTTCATGGACAAGCAACTACATTTGGAATAATCGAGACAGTATGACATGGAAAAGTTTGGACAATTAAATATTAATTAATGTATCTTTTAATTTATATTTATTTTTTAACATTTATTTAATATAATTACATAACTGATTTAGAGATTATATTTAATTTTTAACATTTATTTAATATAATTACATAATTGATTTAGATTATATTTATATTTTAATATTTATTTAATATAATTTTATAATTGAGTTGAGAGGTTGATTGAGTCTAGAGGCTTATTCTACAACCCAATATGAAGAAATGCGTAAGTTTATCAAGTATCTCTTTAAAATTAAAATAAAAAATAAAAAATATGTTCTAAATAGAAAAATAATGTCCCTGTTATAATTTTTAAAAATGAATATGCTCTAAAGTACTTCGAAGTAAAAAAATGAATATGTTGTAAAGAAATTTGAAGTAAAAAAGATGAGTGAATAAGATGTTTAAATTTTATACTTTTTAAAAATATTTCAACAAGAAACTTGAATAAACTATTTGAGGATATATGTTAACTAATTTATGTTAAAATAAAAAATAAAAATGATGTTCTAAATAGAAAAATAATGTTAATGTGTGAATAAGATGTTTAACTCTTATACTTAGATTTAAATAAACTATTTGGAAATCTATATTAATTAATTTATGTCGTTATCAATTTTATATATAAAAAATTATTTTTTTATAGTTAAATTATTTATTTAACCTTATATATACTCTATTTAACATTAAAAATTATAATACAAATACTAATAAAATAATACATAGTAAAAAAAATGAATTTATATGTAACACAATCTCACATTGTCATTTTACAAATATAGAGTTAAACATGCATATTTGTTAATTTAAAAGAAAAAATATACAAATATAGAGTTAAACATGCATATTTGTTAATTTAAAAGAAAATATATATATTCTATTTTTTAGTTTATAATACTAAAGATAACGCAAAAAATATCGACTCCTACTTGGAAATTTTTTTCTGACCTTTGTCTCTTTGCTATTATTAACTAATAACCATCTAATAGATTCTTTGCTATTATTAACTAATAACCATGTGAGAAATCCGAGTTGTTGAACTCTTCTTCCTTTACTATTGACATAGGAGGTAACACATTGACCTTACTCTTCTTCCTATTTGATGGGAGATAACAAATTGAGCTTACTTTTTGTGTTGGGAAATAGTAAGTTAATATAAGTTTTTTTATAATGATTAATTTATATAATTATTAAATTGTTCTTGAAAAATCAATAAAAATTAATTTATTATATTGTGTTTTAATATATATATATATATATATATATATATATATATATCAAAAAATTATTATTTTTTTTACAGTAAAGAGTAGTAGTTTTGTATTAATCTATGTCTAGTTGCGGTAAAAATGAGAGATTACATTTTGACATTAGTGTTATCTTTGGGCATCATTGTTTGCAAACTGTTAAGATGAACTTAATTACTATGCAAAATTCAAAAATGCGACTGAACTTTTACAAAAGCATTAGGATATGCCTTACATAACTAACCAAGTAGCAAAATACATTTAAAGTTTAACATAAAACACTAAAGAAGATTAGTCATTTGGATCAACAGGCCTGTTGAGATCAATTCTTGCTTATTCCTCCTCAGAATGTGAATTCTTCCTAGCCACCTAAATTTGCAATTTTTCAATTTGGTTGCGTAGTGCAAACACCTTGTCCTCCAGTTGATGAATCTTCTGGTTCTTCTTTATGCTTCTCTCATGCAATTCGCAGGCTTGTTGTTGTTTTCAGAAAAGATTCCAGATTTCAGCCAGACTTGCCCTTAATTCAAAATGCTCTCACTCGTAGGGAGTACAAACATGAGGGGAGAAAGTGGCCAGTTGGGGGCACTTCTCCCAATTCTGGTAAGAGTGACTCGCCACCCTGCCCAAACTCCATCGATGATATCCCCAACAATTAGATTCCATGGTATCTGACTGAGAGAGAAATTCCGTAGGGAATACCATGTCCCAAAAACCCCAGAGAGTCAGAGACTGTGACCCCAAATTCACCGTGGAGAAGCATAAATTCACAACACCCAAGAGTCCTTAAGGAGAGAACCAGACCAAATTACCTAAATTACAAACCCATAGGACTCCAAAACACTCCAGATTCTACCATAAACAGAGTTCCCAACAATACTCTTGAAATCTATCTAATTCTCAACACTAGAAAAAAAGTTTCTAGGAGACAGAGGCCCCGAATCAACTATTGAGAATTTACTATCCAGATAATTCCACAGGGACCTAATTCGACACAGGGACCTAAATATAGGCTCAAATGACAGAGGCCCAACTCTCAGAACCTCACGAGCACAAAAACAATGTTCTTATGCAGAGACTCTCCAACGCTTAGATCGACCCAAAGGCATAATTCAACTTCCCAAATTTCCCATAGACAACCCTGACTATGCTTATGCAACCAATCACACTTGACCTTCTAAACAGAGGCCTCTCTACTGCAACAATTCCAATCATTGTTTCCAAATTTATAGAAATCCCTGAGCCACGAGAATGAAAACATACCTCCAGGGTCCCAATTACCATCCATGAATGTCTTGCAACCTGAAACAACATTCGCTTGATGCCTATTAACTGTCCCTCACACGAGCCATCAGATATTAGCCTGAAGAATTAGATGAGGATCCATCTCAGAGATTTCTTGCACGACTCTGGTTCGTTGGTTCTTGCGATGGGCCCAATTACAGAGCATAATCAACTAATCTCCCACACTTATGTTAATCCCATCACCAATTTTCCAAGACAATAGAGTAATGTAGCCACACGTCAAGGGGAGTAAATTTCACGACTTAATCCAAGTGATGAGGATAAGTGGCCGCCACCTAATATTCCTGATGCGATTTTTGAAGCCAGGGGTAACAGAGTTGAAGGGGGAGGTGAGATAAGAGGGCGAAGGAGGTGGATGGAAGCAAAGTGGAGTGGGGTAAGTGTGGAGGGAGGAGAGGAGGAGGAGATGAAGGGGAAGCCTAGGGGAACCAGAAAGGCATATACAAAAATGAACCCATGCGAAGTAAGGGTTAGAGAATGAGTTTACACCCTTAAGCTCCAAGCTCCAAATCAATTTATTTCTATACTTCAAATAATATAAAAAATTTAGCCTCCATATGTATACTACTCAAGATTAGGATTGGGGGATGGGGAGGTATCCTTCAATTCCATTCACTTTATTACAACTTTCTTTCATTTGGCAAAAACTATATTTGCTTGCAATTCAGCCTCTTGATTTATACTTCTCAAGATATGAAATAATTGTAGGTTCTCAAAGAGGGAACATAAGCCTTGGGTTCTTTTTAGAACTTGACACAAATTATTGTTCTGGGCTGCAGTGCTTGTGTTCATAGTTAGGAGAGAGTTCCCCAATATGTTCATATCCTTGATTCCCTTTTGTTGCGCTAAGGTGAGGCCGTATTATAACCCATAGGCTTCTGATTGATTATTTGTCTTCTTTCCCAAACCCCAAGCATACCGATTGTTGTAGCCCCTAGAGACAACCTTGAGTTGCAAAATACTAGTGCCTAGGACATCTTAAAATCATAGGTTAAAAGTAGACAACTATAAGAATGCCTCTGACAGAATATGAATTAATAGAAGTAATGGTTTTGGTGGTTCAGGAATGGAGAAGATCTTTGAGTCTAATTCCTGTGAATTACCCTATACTGCAAGAGGGCTCAAGAGGTTGAATGGTCAGATGCCTTTCAAATGGGCCAAGTATGAAACAATGAGTAGAGGCTTTCAAATTATGTAGAGTTGTTGAGAGGAATCCGCAAAAGACAGGCTTAATATCCTTAAGAATCTATCTCCTGTGAACTCAGAGGAAACGAATGTAAGTGGAATATGACTAACTGTAGAGATTTGTGGAGCATGAATTAAGGAAGTGCAACAAGTTTGATACATGAGCGTTATACATAAACGAATTCATGAATAAAAATGCATACTTTCGGCAGCTACATTACACAAATCATCAAAGAAGTAGAACATTGAAAGATGATTACACATAACAGGAGATTACTGATAAACAAAGAGGAATAGATACATACTACTCATTTCCCCATCTGGAATCCAAATAAACAATGTTGTATCATATTAAGTTCAAACAACTCTCCCAAATATGTATCTTAGAGCACATGGAGCACAATTATACAATACTACAATAAAATTCTCCAAAATTAAAAACCTTTCATACATCTCTCAACTTCCTACATATAGAGTTCCTATTGAGGGTTCACGATCGAATAATCCTTCATGATTGACCCACATTTGTGAAAATCAAAATATCCTAACAAACTAGCAGAGCATGCATCAAGAAATCACTCTTAACAGAAAATCAAAACAGAATCAGGTGGAATCGATATTTCACCAGCAAAACATCACTATCTAACCATAAAAAGAAACAAAATTATGGGCCGCATAGGCCAAATCCTGGAATCTTCCATGGGAACAGTGAGGAGTGGTCGTGAACAAGTTGTTGGGAAAAAATACTGAGAGGGGGGGGTGAATCAGTATTTAGGGCATACTGAAATCTTTTTACTTTTCTTTACTTCAAAACCCATACGCTACTTTGCTGAAGCCAACTAGCATATACACGCGGATCTCCTTCATTAAACTCGCGTATACACAGAGATATTATTATGCAATTAAATCTTTACTTAGATCTATGCAACATTCATTCTTCTGATGTTTAGTTAACAGTAAACATGTGCAGTAATAACAGAATAAACCATCACACATAAGCATCACACATGAAAACCAGGATTTTAGGTGGAAACCCAAGTCGGGAGAAAACCACCGCTAGCGTTGCTCAGCCTCCAATATTTTATTATAAAGAAAACATCTTACAACATATGTGCTGGCGCAGCCTCCTACCAGCACGCAGGCACCCACCTGCGCTCGTTTACCAGCCTCTCCTCGAAGGGAGCTACAACCCCCTGCTCTCGTTTACCAGCCTCTCCTGGAAGGGAGCTACGACCCCCTGATCTCGTTTACCAGCCTCACCTGGAAGGGAGCTACAACCCCCTGACTGAAGGCTACAACCCTCAGCACCACCATGGACCACGTTTCATCAATTTTCACACTGGATCCAACAACTTCAATAGAGCACAACTTGCAGGCCACGTTTCATCATATTTTCAGACTGGACCCACTCCATACAATTAAGCTCAATCATACATCAAACCGATACATATAACTCACTTACAGATATCAATAAACCATCAGAACAGATCAGACATTTCTTACCACAGACTTCAGCAAACCCTAGTTTTCCATATGCGCTTTCCTTTCACTGATCCTGTGTATATACGCGCCTTCGACCATAGAAACCCGCGTATACTTCTGCACATATTACAACACTAATTTCTCTGCCCATACGCGCTTTATCTTCAGAAAACCCGCGTATATACGCACTTCCTCTGTGGCAAACTAGCGTATGGTTCTTCAGACATTTAGGTCATTGCAATTATTCAGAACAGATACATCACACAGATTTTACCCTTTACTTCAGACAGATGTTCGCCTCATCTCAGATCTAAGCATTCCATAAACAGATCTAGCAAATACAAATATATTTCAGATCTAGATACCCTTCTTCATCATTTTCTTCATTGGTGCATCATGCATTCAGATCTATCATTCAACTGTAACCCTTTCCATTCAGATATACTTCAGAGAGAAGTATTCATTCAAGCTTAGACATCTTGCACTCACACTCATGCTTTGCACAATGAATTTCTTCTCCTTATATAGGTTTATCCTTTTTCAATACCATGAGCCAAAACCACATTACTTTCGATGGTATTCCTGGACGGGGTCA
Source organism: Pinus albicaulis (assembly GCA_034641835.2). Classification (NCBI taxonomy): domain Eukaryota; kingdom Viridiplantae; phylum Streptophyta; class Pinopsida; order Pinales; family Pinaceae; genus Pinus; species Pinus albicaulis. Next base: position 587,213,467 of record CM076576.1, read on the forward strand.
CATAGACGAATCATTACTCAATACAATGGGTCAATACCATGGTGGTTACCCCTGGTTTTGCATATTTAGAGCGCTTTTGCCCATACGCGACTTGGTACGTTGTTTCCCGCGTGCATACGCTACTTTGTCTAGACAAATCCGCGTATGCCTTGAGACATACTCTTTTCATCATGTTTTAGCACATACTGAAATTCCTTCCATCATTACCTTCCGTACTCATTGTATACACATCAGATTTACATCATTTAATAGGTTCATCAAGACACAATTCATCTTCATCAAGTAGGTTGCCATCATCTTTATCAAGTGGGTTGCCATCAAGGACAACACTCAGCATCATATTGCCAACACAAGTGGCCAATCTAGTTTCCACCACTTGATTTCATCTCCTGTGGAAGGCCTCCACTCTCTAATTCTCATGATTTCCACTTACTATTGCGGAACGACCAGTTGTACTGCACGTGCCTCGCTCTTTAGCGGGGATTTATTGGACCAAATGAATAACCATAGTTGTTTTGTTCCACCAAAAACTCATGCTGTGCTTTAACTTGCAAAAACCAGAGACCGGATCTCGGAGGGGGGTATGGATGGTTTGCGGTATTGGACGGGAGGGTGCAAAATCATTGTGGGCCGATGCATGATATGGAGCAGAGATGAGGGGAGGATGGCAGAAGCGATAGTGAAGTCAACGGGGCTCATTAACACTGAAAAGAGCGGAACAAAAGCTGTGGAAGGGCTACTAATGACGTGGCAAGGAGATGGGACCCAAACTCATATCACATATCATAGATCAGAGGTTTTACATATAAGAGGCAAAGGGTAAACGTTAAGAATTGCGATGTGCAAAGTGCGATGGGTGGAGAAGTGACGTGGCAGGATGGAGGTGGGGCCACTCGCACATCGTAGATCGCAAGTTTTAGTTATGAGCAACAGAAGGTAAGGGCTATATTATACGAGGAGCGATGTGTGGGGAGCAAGGAATGGATGACGTGGCAAGGAGGTGGGACCCAAAATCATATCGCATATCGCAAATCAGAGGTTTTACATATGAGCAGCAAAGGGTAAATGTTAAAAATTGCAATGTGCGAAGTGCGATGGGCGGAGGAGTGACGTGGTAGGATGGAGGTGGAGCCGCCCGCACATCGCAAATCGCAAGGTTTATATGTGAGCAGTGGAGGGTAAATGCTATAATTTGCAGTGTGCGAAGTGCGATGGGTAGAGGAGTGACGTGGTAGGATGGAGGTGGGGCCACCCACACATCGTAGACCACAATCGAATGAGTTTAGTTATGAGGAGTAGGAGGTAAGTGTTATGATCTGTGGGGAGCGATGTACGAGGAGCAGGGAATGGAAGGTGACATGGCGGATGGATGGCGGTCCCACTTTATATCATATTCTGGGGTTCGGGAGTGATCAAATATATGATATCCAAATGGAAATTGCAGAATGCCGATGCGATATAGGTAAGGAGTTACGTGCGGTAAGAGATATTACATATATTATATGTAATATATAATACATGTAACAGTTTGTGGGATGCAGAAATTAACACACTTTGGATCATAATTCCTTGACCACAACACTTTTCTCTTTTGACTACGGGGATTTCCTCCCAACCTGCCCTTGAATAGCTTGGCCTTACCCTTAAAAATTCATGCCTTTGCCTTGTGATTTCCTTATAGGGACCACTTCTCCATGTTATGTGCGGTCACAGGCCAACATTGGCTCCATCTGGGGACAACGCACTATTCTAAGTGCATTGAGAACCTGCAGACCTGAATGCCTATGATTTATTGGGCTCATGGAGTCACAAATGCATAATGTAAGCCTGAATTGAAACTACAACTGAGATGTGCGCTACCAACTATATAAAACAGAAATCACTAACGCACCTTGAAAATCTTGAATGTTGAAATCTAAACTATGCCGAAAATGGAAACTGAAATACATTTGAACTGAAAACTGCAAAGCAATCTGAAACTAAATTGGAAAGATGCTCATAGCACTGAGATTATTTGCACACCTACCTACCATAATATGCTGGAATTACTGCTATTCTAAATGATACAATAATGCCAGTGTAACCGGGAAAGAAATTGCTCTAATAACTTTGTTCTTTCACTGTTTTTCACCAAACTCAGGAACAAACCTGTTAATGGTATTGGATAGGAATTCTCAGCCTGATCTTCTTTGCAAGGAGATTGGTAAACCTAAACAACAACAAAAATGTTGGAAAGGTATGGTGGCCTTGTGATGAATAATTTTTCAATATAGATAGCCACTGGATCAAGATACGCTTGACCTATTTCTGAATATTCTGACCCAATCGATCCAACCTCACAACTTGGTACTGCACATGTATTCTCCATGTCTTCAAACAACTCGGAACATGCTTGCATTATATCATATGATTTAAGGCATAAAGGTAAAGAATCAAACTGAATCAATTCTTCCTTTTTTTTAAACTTTTCCTCTCTGTTCAGCAGGTTTACTTCCACGTCAACTGCAAAATTTTGCATTTCTTCAAGGGTTGCAGTGTCACTTTCTCTTACTTGGAATTCCATCCCTGGATTAAAGGCATTTGGGTAGTGCCAGAGAGCTACTCTTGGGGGTAGCCTTGTATCAGCAGGCATTGAATGATACACTTTATTGAACCTGGCTAAGAAATATTGTATTGTTTCCCCAGACTGTCTTTTTAAATGTCCATACTCTTTATGATAAGAAAGACATTTCCCATGATTACCCATTGACCTAGGAAAACTTTCATGAATTGATGAAAATTGCTCATGCTATCAACTGGAAGATTCTTAAACCAATTTTTTACTTTACCTTTCCATGGTAGGACAAAAATCCTGATACATACATCGTCTTCTTCCTTTACTGATGATTGCAATACATTGACTGAAGGATCATGGAAAACATGCAACATAAAATCTTCAAGAAGGTTTGTAACAAGAAAACGAACTTCATTCCAAACTGCTGCTTTGCTTGTGTTTTGAAGGTGGTTCTCTTCAAACCGCAAGGGAACCAATTATCTTTCCTCACTATCCACGGTAGTCAAGTGATCTGAGTGTTTTTTATCTTTCTCTTTGACACACAAAAGCTTGCAAGGGAGCTGCAAACTCTCGTTAATTCCGGGTGGAGGAACATGATTTGTAACAATCTGTTGTACTACTTCATTAACATCCAAGAAAGAAAATAATGATTGAGAAATCTTATGATTTTCTTCAAAGGTTGTAAATTGAGATAAGGTGCAACCTGAAAGAGAATTAGAGGGATAGTCCTCATCATGCAACTTTGATTGGTCTTCAATCTCTGAAGGAAACACTACTTGTTGAGGTTGTTCTTGTGGATCTAGGCCATTAAGCTTTGTTGCCTTTGTTTTCGGATTACCAGATTGTTGTTGATTTTTAGTGTTGTCCTCTAGGAAACACTCCAGCTCTTCCCCTTCTTCATGGAGGGTAAGCTCTCCTCCCTCTTCTTTAGAATAAGTTAGGAACTAGTTTGCTACATCTGGTCCAATAACCACCATGGGTCGTTCTTCTTAGAGATTTAAGGTTGTGGGCCCTTTTTTTGTAATGGCTTCTTTGAACTGCTCTTTAGGAGGATTGGGCGGTTTCAAGGGTATAGTTGTGGATTTCTCATTTTTTGGAGGATCATCTTTTTTCTTTGTGAAAGTGGATGTAGTGGCCTTATGAGGGGCTGACTCTTCTAAGGGCTTCTTCCCTTCACTAGTAGGACCAGGAGGGGTTTGTTCTGTTGATATTAACCCTTCATTTTGTTCTTGCCCTCGGGTTCTCTTTATGAAGGACCCGAGGTCATACTTCTTGTGGAGTTGACCTTGCATGAAATACACAAAATTTTGCAGTAATTGTTAGTATCTTGATCTTCTGGAGGGATTTCCTCCTCTTCTTGCTCGCCTTGCAGGATGATTTCACCCTCCTCATCATCAGAGTAAGCGAGGAATTGATTCTCTTGGCTGTCTGTGACCTCTTCAACTTGTTCCTCCAACTCTCCTTCCCAGTATAGAGGAAGTTGAACGTGGTCTTGCTGTTCCTTCTTATCCCATTGTAACAACTGCAGAAGGGGCTTCCGATACTGAGGATTAAACCTTTGGTTAGGAATAATTTGGTTGGGACAAGGAGGGGAGTTTTGGGCCTCCAATTCAAGCTTAATCAACTTGTTTGAAAGGTTCTTGATTAACTTATTCATTTCTTCAATTCTACACTCTTGTGATTCCCTTCCCTGATTTGAAGTAGAAGCCTCCTCCCTGTTTTTTCTTCTGGCTTCATGCTCAGTATTACCCTTGAATTTACCAGTAGAAGCAAAGTTTACTTCTATCTCCAATGCATTGGTCTGCATCTGATCCAGATGTGTGGATTTTCTTTCTCTTAGGGTGAACCCAAACTTCGGTTTGAAAGCTCCTGCGAAGACCACCTTAGCAGCTGCTTGGGGAGGCTTTATTTCAACATGAAGATTATTATAGATCTTATTGAACCTCTTTATGAATTCTGTTACATTCACATTGTGTCTCTTCTTGAGAGCATTAAAATCTGTGAGAACATATCCATGGCCCCTCTTTTCTCCCCATTTCAATGTGAATAAATTTTCCATTTCTTCCCAAGTGTGGACTGTGTTGTTGGCTAGAGACTTGAACCATTTCCGAGCTTCTCCCTCCAAGAATTGGATGAAAAGCCTTAATACCACATCTAAGTGCTCTAAATTCACATTCTCAACAAAGGCGCATAAGGTTTCAATACGTCTCTGCACAGAAGTATTATCTTCCCCGGTGAACCAAGGTAACCGCTCTAGATAGTATTGTGGCATATTATTTAGAGGCTAAGGGAGGGCCAAGGGGGCATACTTGTTCAAAATGAAACTTGGCACAACCATCTGATTTAGAGGTGGGTGTAGATGGTGGATATGAATCTGGCGTGAGGCCTAGTGAAAGCCATGATTACTTCTAATTAGGAATATTTTACAGTGGAGTCGCCAAGGTGAGGAATACACAACTCCCAACACTTCATGCTCACCTGTCCGAAGGGTGGAATTTATGTCATCTCCAAGGGAAAATATTTCTTCATTCGTATCCTTAGAAACGATGCCAAAAATATGTTTTAGCCTCTGGAGACAACCTTGAGTTGCAAAAGACCAGTGCCTAGGACATATTAAAATCAGAGGTTAAAATTAGACAACCATAAGAATTCCTCTGACAAAATATGAATTAAGAGAAGTAATGGTTTTGGTGGTTCAGGAATTGAGAAGATCTTTGAGTGTGATTCCTGTGAATTACCCTATACTGCAAGAGGGCTCAAGAGGCTAAATGGCTGGATGGCTTTCAAATGGGCCAAGTATGAAACAATGAGCAGAGGCTTTCAAATTATGTAGAGGTGTTGAGGAAGAACGAAGGAGGAATCCGCAAAAGGCAGGCTTGATATCCTTAAGAATCTATTTCTCGTGAACTTAGAGGAAACAAATGTAAGTGGAATATGACTAACAATAGAGATTTGTGGAGCACGAATTAAGGAAGTGCAACAAGTTTGATACATGAGCGTTATACATAAACGAATTCATGAATAAAAATGTATACTAACGAGAGCTACATTACACAAATCATCAAAGCAGTAGAACATTGAAATATGATTACACATAACAGGAGATTACTAATAAAAAAAGAGAAACATATACTTACTACTCATTACCCCATCTGGAATCCAAATAAACAACACTGTATCATATTAAGTTCAAACAACTCTCCCAAATATGTATCTCAGAGCACAGGGAGCACAATTATATAAAACTACAACAAAATTCTCCAAAATTCAGAACCTTTCATACATCTCTCAACTTCCTACATATATTCCTATTGAGGGTTCACAATCGAATAATCCTTCATGATTGGCCCACATGTGTGAAAATCAAAATATCCTAACAAGCTAGCAGAGTGTGCATCAAGCAATCACTCCTGTAACAGAAAATCAAAACAGAATTAGGTGGAATCGGGATTTCACCAGCAAAACATCACTATCTAACCGTAAAAAGAAACAAAATTATGGGCCGTGTAGGCCAAATCCTGGAATCTTCCATGGGAAAGGTGAGGAGTGGTCGTGAACATGTGGCCATTTTGGTTTCCACCACTTGATTTCATCTGCTGTGGAAGGCCTTCACTCTTTAATTTCATGATTTCCACTTACTGTTATTGAACGGCCAGTTGTGATGCACGTGCCTCGCTCTTTAGCGGGGATTTCTTGGACGAACTTAATAACCATAGTTGTGTTGTTCCACCAAAAACTCATGTTGTTCTTTAACTTGCAAAAACCGGAGACCGGATCTCGGAGGGGGGTGTGGATGGTTTGTGGTATTGGATGGGAGTGTGTGAAATCACTGTGGGCCGTTGGATGTGTGATATGGAGCGAAGATGAGGGGAGGATGGAAGAAGCGATAGTGGAGTCAACGGGGCTCATTAACACTGAAAAGAGCGGAACAAAAGCTGTGGAAGGGCTACTGATGATGTGGCAAGGAGGTGGGACCCAAACTCATATCACATATCACATATCAAAGGTTTTACATATGAGTAGTGAAGGGTAAACGTTAAGAATTGCGATGTGCGAAGTGTGATGGGCGGAGGAGTGACGTGGCAGGACGGAGATGGGGCCGCCTGCACATTGCAGATCACAAGTTTTAGTTATGAGCAGCGGAAGGTAAGAGCTATATTCTGCGGGGAATGATGTACGGGGACCAGGGAGTGAATGATGTGGCAAGGAGGTGGGACCCAAACTCATATCACATATTGCAGATCAGAGGTTTTACATATGAGCAACGAAGGGTAAACGTTAAGAATTACGATGTGCGAAGTGAGATGGGCGGAGGAGTGACGTGGCAGGATGGAGGTGGGGCCACCTGCACATTTCAAATCGCAAGGTTTATATGTGAGCGGCGGAGGGTAAATGCTATAATTTGCAGTGTGAAAAGTGCGATGGGCAGAGGAGTGATGTGGCAGGACGGAGGTGGGGCCGCCCGCACATCGCAAATCACAATCGGAAGAGTTTAGTTATGAGGAGCAGGAGGTAAGTGTTATGATCTATGGGGAGCGATGTACAGGGAGCGGGGAATGGAAGGTGACGTGGCGAATGGATGGCAACCCCACTTTATATCGCATTTCGGGGTTCGGGAGCAATCAGATATATGATATGCAAATGGAAATTGTGGAATGCCGATGCGATATAGGTAAGGAGTTAAGTGCGGTAAGTGATATTTCATATATTATATGTAATATATAATACATGTAACGGTTTGTGGGATGTGGTAATTAACACACTTTGGATCATAATTCCTTGACCGCAACACTTTTCTCTTTTGACTGCAGGGCTTTCTGCCCAATCTGTGCTTGAATAGATTGGCCTAGATTAGGGGAATTTTGAGGTCTAAAATGGGCCTCCTAAGAAAGATGTACAACCAAAATACACTTTATAAGAACCAATAAGACTCAAGATGATGATGTCAACCATGGGGCATGATTCACCATTTTTGGAGTAAAAAAGTACAAATATTAAAAAATAATAAAATAATAAAACTACTTTTTCAACTCGTATTTTCAACTTATCTCCCTAAAATTTTACCCAAATTTCGAGTAGGAGAACTAGTTGGATGAAAAATCTGAATCCTCATCCAAGGAGTACCCATGTTGCATACTTTCGATGAACCCTGATACATGAAAAAACATGATTGCAATCACGTTTTTCATTTATTTCTCATTTTTTGTGTAGCAAGGTTCATCGAAAGTATGCAACATGGGTACTCCTTGGATGAGGAATCAAATTATGCACCCAACGAGTGTTTTTGCTCAAAATTTGAGTAAGCCCATAGGGAGATAAGTTGAAAATACGAGTTGAAAAAATAGTTTTTCCTTTTTCCCCTCTAAAATTTTATGATGTAACCTAATCTTATTTTATTATTTTCACTATTATTTTATAATTTCCATATGAGGCCCATTTTATACCTCAAAATTCCCCTAATGTACCCTTAAACGTACCAACCTCTACCCTATTATTTCATTATAGGGACCACTTCTCCATGTTATGTGCGGTCACAGGCCAACACTGATCCACAATTATTCCATCAGAAATAATGAGAACCCCTCCTCCTCCTGCCACCCCAGGATTTCTTTCTGAGGCGCCATCAAATTTAAGAGTCCAATTCGAATTTCGAATCCAATAAGTGAGACCATATTGAGACATACGAAGAATCCAAGGAGGCTGAGCAAGCTTCATTTTTAGTGAGGAAGAGGAGGGCGTGGACCAGGCCCAAAGAGACAACCAAGATGATTCAATAGGGTCTAGAGAGAGATCCAAAACTGGTTCGTGTAATTAAAAACAAGAAGAGAGGGATTTTAGAGTGGTGTTCCTGGCTAGAGGGCAGGCATAGTTGAATATCACCTTATTTCTTGATAACCATATTTTCCAACAAATATATTTAGGAAGGGCTATCCATAGGTCTTTGAGGGTAGTTTTTTCCTTAAGGGAACCCACATAGAACTTGGTCAAAGAGTCAAAGAAGTTAACGAGGTCAGTCGACCACCTAAATCGTAGGAAGAGAGGGCCAAGAGCCACCAACCAAAGAAATTTGGAATATTGATAATGGAGGAAAATACGAGGGATGTTTTACTCAGAGATTTCACATAATGGACATCTGGAGGGGCCATTAAAGCCTCTTTTATGAATATTTTCCGTGGTGAGGATTCTTTTATGAACTAATAGCCAACAAAATAAATTCACTTTAGGGATAACGTTCATTTTCCAAATCTTGTTCTAGATTGTGGGCTTGGAGGGGATTTGAGCGTTGAACAACAAATGGGTATAGCCTTCTTTGACTGTGAATAAGGATTTATTCCACCCCCACTTGTCCTCTATTGTTTGTGCAAGGGGAGCACAACCCATTAGCTTCTCAACTAGAATATTTTTGAGCCTGGGTCATATTCGCTGGGATATTTTCTATTTTCCACCCAGTCCAAAGACCTTGGGCGTCCCAAGAAGAGATTTGATCCAAGTGAGCCACCCCCTGCTGCAAAAAGAGGTTCCGAAGAGGTGAGATAGAGGGATCCACTCCCAAAGGGGAAAGCCTCAGGATCAGGTCCTTCCAGATGTTGATCGAAGCACCATTATCTGGGATTTTACGGTGCTCACAATGATATCCGATGATGAGTGTAATAGCTTCCATATAGAAGAACCTTGAGATACGTTTGAGTGTTCTTCTCTGTTGTTATACATATTTAAATTCTTTGTTCTCATAACTTTCACCCACCAATGATCCAGACTCGTTTTCATGATCCAACATAGTTTGGCACCCATTGATGTATTTACCAAAGTTTGATCACAGATTCCAAGCCCCTCGTGTTGCTTTGGGGTTCTAATAGTTTTCCAATTCATCGGGTGGAATTTTGTATTTTATTTCTTTCCTCCCTCCCAAAGGAAGTTCCTAATATAGATTCCAAGTTGATGTAAAACATATTTAGGGGCTTGGAGAGCTGAGAATTGGTAGAGAGGGATGGAAGACAACACATATTTCATTATGATTGTCCTCACATTATTTAGCCAGATGCATCCCCAATTCACTATTTTCAACTTAATTTTGTCAAGAACCCTTTGCCATGCATGAGGCTCTTCTTAATAAGACTGGGAATCCAAGGTAGTTGAAATATTTCCCATCCCCGATTGTTTTGAATCCCATAATTTCTTCTATATTTTTTACTTTTTGGGGGGAGATATTCCACGTATATACATGGCTTTTTATGTCATTTGTGGCACCTCCTGAGGCTCTGTGAAACTTATCCAAATTGATTTTGAAGCATCTTGCAATCACAGAAGAGGCCCCTCCAAATAAGATGGTGTCATCTGCAAAATTACTGTGGTTTATACTCCTGATCCCTTCTTTATATATGATCCATTGAAGATGTTGAGATTGACGATAAAATTCCAATATTTTTCTTAGCGAGTCTTCCATAATAATATAAAGAAAATGGGAGAGAGGACATCCCTAACGCAACCCCTTGGAGGCTTTGAAGACACCTGCTACCCTGCCATTAACGAGGGGGGCTATCCAAGGAGAATAAATGCACAAAGCAACCCATTTTATAAAGATAACATCAAAACCCATCCTCATCACGACTTTCAATAGGAAGCCATGTCAGACCCTATCAAAAGAATTCACCATATCCAACTTTATTACCATTCCTTGGTCTCCTCTTTTCTAGCTCGAATCAATAGCCTCCTGAAGCAAAATTATATTATAAAAAATTTGATGCCTAGGCACAAATCCCCCCTCATTAATAGAGATCAAAAGAGGAAGCATGTTTTTGAGTTTAGAGGCAAAAAACTTCGAGATGATTGTATTGGTGTGTTTAGTACACAAGTGTACGAAAAACACCAGTGCTTAATAGGAGTGATTTCTAACCTACAAACAATGGTCACATGGAAAAATGAGTTGTTGGATGGTTAGTCAAACATCATAACATGTAGAAAAACTAGTTTATGGAACATAGCATGCTACAAAAAGAAGAGGAAAAAAAACAACAAATACACATAAACACAAGCTCAATTGAGTAAACGAGCTAATAATACTAACGAAGAAAGAATCCCCTTTTATTAGCTGCTTGTGGTAAAAAGGAGGTAGAACACTAGACACTTACAGTTAGTCCTTAAAGCTATAGAGCTCTAATACTTAAAGCAAGGAGGGCTCTCCCCTTAAGTTGTATGCAGGCCTCTCTCTTTTTCTCCAACGAGTGATTGGATATCAAAGACTTGATGCGCTTCTCCTTTGGGATTGAGATGTTGGATGGCCAACACCTAAATCCCTTCACTCTCTTGTTGCTTGGACAACACACTACTGGTTTTATCATGGGAAATTTGGCCAACATATTCTAAATTGTTCTTCTCATGGTGGCCTTTTATAGGCAAAATTCAAATCTTCTTCCCTCTCTTGGTACAATTGTGAATAGTGACCCAAGAGTGGTGGTCGATTCCATTGTGTCCTCACTTGAGGTCTCAAGGTGGCTCTAGGCAGTTGTCCTTGGGTAGCCTCAAGTAGAGGATCTTCTTCTTGAAGTGTGCCAAGTGATTTTGGATGGTGACCTTTCACCATACTCAGGACCGCATGACTTGTCGAGGGAAAGTCGCGGAGACCAGTGCTACTATCGAAGAAAAATGCACGCGGATCGCACTTTGCTTATGTCTTATGTACGTAGTTTGATATTTTTTCCTCTTAACCTCAGAGAAAGTTAAATTTTCGAGATTCTCTAATGTTTTTCAACCCTGTAAATCCTTCTGCTTGACATTTCATGATGTTTTTTTCTTGTCCGATTTTCCAGTGATAACAGTTACCCCCTAATGTGTGAGGTATAGGAAGAACTGTATAGTCGAAATACATTATAGTTTTGTTCTGTATAACCCATGTTGAGAGAGAGAGAGAGAGAGAGAGAGAGAGAGAGAGAGAGACTCACGTGCAGCATAAGGTTGGAGACCCCTTACTGTGATTAAAAGAGGACCATGTTCTCTTGGAAACCTACAAGAGATAGTATAATACAATAAATACAATATTTCTACGGGGCGAGCATGTCCCATGCTCGTGATGCTTTGGCTAGTTAAAAGCCTATCTGACAGATAAATTTCTATTTGTGTCACTTATATGGTAGTGATATGTTGATTTGGCTGATGATGACGATTGTTGACGCCCTCGGGAGCATTTTTTCTTTGACGATAAGTTGAATGTAGTGCGCACATGCATAATATTAGTATGACATATTTTAGAATAAATGTTCATTGTATGCATGGGTGTATGGCTGGGACCTTCCCGTGTAAGCATTGCTGAAAGAGATGCTTATAATGGCACGGGTCTTCAACGAATTTTGACAAAGTGCAATGGTTGTGGAATACAATGCCATCTTGACATGAAAGCTTGTGTTGTAGTTGAAGTTCATGAGGATCGACAAAATCCATGGGAAATGATGATTCCTACAGTGTCGTCCGAGGATGCCCCTATTAAGGTGAGGAGCCATCAAAGGTAATGCTTCCTTTTTGGAAAATGCTTGTTGAAATCGACAAGAAGGAAGCCTCAACCGTTTGAGAGAAATACTGATGCAAGGGACCAGGGTTTGTGATATGATAGTTTAACATAGGCATGATGGCGAGGACTGGATGAAAATTGATGATGGGAGTTTAGTGGCCCAACGTTGGAGCTTGAAAAAAGCAGTTTGGTGGCAGTCATAACGATTTATGATGAGGAAAACCCTGGAGTTGGTAGGACGTCCAGGGTGGGTATATGTTGGTTATGAATGTCGTGGTGGATTTGTGTGAAAGGTGTGAAGCTCCGACCAAGGGTGATTAGTGACTACTGCCATGGGAGAAAAAAGTGGGTGGATGGGTACGGGATGTTCTCCTAAAAAATATTTGTACACTTGCCAAAAGAATATAAAATGGGGTTGGTTTGTAGAAACATGGAGATAGGTGCCCTAAAAACATGAAAAAGATCGCTCACTGATGATGTGAGGAAGGTGTTTTTGCTGAGGGAGGGGGCCCCATTGATTAGTCTTGGTGTGGGGGTGATGAAGCGGATGGAAAACATGGGCTATGATGATGGAGGGATAGTAGGCCAAATGCGAGACACAGTGGTGCGTGTTCAAACTGCTTGTGAAAATGGTAGTCCGTGAAAGGGGATTTATCTTTATATGGTAAAACTTAACTTGATGCATGATGGATGAATGATCATGGAGTGCTTCCCGGACTGAGGTGATATGGCCATGGCATCCTATTTTTTATGCATGGTATACTTTGAGTGATGGACGCCATGGAGGAGAGGCTTTATTGACCAACGAGGATGTTTATCATGTGCAAGGTGGGGAGATGATAAACATGGTCGGGAGTTTGGAACCTATGGTTTGTGGAAAAATGGTGTCAGGATATGCAAAGTTTCTTTGGGACTCTATCATGTTAAGGGCAAAATGATACCTGCTCTGGAACCTTCAGTGAATGGGGAAATAGGTGGTTTGTCGTACTGTATAATACCTACAACAAATACCCCAAGCGAAAGCATCTTTTTCATTCGAATATATTGACAAATGTGCTGAATGAAAAAAAAATGAGAGGGCATACCTATCAGAATTGAGAAAATTATATTTTCAGAGGCGTGAATGTGTGAAGCCTCCTTTGGGCGTTATGAGGTGTTGATCACTGTGTTGTTTTTGGTTTTTCAATTGGGCTTTTTGAGCTCCCTTTATGGTCCTTTAAACAACTTGAAAAGGGTGATATATAAGTCAATAGGGATCATTTTAGTTCATTTGTGCTGTTTGAGAGTTGTGAGGTCAGAGCTTGCCGCCGAGCTTTTCTTGCCATTGTGGTGAGCCTGTGCACCAGGGATTCATGCTGTCAGTGTCAGGTAGGCCCCTGAACGTCTAGTATGTCATTTTTTTAGCTTTACTGTTGAGGGTTCAGTACAAATTAGGTTTGTATGCAACCCTAGCCATTTTTGGCCTTGACCGCGCAGGCGATCAAGGTACAGGCACAGAGACGTCTGCGGAAATTTGAGGATTTCCGCGGATATTTTGCGTCTGTGGGAATTTTTTTTGTGCGGCTTCTGCGTTTGTATTAGATATGGACGCATGGTTAGCACCCTTGTTTGAGGAACATGCACATCGAAAAATCCTGGGCAATTTTTGAATTTTTTTGGAAATTTCTAGTTTTTGATGTCACTGATGTGTGTCTGTTTGGTGACAGGATGCTATGGAGAGAGTGAGACTGGCTGGCCCTGCGTATGGTTGTGGCACAAGATGCCAACACTCGTCAAAAACTTTCTCAGTGGGGTCTTCTCAAGTTCCTTGATAATGACCTTCTATGGTCACAGGATTGTCTACTGCATTACCTAGTCCATTGTTGGAATAAGGGGCGCAAAGTGATGGTGCTGCAAGGGCATGACATTCCTATCCATCCAGAGACAGATATATAATTTTTGACCGATTTTATGCCTCAGGGCGAGGCACTCCCCCATCCACTCCCACCTGGGAGGGTAGCGCTCCAGCACTGGTTAGAGCATCATTGCGATGGGGTGCCCCTTTCAGAGGGGTGTATTTTGATATCATCAGTGACTCATCTAGTCGAGCGATGTGTACTAGCTATGATTGTGAGATTGACTGGGTTGTCATCGCCACACAGGGCGTCGAGGACACAAATTAGTGTTTTGCGCCCGCTTCGGGCTAGCCATTTCTTTGACTTTTCCCGTCATTGCTATGACGGTATGGTGTCATAGATAGTGAACATCCGAGCAGATAGTGAACGTCCGAGTAGATAGTGACATGTGTATATGTATTTTTTGGTTGACCTGCGGGTTAGATACGTGACTTGTTATTTATACTCACACATATTTTTAGTATATATGCGAGATGTATTTTCTGCAGCTCTTGATGATGTGTCTATGGTTTATATGTTTTTATGGATGTTGTGTATCATTGATGGATATCTATATTTTTATGTTTTTTGGTTTTATGTATGATGGTTTATACAAGATGCATTCCAGTCTAGGGATGTGGTTAGCTATGCGATCTGATGTCTGGTATTTCTTGGTACATGTGTGAATGTAATATGATCAAATTGACAACTTAATCTTTTTGCATGCAAATATTTTCTAAACAGTTGTGAATCTTGTACTTCAAATTCTTGGTTTAACTCTGAAACCACTAACTGGGAATCAAGGTAGATATGCAAGTGGCAGATGCCTTCATTGAAGGAATCACTCATGAGCCCAATGACGACGTCATATTTTTCCTGATTTTTTGTAGCTGATTCGATGCATACTCCGTTGGTGAAGAATGGTGATCGTTCAAGGTAGTAGATGACCCAGGCGGCTATTGCTAGATCTTGAGACCATCACGATGCTCCATTAGCGAATCCAAAATAATTGTTGGGTTGAAGATCCATTTATGAAACTAGAGCGCTTTTTTAGAACAAGTTTGTGATAAAAAACAAAGTTTTATATGTGCACGTTATCTCTAGGGTTGAACCCTCTTGACCCTTATAGGTAAAATTTCTTGAGGTAGATACCATTGGTGGGGTTGCTTAGGCATGTTCAGTCGGGCTTTGTCAAGATGTATGCCCCCTTGAGGAGATAATGTTTTATGACGTAGGGACCTTTCCACAAGGTTTCGAACTTTCTTGGCCCTAGGGATTCTTTCGCGGCATCGTAGCATAGGAATAACTCCCCCTTGGTAAGTGATCGAGGGGTGATGTTGTGATCGAATGATGCTTTCACCCGCTTTTTATGGGCCTCGTCGTGTTGGACCGACTGTCGTCAACGAGTTCTAGTGGTACTAAGTGTTTCTCTTGAGGTTGGGTGTCATCTAGGAGCTCGATGACGACATGTAAGTTCGAGATCTCACGTTCCATGGGAATCACTGTTTCGACTCTGTATAATAAGTGGAAGGGTGTGAGCTCCGCTGATGTTTTCACTGTCATGCAGTACGCTCAGAGAAAAGCATGTGGTGCCAATTTTTTTTGTGGTTATTCACCATGTGTTGTAACATCGTTTTGAGTACTTTGTTTACAACTTCTACCTGTCTGTTGGATTAGGGGTAGTATGGTGAAGGGAATTCATGTGTGAATCCGAGGTGATTAGATAGTTCCTGAAAAACCGCATTTTCGAAATGTTTTCCGTGGTCAAAGACTAACTCTTTTGGGACACCAAACCATTTGAACAGAAACTGTGCAACGGTTTCTGTCATTTTTTCGTATGTGGGCATGGCCTCTACCCATTTGGTGAAGTAGTCGACGAACGCAATAATGTACTTGTGGTTGCTTGACAACATGGGGTTGCAAGTCATGAAGTCGATCCCCCATTTGGAGAAGGGACCAATGACTATAATGGGGTGCAAGGGAGCTGGGAGTGCTCTTGCCCTGTGAGCAATGCATTGACATCGCTCTCACCTTTTGAATGCTGAAATGCAGTCACGGAATAACGTGGGCCAAAAATATCTTGCCCGCAGAAATTTTTTGGCAGTGGCTATTCCAGAGAGGTGGCCATCGCAAGCTCTATTGTGATAGTCATTAAGGGCTTGCCTAGCTTTGTTGTGAGTGAGGCATTGACAAAAAATGGTGTCGATGCCCCATCAATAAAGGACATCTCCCATGAGCAGGTATCGGGGGCCTAGTGGCGGATGTGCCGACGATCGTCACGGGTGAGCTTGGGTTTGAACTTTTGGGTTCCTAGGAATAGGAGAATATCTCCGTACCAAGGGTCGTTAGTCGTCACTAGGAAGAGATGTTCGTTCGGTAGTGAACCATTTATTGGCGATCCTTTGGTTTGACTTGAGAGGTCCATGATGAACTCGGCTAAAATTAAAGCCTTCTTGCTCTTGGGGGAGCGAAACTGTAAGTCGAACTCTTCCAATATAACTATCCAGTGAGCGTGCTTATGGTTCATTAAGCAGCGTGTGAGCAAGTATTTTATGGGGTTGATATATACGATGGCTATTGTAGTCCTTAAGATAATGTAGTGGCAAAGTTTTTGGACTGTGTGTATAAATTCTAGGGCAGTCTTCTCTTCGGGCTCATATCTTAATGCAGGGCCATATAAGGTTTTACTAACATAATAAATTACATGTTATTTCCTATCGGGGCCTTCCTGGATTAACACCTCGACCAAAGTGGTCTCAGACGCTGATCATTAGGGGAATTTCGAGGTCTAAAATAGGCCTCTTAAGAAAAATGTACAACCAAAATAAACTTTATAAGAACCAATAGGATTGAAGATGATGATGTCAACCATGGGGGATGATTCACCATTTTTTTAAGTAAAAGGGTAAAAATATTAAAAAATAATTAAATAATAAAACTACTTTTTCAACTCGTATTTTCAACTTATCTCCCAAAGTTTTTACTCAAATTTTGAGCAGGAGTACTCGTTGGATGGAAAATTTAATTTCTCGTCCAAGGAGTACCCATGTTACATACTTTTGATAGACTCTACTACACGAAGAATGAGAAATACATGAAAAAACGTGATTGCAATCATGTTTTTCATGTATTTCTCATTTTTTGTAGAGGAAGATCTATCAAAAGTATGCAACATGGGTACTCCTTGGATGAAGAAATGAATTTTGCATCCAATGATTACTCCCACTCGAAATTTGAGTAAAAACTTTGGGAGATAAGTTGAAAATACGAGTTGAAAAAGTAGTTTTTTATTTTTTCCCTCTTAAATTTGATGATGTAATCAAATATTATTCTATTATTTCCACTATTATTTTATAATTTCCTTAGGAGGCCAATTTAGACCTCAAAATTCCCCTACTGAGATACAAGGTGTAATCTTTGTCGTAGTTTGGGGGACTGATCAATGGTGTTGAAGATAATGTGTCTTTAAGTGCCTCAAATGATTGTCGGTCTTGATCGTCCCATTTGAATGGGATGTCCTGACGAAGGAGGCGTAGGAATCCCTGAGTGCAAGTGGCATAGTCTGGGACGAAGCGTCTCAGAAAATTGGCCTTTCTCTGCAAGCTTTAGAGTTTCTTGAGGGTTCGAGATGGTGGTACCTCTTTGATAGTTTGGAACTTGAGCGGGTCCACTCTAATCCCTTGTTGGGACACAATATAACCTAGAAATCGTCCTGCTGTGATGTAGAAGATGCACTTGAGGGGATTCAAGCGTAGGTTGTATTGCTGACATCGTTGGAATATCACTCACAGATCCTTAAGATGATCATATCACTTCTTGGATTGAACAGTGAGGTCGTCTAAGTAGGTGAGGATGAGGCGTGCCAAGTCATGAAAGATATAATTCATGGCCTGTTGGATCCATCATTTTGAAGACCGAATGGCATAACCTGATATGCGAATGTGCCACATGGGGTGGTGAATGTGGTCTTGTACCGATCGATATGCCGTATTTGGATTTGATTATACCCATAGAAACCATCCATGAAGGAGAGGGCCTCGTGTCCTGTGCAAGTGTCGATAACCTGGTCGATGAATGAGGTAGGGTAATTGTCCTTTGGACATGCACTGTTCAAATTG
The DNA here is from genome assembly GCA_034641835.2 of Pinus albicaulis. Classification (NCBI taxonomy): domain Eukaryota; kingdom Viridiplantae; phylum Streptophyta; class Pinopsida; order Pinales; family Pinaceae; genus Pinus; species Pinus albicaulis. Next base: position 587,231,515 of record CM076576.1, read on the forward strand.
TGAAAATCGGTACAAACGCATATGGTGCCCTATTTTTTCATGACGCAAACAGGGTTGGAAACCCATGAGGTGTAAGCGATGGGGTAGATGAACCTGACTTTGTGAAGCTTATCGATTTCTCATTTAATTGCTTCTACCTTAGATGGGTGCAGTCGACGCTATTTCTAGCGTACTGGTGGTACATCAGGCCAAGTGTCAATGTGGTGCTCTACTATAGTGGGACTAAGTACTGGCATTTTCGAGTAGTCCCATGCGAAGATATCTCGATACTCTGGCAAAAAATTGGTGTAAGAGGTTACCTCATCTGGGGAACATGCTGCCCCCAACGATATTTCTTCGACTTTCTCAGGGTTTTGATAGATATTCACCTTGATGGTAGGGGAAATGTTTGACATGTTCCCTTCTTCGAATGCATTGGGCGTCGGAATGGGATTTTTGAACCAATCGACTGTCCTCGATGGAAGGAAATCTTTTGATTCGATTGCATAAATATCTTGGTTTCCTATTTTGTTAGGGATAAACGGTTTTTCAGGAATAAAAAACGAGCGATGATGCATCACATCCCACGAATAATATGGTTCCGTCATGGCCTCAAAAATATCCTCATCTGAGTGGAATAATGATCCTAAGGGGGATTGAGTTTGCACGAGGCCGTAAGGAGGTGGTTCGGTCCTAATAGAGTTGGTCGACAGAGATGAATAAGATTCCATTTTCGACGCAGTGGAACCAGACGCGGCCGACAGGGTGCAAATAGATTGGGTTTGTCGCGTCGTTGGTACAACTATTCTCATAGTTGCAGCTAACTCAAAACCTATGACTTATGAGCAAACATCATGAGTCATGGTTCCAATACATGATGATATGAATCATATATGATGTATTGTGTCATCGGTGTTTGGTGGGGGAGGAATTTCCATGGTGGCGCCTTGTGTGAGAGCAAGTATAGGTTCCTCATGGGGCGTACCAAGAGTACTTGCATTTTCTGGGATTTGGAAATTGTGCTTGGTGCAGAGGTGCTTGAATGTTTCCATTAATGGGCATGCCTCTGTTTCGTGGTTCTGGCCAGTGCAAATTGTCCATGGTACCGTGGTGCTTACCGAGTAGATGGTGTGAGAACCAACACTACTCTTTGTCCCTGAAGTGGATGCTCGGAAAGGATTGGGTGGAGGGGAAAGATTCAGCTACTACCATTTCCGAGTTTTTGGTTTTTGGAGATCTAGCTTTCTTGGGGAATGTAGACTTAATGCTGCTCTTGCCGCTCGTAGCATTGGGAGGTGCTCACAATTCATTGTATGGTGAAAATGTGAGTAGGTCCTGCAATAGTAGCGTGTGATATTCTCTTGGTTAGAGAGATGCTTCTGAGGGATAAGGGAGACCATGCGAAATTTTTTCATGAGGTGCTTAATTTCCTTAAACTGATTGACCTGGTGGTCAATTTTTTCGCATAGGACGCATGCCACCCTAGGCTGGACATGGGTCTTGCTAGGCTAGTGTGTCTTTCTGACGCACCCAATGTTTTGGTATTGATATGGGTAGGATGCCTAGGGGCCATCTGTCTTACATTGGATTTTCTAAACTCTGGACTGACCATATTTTGGTGGTGCGTTTCCAATGAACGAATGATATCAACTAGTGGGCGTACTCGAGGGATATTAGTACAGTGCTGAGCATGTTGGTTGCCCTGACATACTAGACAAGAATGTCTTTCTTGGGTATTCCCTTGCCTCAGAGCTCGCGAGGTCATTGGGTACCATCTGCGTAGCAATTCTAGGTATGGGCATTTGGGGACCAAATGTTTGCATGCGTTGCATAACACACAGGCTGGTATTCTCCATGGAGGGCGGTTGGGGGTGACTATGTGCCCCCCAAACGAGCTATTTTCTGCTGATAGAAAGAGGATGGATCTGCTTGTCACCTCCTCTTGCGTTTTCGAGATTTCAATGGATTCTGTATCTGAGTCGTCTTATAGGGAGAGGCGTGTGATGGCCTTGCGTAAACTAGTTAATGCTAAACAAAATCGAGGGATGAATTGGAAATGATGTAATGGGTTATTTCCAAAACATATATGACACAAATATTGGGTTGCTCGCAGGCCAACATAGAACACACGGTCAACCAGATACCATATTTGGAACAACTCCAGGGCTGCACAGTCGGCAATGAAATGGTCGTGCTCGTCACAGAGTGCACAACGTTGGATAGGAGGAGGAGGGATGAATGGGAGGTGTTCTGGTCACTGTCGTGCGTCCTGGAGGTACAATATGACCCAAGGTTCTTCCCCATTTGATTGTATGGGGGGAAATTCTTAATATGATTGTTCTAGGGCATGTAAGGCATCCCTATATTGTGGTATTTACGAGCAATGATAAGTGTAATGCCCATAATTTTTACAGATAGTGCATGCATGGTTGGTGCGCAATGTTTTCCCTTGGTTTTTTCTATCCGGTTCCCTTTTACGGGAACTTGTCGTCGCAATATTTCAGTCGGAGCTGAGGAGCGGTTTTAATTCGTCCAACTCCAGGCATATATTGGTAGGGTGGCCTACAATAGCACACTGTTAGAAATTTATATATTACAGAGCAATGAAACAAATTAAATATGCGGAAAACACAAACACACAAAACACATAAAACTAGAGAGACACAGATATACGTGGTTCACCCAGTTTGGGCTACGTCCACCCCGAAAAACCAATCCTTCCTTTCTATTATCCAGTAAAATGAAGAGACACAACCTACAACAGATCCACTGTAATATCCTCTGTTCTCTCTCACAGTCTCCCTATTTGTTTCTCGCTCTAAGAATACACATACAATACACAGCTGCAATAAAATACCCTCATACAAAACAAGGGGTTGCCTTCTACGGCAAAAAACCCTAAATCAAACATAACTTTTACCGTCAGATCATCCGCCTAATGAACGACCCAGATTGACTAGAAATTAGTATACTTTTACAAGGAAATTTTACATCTGTTTTTAGCTTCGGGGACACCCCCCCTGGACCTGTTAGGTCCCTATGTTACTAGTATAGTCCCTTATTGTTATTAGTGTAACCCCCTTATTGTTATTATTTTACCCTTGTAACCCCCATTTTGTTATTATTGTGCCCTTAAATTATTATTGTTAGGTCGGCTATGATTACATTGTGGCCCACTAGGATTACATTATGGCCACATGGACTCCTATATATAGAAAGGAGGTTTTGTAAATTGTATCATCCAAGAATTGTTCATTTATGTAATGTATTGGAGGTTGCCCCCTTGAAGTGGCTTATTTCTAAGGCTTTGATATCTCTTTTCTTCTATTTTTGGAGCTGGTTACCCAAAATTTGGTATCAGAGCTTTGGATTCTAGGGTTTCGCTGCTCCAAACAGGTCATCGTGGAATTTTTGCTATAACTTTTTTTCTACGAAGTTTCAGAAGTTGAAATTTTTAGGGTGCAAAGCCGAAATCCTGAGGAACATCTTCAAAAAATTTCAGATCTTGGTTCATAATATTTTTGGAGATATGATTTGTGGAAGTTAGGTCTTTTTTGAGGCTCCTAAATAGGTCATTGTGGCATTTGCGCTATAAATTTTTTTCTAGGAAGTTTCAGAAGCTGAAATTTTTAGGGTGCGAAGCCGAAATCCTAAGGAAAATCGTTAAAAATTTTTAGAGCTTAGTTCACAATATTTTTGGAGATATGATCTGTGGAAGGTAGTGCTTTTTCAGGCACCTGAATTTCATCTCAAAGAGGTGATCGTGGGAAAATCTTCATAACTCTCTCTCTGAGCATCAGATTGGAGTGCCATAAAAAGTGGTCGCAAGTACATGGACTTTAGTTTATTGGATATCAATTTCAGAGCCGAGGGACGAAAAATGACATGTGGCAAGTTGTACAAGTTCACTCTACTGAACCAGTCCATAATTAGGTCATTGTGGGAGATTGGACACAACTTTGTCTTAGAAAATCCAAATCAGGTCAGACTTGTGGCATTCGAAAGATAATTAAGAGGGCTACGTTGGTACCAAAATTCAAATATTTAAGTGCTGCAATCACAGATATAATCCAATTTTAATACCGAGCTCCTCAAAAGCAAGAAAAAGGTGTGTATTTATTTTATTTTATTTTTTTATTTTATTTTATTTTATATATATTTTTTTTTCCGAATTGCATAATTCTTGTTTGAAGAATCAATTTGAATTGATTCCAAGGGCATATTGTAGAATAGATATCAGTATTGGGTTCTAAAAGATGCCTCGTAAAAATAATTCAACACCCATTAAGCCTTCAAAAGGCTCTACTATGACTCATGAAGATGAAGAATTGCAACATGATCTATCAAAATTATAAGAGCAAGTGCAACAAATTTCACTCTCGCAAAGAGCAACAAAAAATGAAATGGAAGTTTTGAAGAAAATCGTGGAAGTGAAGATGGACGGTTTGAAGAAAGGCGTGGAAGCTAAGATGGATGGCATGGAAGCTAAGATGGATGACATGAAAGACAACATGGAAAACATGAAGAATGATCTAAAATCAGACATCAAAGGTTTGACAAAGTTGATACAAGAAATGTTTCCTAATGGTGAAAAGATAGTAGAAGAACCTCATGATGAGAACAAAATCAAAGTTAATCGTGATGTTGGCGGGAAGAACCACCATATTGCAAAAATGGATATGAGGAAGTTTGATGGAAAGGATCCTGTAACATGGATACTACAGATGGAGCAATATTTTTATCTCCATAACGTGCAAAACATACAAAAGGTACGCATTGCAACTTTACATTTAGAACAAAATACATTTGTATGGTATCAATGGCTTTGCTCCCGTAAAAAAATTGTCACTTGGTCAATTTTTACGGAGGAAATGATAGCGCATTATGAGGATACAAAGAGAAACACCTTCTTTAGCCAATTGATAAATCTCAAACAAAAGGGTTTACTGGGGCAGCACATTGAGGACTTCCAAAAATTGAACATAAGGGTAACTGATATTCCAGAGGAACACAAGATCGATCTCTTCATAGGCACTTTAAAGGATAACATCCAACATGAAGTTCGTGTTTTGGAACCGGATTCATTGGAGAAGGCACTCAGGTTGGCAAGAAAAGTTGAATGTAAAATAATGGCGACAAGGAAGCCTACCACTCAATTCTATAAAGAAGAAAGTGTTGCTATGCCTAGATTTTCACAACCTACAAGGTTGACACCACAACAATTGGAAGAAAAAAGAGCAAAAGGTCTTTGCTACAGTTGTGATAGCAAATACACTAAAGGTCATAAGTGTGCTGAGAAGAAATTATTTTACATAGATTGTAAAGAGGAAGAAGAAAATGAACAAGAAGAGGATATACACCAGGAACCAGCCCCAGAAGAGGAAGAAATGAATCCGACCATATCGTGTAATGCACTGGCAGGAATTACCACTCCTCAAACTCTCAAGATAAAAGGACAAATCAAGAAGAAAAAGGTAATAGTGTTGATTGATTCAGGTAGCACCGATAATTTTATTGATTGTAAGGTAGCCAAGGAATTAAATTGTTTCCTATACCCAGCACCAGAATGTCAAGTGATGGTTGCAAATGGAGGAACTATAAATTGCTCTGGAAAAGTCCATAATATCAAGCTAACCATGGGGGAATATGTATTGACTAGTCCAATGCTTGCCATTCCTATGGGAGGTGCTGATGTTGTACTAGGAGTACAATGGTTACAATCTTTGGGGACGGTAGCTTTTAATTTTCAAGAACTTTTATTGAAATTTTTTTCAGAAGGAAAGGAAGTCGAATTACGGGGTATTGCGGGGAAGCCAGGAAGGATAATAAGCTCTAATGTCATGACAAAGCTTCTAAAGAAAGAACAGCGAGGCGTAATTGCACAATTATGCTCACTAGAAGTTCCAACATCAAAATCATCTATTTCTGCAGATCTCCAACAAGTCTTGGACAAACATTCCAAGGTGTTTGAAACTCCCAAAGGACTCCCACCTATTCGTGATCATGATCATGCTATTCATTTGATTCCAGGAAGTGTTCCTCCAAACATCAGGCCTTATAGATATCCTTACTTCCAAAAGAGCGAAATTGAACGTATGATTGCAGAAATGTTAGAGGTGGGTATAATTCAACCTAGTCAAAGTTCTTTCTCTGCTCCCGTAGTATTGGTACACAAGAAGGATGGATCATGGCGAATGTGTACAGATTATAGGGAGCTAAATAAGCTCACCATTAAAGATAAATTTCCCATTCCTGTGATTGATGAATTATTGGATGAATTACATGGAGCAATTTATTTTACCAAGTTGGATCTTCGTTCAGGATATCATCAAATTAGAATGAAGACCGAAGATATTCCAAAAACAACATTTCGAACTCATGAGGGTCATTATGAATTTTTGGTCATGCCTTTTGGCCTTACCAATGCACCTTCTACATTTCAAGGGTTGATGAATTCCATTTTCAAACCCTTCCTCAGAAAATTTGTGCTAGTATTTTTTGATGATATACTAATCTATAGCAGGTCTTGGAAGGATCATGTTGAACATGTTGACAGGGTGCTCAAACTATTGCAGGAGAAAAAATTATATGCAAAAACATCCAAATGTTTCTTTGGAGTACATGAGGTGGAATATCTGGGTAATATTGTATCTCACGAGGGTGTTAAAGTAGACCCTAACAAAATTAAAGCCATTAAGGAATGGAAAGTCCCCACAACCATAAAGAAGTTGCGAGGATTTCTTGGGTTAATGGGGTATTATCACAAGTTTGTTAAGAAATATGGGAGAATAGCAGCACCTCTAACAACATTATTGAAGAAAGATGCATTTTCATGGACTCCTGAAGCAACTAAGGCCTTTGAACATCTTAAAGAGGAAATGTGCCTAGCACCGGTCTTAGCTACGCCAGACTTCACAAAACCTTTATTGTGGAATGTGATGCCTCAGGAAATGGAATTGGTGCAGTTTTAATGCAGGAAGGAAGACCCATTGCTTTTGAAAGTCGTCCAATCAAAGGAAAGTATTTACAGAAACCTATTTATGAGAAGGAAATGTTAGCAATACCGCATGCACTAAAGAAATGGCGAACTTACCTAATGGGAAGACACTTCAAGGTAAAAACTGATCATGATAGTCTTAAACACTTTTTGGAACAAAGACTATCTTCAGAAGAGCAGCAAAAATGGGTCACAAAGATGTTGGGTTATGACTTTGAAATAATCTACTAAAAAGGAAAGCTTAATGTTGTTGCAGATGCACTCTCAAGAAAGAATGAAGAGGTGGAAGCATTGCTTTGTGCCATTTCTATTATCCAACCAGATTGTATAACCGAAGCAAGAGATGAATGGAAGAAGGACAAAGATGTATGGACACTCATTCAAAAGTTGCAGCAAGATCCTAGTACATCCGATACATTTAGTTGGAAAAATGATTCCTTATGGTACAAAGATCGCTTATATCTTTGTAAGAATTCCCAACTAAAACAAAATATTCTTCCGGAATTGCACACTTCTCCTTTAGGAGGACACTCAGGATTTTTAAAAACTTACCACAGGGTGAAGAAAGAATTTTTTTGGGATGGCCTTAAATCTGATATTCAAAAGTTTGTGGCGGAATGTTTGGTTTGCCAGCAGAATAAAGTGGAAACAATTAAGACCCCGGGATTTCTACAACCTTTATCCATTCCAAGTCAACGTTGGGAGGAGATTTCAATGGATTTTATCACAGGTTTACCTAAGTCCGAAGGAAAGAGTGTCATCATGGTGGTAGTTGATAGACTTACCAAGTATGCACACTTTTGTGCATTATATCATCCATTTAAAGCAATTACAATTGCTACTACTTTTATGGACATAATTCAAAAGCTACATGGAAGCCCAAGGGTTATTGTGAGCAATAGAGATCCCATTTTTACTGGAAATTTTTGGACGAAGTTATTTTCTTGTTTGGGTACTCAATTAGCTCATAGCTCATCTTATCATCCTCAATCTGATGGTCAAACTGAGATAGTAAATAAATGTTTGGAAGGATATCTTCGTTGTTTTCTATCTGATAAAAAAACACAATGGGTCAAGTGGTTACCTCTCGCCGAATGGTGGTATAACACTTCCTTCCATACTGCAGCAAAAATGACCCCATTTATGGCACTTTATGGATATCATCCACCATCCATCACATCATATTTAAGAGAAAATTCGAAGGTTCAAGCAGTGGAAGATCACATCGAGCATCGGCAAGAAGTTCTCCAACTCTTAAAGGATAACCTGAATTTGGCACAAAATCGAATGAAACAACAGGCAGATCAACATCGCAGCGAGAGAAGTTTTGATGTAGGAGATCGGGTATTTTTACGGCTACAACCATATAAACAAATGTCCCTCAAGCAAGCTAAGAAGGATAATAAATTATCGCCAAAGTACTATGGTCCTTACAAGGTGTTGCAAAAGATTGGTACTATGGCATACAAATTGGAGCTTCCCGCTTCTTCGCGAGTGCATCCAGTTTTCAATGTTTCATGCTTAAAGAAGGTTATAGGTGAAAATCTTCCAGTTCAAACAATATTGCCAGAACTTGATGAGGAAGGAAAAGTCATACTGGAACCTGAAGCGGTCACGAAAACAAGAACTCGATAGCTACGAAAACGATCAATTTCAGAGTATCTCATAAGTGGAAGAACTTACCCACTGAAGATTCTACATAGGAGGATGAGAAGTTTATACAGAAGCACCCAGGGCTACTCAAGCGTTGAGGACAACACTTTTTTGAAGGAGAGGGGCATGTTAGGTACCTATATTACTAGTATAGTCCCTTATTGTTATTAGTGTAACCCCCTTATTGTTATTATTGTACCATTGTAACCCCCATTTTGTTATTATTGTGCCCTTAAATTATTATTGTTAGGTCGGCTAGGATAACATTGTGGCCACATGGAATCCTATATATAGAAAGAAGGTTTTGTAAATTGTATCATCCAATAATTGTTCATTTATGTAATGTATTGGAGGTTGCCCTCTCGAAGTGGCTTATTTCTAAGGCATTGATATCTCTTTTCTTCTATTTTTGGAGCTGGTTACCCAAAAGTCCCCCCAGGCAGTGTACAATTACGTGCGGCGTTGCCGCCCCCTTAAGAACAGGGGTCCAATGTTGTGATACAAGATAAAGAAGATAATCAGGCTCCACACCCAACAATATCCCACTTGGAGACTGATTGTAGCAACTCCACCGCTGTTTCATTTGCTGGAAAACTACTCCACTTCGGACTTGATTGTTTCTCATCTTCATTGTCATACTTGAAGACCAATTGAAACTGAGCATAATCTCATTTTCTCCCTAGTTACAACTTTTGTTAGCATATCTGCAGGATTCTGGCTAGTGTGTATCTTTTCCAGCTTCAACTGTCCATCTTCCAACACTGACCATATGAAATGGTACTTGAGTTTTATGTGTTTATTCTTGGAATGAAATGTTGAGTTCTTTGCAAGATGAATGGCACTTTGGATATCACTATATAACATGTCCATATCATTCTTCTTACCCAATTCATCCATAAACCTTTGTAACCAAATCATTTCTTTACTAGCCTCTGTAGTAGCAACATACTCTGCTTCTGTTGTTGAAAGTGCATCAACATTTTGGATTTTTGAAACCCAACTGATAGGTGTTCTACTACAGTAAATACATACCCTGTAGTGCTCCTCCTGTTATATTTTCCACCTGCCATATCTACATCAACATATCCCTGTAGAGCAATGTTTGAACCACCAAAGCATAATGCTTGATTTATGGTACCTCTCAAATATCTGAGAATCCATTTCACTGCCATCCAATGTTATTTTCCTGGATTGTTCATGTACCTGCTTACAACTCTCATTGCATGTGCAATATCAGGCCTTGTGCAAACCATTGCATACATTAAGCTTCCAACTGCTATTGCATATGGAACTTTAGACATATAATCCATTTCTTCTTGGGTCTTGGGGCACATCTCCTTACTAATTTTGAAATGAATAGCAAAAGGTGTACTAACTGGTTTTTCATTCTGCATATTAAATATTTTCAACACCTTTTGTATGTACTCATTCTGGGATAATTTTAATTTGCGATTTTCCTGTCTCTAGTTATTCTCATACCACAGATTTGTTTTGCAGCTCCCAAATCCTTCATTGCAAATGAATTTTCCAATTTTATTTTGAGCACATTTATTTTCTGCATGTTAGACCCTGCAACAAGCATGTCATCTACATACAATAACAATATAATATAGCTTCCATCATTTTTCTTTTTTTAGATAAACACAATGATCAGAGTGACATTTAGGATAACCTTGTTCAGACATAAATCTGTCAAATTTTAGATACCACTTCCTTGGAGCATGTTTTAAGCCATACAAGCTCTTCTTTAACATTCACATTAATTTTTCTTTCCCTTTGACCTCATATCCTTCTGGTTGTTGCATATATATCTCTTCCTTCAAATCTCTATGGAGAAATGTTGTGTTTACATATAACTGTTCAATATGCAAATCTTCTGCTGCTACAAGAATTAAAATAGTTCTGATTGAAGTCATCTTAACAACAGGAGAAAATATTTCATCAAAATCAATACCTTTCTTCTGTGCAAACCCCTTCACCACAAGTCTAGCTTTGTACCTCTGTTTTCCTCCATCTTCTTCCTTTGGCCTGCAAACCCATTTATTCTATAATGTTGTTTTATGTGAAGGTAACCTGACTAAGTCCCAAGTCTAGTTATGTATTATGGATTCCATCTCTTCTTCCATGGCTAGCTCTCACTTCTTCCTAGTTTCAACCTACATTGCTACTTCATAACATTCGGGTTCACCAGAATCATTCAACAATAAATAATATAATGAAGGAGGGTATCATTCAGGGGGTATACTTATCTTGGTAGATCTTCTGATACCACTTTCAGGTGTTTGAGGTGCCTGTTGCTGTTGTGGTGGTTGTTGTTGTTGTGGCTGTTGATTATTATTATTTTCAGATACCTTTATTTTTTCTGTGATCTCATCAAGAACTGTGTATTCTTTGTTTTCTTTTTCCTATTTCTTTTCCTGTAACTGATTCTTATACAAGAACTTTTCATTGAATATTACATCTCTGATCCTAATGATTTTGTGATTTTCATAATCATATAAGCGATAACCAAAATCATTAACACCATATCCAATAAAGGTACATTTCTTTGATTTTTCCTCAAGCTTTGTTCTATTTTCTTTATTAATATGGACAAAGGCCTCACAACCAAAAGGCTTTAAAAATGAGTAGTTTACCTTTTTACCTGTCCATGCTTCCTCTGGAATACCACCATCCAAGGAACTTGAAGGCCCTCTGTTTATTAGATAAACAGCAGTATCTACAGCATCTGCCAAAAATTGTAAAGGCAATCCTGCATGCAATCTCATGCACCTTGCACGCTCCATGATTGTTCTTTTCATCCTTTCTGACACACCATTTTCTTGTGGTGTTCTTGGAACTGTCTTCTCTCTACGAATTCCATGCTCTGAACAGTACCTATCAAACTCTTTGCTGCAATATTCACCTCCATTGTCTGATTTGAGACACTTCAACTTCTTTCCTGTCTCAATCTCAACCAAAGCTTTCCATTTCTTGAAAGTATCAAATACATCAGATTTATTCTAAATACAATAAATCCATGTTTTTCTAGTTGCATCATCAATAAAAGTAACATAATAACGAGAACCACCGAGAGATGATACCTGAGCAGGTCCCCATACATCTGTATGCACAAGCTCCAATTTTTTGCTCTTCTTTTCTTTCCCAACTCTGAGAAATCTGACTCTCTTCTATTTTCCATAAATGAAATTCTCATAGAAATCCAAATCAACATTCTTCAAACCTGGTAGCAAATTTCTTGAGTGAATAATTTTCATCCCCTTCTCACTCATGTGTCCGAGCCTATGATGCCATAATGCTGCATCTGCTCCTTTGGAAGTTAAAGCATTAAGAGAGTTAGAAATACCATTGCATAAATACAATGTACCAACCTTTTCACCTTTTCCTATTACCAACGCTCCTTTGGAGACCTTCCAAGTTTTATCTGTGAAAGTTGTCACACAACCTTCACCGCCAAACTGCCCTGTTGAAATCAAATTTTTCTTCAGATCTGGAACATGCCTTACCTCCTTTAGTAGCCATTGGTTTCCATTTTGTTGTTTTACAAGAACTTTACCCATTCCAACAATTTTACAGGGTTTATCATCACCCAAATGAACTTGTCCAAAATATCCTTGAACATAGTCATGAAAATATTTCTTATCAGGTGTGGCATGGAATGAGGCCCCTAAATCTACCACCCAGGAATTAGTAACATTTTCGAAAGAAAGAATCAAAGCATCTTGTAACACATCACCTGTCACATTTGCTTCATGATTGTTTTCTTGTTGTGCGTCTCCTTTTCCCTTCCGATATGTACAGTCTTTCTTCAGGTGTCCTTTCTTTCCACATTTCTAGCACACTATCCCCGATCTGGACTTGGATCGGCCTTTCCTTGATTTACTGTTATATCCCGAGCTCTTTCCTCTTTCCATTTTTCTTCCCTGGGACTCTGCACTCAAAGCATTACCTGATGTCTCATCGGAGCTTTTCCATTGCATTTCCTCACTAAGGATAACACCGACAACATCATCAAACTTTAAAGTACTAGATCCAGAGACAGAGTTACTAATGGCCACAACTAAACCATTTCAACTTTCTAGCAATGAGCACAAAAATAATAGAGCCCTAACTTCATCATCAAAGTTTACCCGTACAAAAATTAATTGACTGGTAACTGTATTAAAATCATTTAAATGGTCTGCAACAGAACCACCTTCCAACATCTTCATATTAAATAAATGTTTCATAAGAAATACCTTGTTTGAGGCCGAGGGTTTTTCATATAGTTTCTCCAATGCCTTAATTAAACCCTTTGGTGTTGTTTCCTTCGAAATATTGAAGGCTACCGATGCCGCGAGGCACAACCGTACTATTCTGAGTGCCTTTCTATTAAGAATCTCCCATTTTGCGTCTATCATAGTCGTCGGCTTCTTTGTTTTTCTGCTCAATGGTAGGTATAGATCTTTCTGATACAGATAATCTTCCATCTGCATCTTCCACAATGGGAAGTTTTGGCCGTTAATTTTCTCAAACCTAAACTTACCATCTTCCGCCATTTCTCCCACTGGAAACAAGAACCCTTCTTTCCTGTGAGTTTATTAGCCAAATAAACCTTCGGCTCTAATACCAGTTGTTATAAAATTATATATTACAAAGCAATGAAACACATTAAATATGTGGAAAACACAAACACACAAAACAAATAATTCTAGAGAGACACAGATATATGTGGTTCACCCAGTTTGGGCTACGTCCACCCCGAACAAACAGTCCTTCCTTTCTATTATCCATAAAAATGAAGAGACACAACCTACAACATATCTGCTATAATATCCTCTTTTCTCTCTCATAGTCTCCCTATCTGTTTCTCGCTCTGAGAATACACATACAATACACAGCCACAATACAATATCCTCATACAAAACGAGGGGTTGCCTTCTAGGGAAAAAACCCTAAATTAGACATAACCTCTACCGTCAAATCATCCGCCTAATGAACAACCCAGATTGACTAGAAATTACTATACTTTTACAAGGCAATTTTACATATGTTTTTAGCTTCGGGGGCGTTGCCTTCCCCTGGCCCCCCTAGGCAGTGTACAATTACGAGTGGCGTTGTCGCCCTGTTAAGAACAGGGGTCCAATGTTGTGATATAAAATAAAGAAGATAATCAGGCTCCACAACCAACAATGCACAAGGTTGTAATTCCCCTGGCATGATGGGGTTTTCTATCTTTTCCCCTGTTTTAGGAGTTTTCCTGATTGCTTTTACTAGATTTGTGACGAGAGTTTCTTTAACCGGTATGGCTATGGGGTTTTCCTTAATAGGTGTGGCCTCCTCATGAGTGATATAGGTTAATCCTGTAGTAGTGATGCCTGTGCCTCCCGTCGTGGTAGGTGGGACCAAGTACCAAACTGGTATTGTAAAAGATATGTTTGGCAACACCACCGTTGCCAAAACTTGTTGTGTCAAAAAACTAGGTGGAGGGTATAGAAAAGGAGTTTTGAAGATGGCGTAGGATAGAGAAGTTGTCATGCTAGTGGACTCGGTTTCGTTACTACTGGTCTTTGTCTCCTGGCCGGTCTCGGTGCTTGATGATGACATCATGCACACCGAGGCCCATGGGATATCAACGAATGATTTTGGTATGACAGGGGGATATCCTAGGAATGATTCGAGGATAGATGACGATTTGAATTGGTTAGGGCCATATTCTTAGTACCGTGTGAGAGATTTTGCAAATGTCTCTACATAGGGTAGAACGACATCGTAATTTGTCATGGGTCACTTATCATGGTATGTTAACTGGTCGACGGTGATGATGCGATCTTCGTGGGGGGAAATCATGATCTGGAAGACAAAGGATGCTATGGCAGACATGGCGTACATATAACTTCATCCAAGGAGTATGTTGTAATCCAACTGAGCATCCAAGACCTCAATGTCTATAAGAACCATCTTTTCGGCCAAGAAAACCAAGACATTTTGGTAGAGACCGACATGAGCAGAAGGGCACCTGTTGTATGCTCTAAGTGTGATGTTTGATGGCTTTAGTTCGGGGGATCCCAACTTATGCAAATTTTTTTTGACATGATGCATGTAGATGCATCCTCGTCAATGATACATCGGTGGATAGTGATGTTATGGACTAACACTGGTATTTGGAAGGCGACTAATGAAGGAAGCCTAGGGGTGGCTTTATTTAAGTTAATAGCCATTAGGCATGAATCAACAGGGTCGATTGCGCCTAACGTGGAAAGTAAGGCTTTCCTTTGCTTTGGGCAAGATTGCAGGATTTCTAAAGTTGACATGGCAGTGGAGGACTGTGCTAAGTCGTCCATGATGCTATAATTATGGTCTGCTTTGGAGTGGTGTCCTGCCCAGCCTGTTGGACCCTTAGCCATTTTTGGCAAAGGTTCAATTAGCATTTTTGATATAGTCAATAGTGTTGTAGGTGCACTCATGCTAGCCCCTGACGTACTGGTGTCTGGCGGGGTATCATAACTTCGATTCCGTGTTTGAAAAAATATTTCCTCACCAGTCATATAGGTTTTGTGGCTGTTGTTTATGGAATCATCGGGGGGTGGTTGTTGTTGTTGGGTACTAATCGCCTCTTAGTGGGGGAAGGGCTCCTGCATTACAATTGTTTGATGTGTAGGCCCCCCTTGTCCTCGGTTATCTTGAAGCTTCTTTAGCTGGGGGAGTTTAGGAAAATGATGAGTGTAATGGCCATACTCACCACAAATTGCGCAAGAGTGGTTGGTCTGAAGATTAGCCCTCTTTCTCTACCCTTGGGAGTTTTTTGGCTCCTGGTTTTGATTTCAGTTTGGGTTGCCCCTTGCTTGAGATCGCGGAGGGCACTGTTGGTTATTGCCCCCTTGTTCAAGATCTCCCTTTTGTTTATTTTTTGGTTTTTCCCTTGCCGCGCGAGGAGGATGACTATGATTCTCTTGGTCGTGTGGCTGACATGGTTGGGCCTGGGAATGTTGTACAAAGTTCACCGTTGTGTTGTTTTGCATCGATGGGTTTTGTGTTGGGGAGTGGGAATATTGAGGTCCCTGTCCCTGGTTTGTATATAATTGTTGGGGGGGAGCTCTTCTGTTAGTGTTCCTAGCTACATACTGGGTCCCTTGTGTGGGAGGGTATGAACCTCCTTGTTGATGATGGTACGACGATACCTTATTGGTCATGTTCTTCATAGGTGCATGATGAATTTGATGATAGCCTGGTTGCAGGATGTTCTGGTTAGTATCATACACATAACGAGGGTAAGGGACACTCTTGCCTAGGTGATTTTGGGTCAGTGACCCTATCAATCCGTCTTCAGTGTTCGATGCACCTAGTAATTCTTTATAAATTTGCAGGCGCGATGCGTTAGGCAGGATGTTATAGATGTATGTGACTGAGTGTATATAATCTCGAGTTGCTGGGCTTTTCTAATGGAATCCTCTTTGGAAGTAGGTCCTTGAGTTGCCACAACCTTTGAAATATCTTCTATGAGAGTTTTCAAGAATAGGTCCAATAAAACTCGATTGTCGAGTTTGGCTTTACACAAACTTCGATGTCGCCGCCATTCATGGAGATGGTCTGAGATATGGACGGCTGACGTTTGTCTAAAATGCGTTAGTAGCTCCATGCTTGAGTCATAGTGGATGGGTATCTGGAAATATGTGAGGAACGCAGTAGCGAGGGCACTAAAGGTTCCATGTGAAGCAGAAGGATGCTCTACATACCATTTCACGGTTGGTCTGGTTAAGGTGCATTGAAATAGACTTAATCAAATAGTATGATCAATAATACTGTTCGAAGAACACCATATGTGGAAAATCATTACAGGGTTTCCAAGGTCTTATGCTTGCTTCCCTTTGAACTTTGGAATGTCCGAAGGGAGCTTCGTGGGCATGGGGCCCCAAATGGGATTATGTAAAATGGGGTCATTTGTTAAATTTGATAGATTAGGTAAGTTTAAATATGCTAAGAAAGGTAACTAAGCGTTGAGCACCATTGTAGACTGTGAAAACACATGGTTCTGGTTGTGTATGGGGTTTTTCTGTGACATACCCGGCTATGTATTCTTTTGGCTTCTCGAATGGGTAGTGCTCCTTTGCCCTCTAGGTGTTGTGGGAGGGGTGGTGTGTGGTGACCTTGAGGGGGTTTCCACCGGTGTGGCATTGGGTGACCCTTGGGGGATCCCAACTAAAGATGCCGTAATAAAGGATGAACCGATAAGGGTGGTTGTGTTTCGTCTTTGACGCCTAAATGGCGAAAGAGTTGGAACTCCTCCCTCTAATGGGGGGAGGTCCAAAAAACGTCTAGATCGACGAGGCCCTGTTGGGTCCTTTATGGTGTCGACTAGGTTTGATTTTGGAAGTGTTTTTCAGTTGTATGGGGAGAGAGATTATATATCAAATAAAAAACCAATCGCATACATAAAACAAAGTGAAAATAAAAGTTTAATTTCCCTTTATATTAATCCTATGTGATCAGTCAATCAAAAAATGGTTTTTTTTGTTTTACGTGCGATACTAAAAAATTCTAGAAGACCTAATTGTCCTCACACTCTCAATTGTAATTGGGCCTTGCGAAGATATCTTCTGGTGGGTACTAGGGCCAACTTCCCAAAAGAAATGGCGACGCTTTCCAGTAGCCGAAGAATCGACCTAAGGTAATGGAAAGAGGATCTAGTGTTGCCTGCACCATCACCTATAAGGAAGGATGCCCTAGATTTGGCCACTAAGTGCCATTGTCCCATGTGAGTGTTCGAGTCTTGATATTCTTGGTATTCAGCTACCAGTACCGAGAACTAGATAGGTCAGGTAGCCCCAAATAGTATCGCATGCACTGGGGCTAAGCTTAACCCCCTCTGAATCAGGTCTATGTGGCGCTCGAGAATTATTTTCCGTGGGCGGATAGATGGGTTTAAAGCTCCCTATAAAGTCAACTTATATGTTTCAAGAATGTAAACTGACCATGGCGACTTATTGGATGCCTACCCCCAATGGTCCTAACCTGAACCATTAATTATCTTGTGGCCCCTGTGGGGAGATTTAATGAATTCAATTAATGGTTAGTTTTAAGGTGGCTTACTTTACTTATGGTGTGGCAATGTGTGTGAGAAAGTGGACAATCACAATTTTTATAGGATGCGGATATGCTATGATCCTTTACACTCCCTCCTAATTAAACTATGTTTTGATTGTTCCTTTCAAAAAGTAAATGATGTGCGGATAATGGGCCGCTTATAATTTTGCCTATTTAGACTAAATTTTGCACTAAAGGAAGATGGAAAACTATCAAAAGAGAGTGTTCATATGCATGCCCAGGGTCACCAAGAGGTGCAAGGGAAGAAAATATTACTTGTCTTAGATAATTTGATCCTATTCCCGGTTCCTAATGCAAAATTTAAACTAAACTTAATGCAATAATTTGGAAAAAGAAAATGGAAACTAGCTAAGCATTCGTGGATATGGGCCACTTACTCTTTGCTAATTACCTACGTGTTTGGTGTCTATTATCATTAAATAAGTTCATTCAGATAGCATGGGTGGATTTTAGCCACTTACTTGCCTCCTAATTAAATTATGTGAATTTGTGACAATAAACTAAAAGTTAGAACTATGCAAATAAATAAGCTAAAGTGCAACTAAAAACATGTCCTAGCAGTCAAGGGACACCAAAACATAGTGTTGGTAGATTTATTCTGGGATGCTAGTCACTTTACACTTGCAAAAATAGAAGAAAACTAGTGAACAAATGGTTCACTAGTTTCTGCGTGCAATTTTTCTACATAGGCATGTGAATCTGCGCATCTATTTGAGCTGAATGCGCGCAGACTGATGCGTCTGTCTATGCTAAATGCGTGCGGTTTTCTTGCACACAAAAATTCCAAATCTCCTGAACTGAACCTCTTCATAAAGGGTGAATGAGAGAAATTGATGAGGAAGAGAGCTGGTCGTGCAGAAATCCTGAGCATAAAAGAGGTTCTGCAAAAACACAACCACTTAGCTTAAGAGGAAAATCAAGACAGCATGGACATAAGGAAAAGGAGATCAAGACGTAAATCAAACAAAGAAATAAGGAAAGAAAAAACAGAAAAAGGACAAGGAATTGGATTTTCAACACACTACTCCTCACTAGTTAGCCGATTTGAGGAACAAAGGAGGCAAAAAGTGAAGTGTAACATGCCCTGTAAAAGGGATACCAACCACAAAAGGTAAGTAATGAATATTATTTCTTGGAATTGTAGGGGTCTTAGTTCTAGAAAGCAAATAATGGAAGTGACATCTCTAATACAAACCAGGAAAGACCAATAGTCACCCTCCTCTAGGAGACTAAGTGGAGCGAGATTGAAATCTCCTCCATTAATTCCTCACTTTGGGGTTTTAGCAATATGGAAGCAAATAGCTCAAGAGGTGCTTTGGGAGGCCTCTGCGCGATGTGGAATCCTACAAAATTACAACTGGAAATTTCTTTAAAAAACACTCACTGAATTTCATTAGATGGAGTTGGAGGGAGAAATGTGGAGAGAGAGATAGAGAGAGGGAGTGACAAGGGAGAGATGGAAACAAAGTAAGGGAGAGAGGAGAGTACAAGGGAAGAGAGAGAAGGAGAGAGAGAGAGGGAGAGGAAGAGGGAGGGAGAGAGGCATATAGATATGAAGAGAGAGTGTTTATGTTTGGGGGTGAGATAGAGAGAAAAATGAGAGAGAGAGATATAAATATAGATGGAGGGGGGAGGCAGGAAATAAGAGATTGGCAGAGGGAGGAAGGGTCAAAGAGATAGATAATTATGGAGAGAGAGAGATAGAACGTGTGTTTGGGGGGTGAGATAGAAATACAAGGAGAGATGGAGGGAGATATACATATAGATGGCGGGGAGAGAGAGAAGGAAGAAGAGAGAGGTAGAGAAAGGGAAGGAGGGAGTGATAGATAGATATGGAGAGAGAGAGCATGTGTGTTTGAGGGGGAAAGATAGAGATGTGAATAAGAGAGATGAGAGGGGAATATATATATATATATATATCTATATATATATATATATAGAGAGAGAGAGAGAGAGAGAGAGAGAGAATGTTATTCACTAAAGTAGATGCATTCAATTTCAGTGTAGTTGTTGATTTTTAATTTTATTTGTTTGCTTACACTATATGCCTTGATTTATGTGTAGATGTTGAATTCTAATCATATGTGCTTAATTTCAATGGATGCATTGATTTCTAATCTTATTTGATTTCTTGCACTAGATGCATTGATTTTAGTGTATATGTTAATTTCTAATCTCATTTGATTGCACTAGACGCATTGATTTTAGTGTAAATGTTGATTTCTAATAATTTGATAGCTTGCACGAAATGAATTGATTCCCTTGTAGATGTTGATTTCTAATCCTATTTGATTGCTTGCACTAGATGCATTGATTTCGGTGTAAATGTTGATTTGTAATTTTATTTGAATGCTTGCACTAGATGCATTGATTTCATTATAGATGTTGATTCTTGATCTGATGTAACTAGATGTATGATGTACATTAATTTCAATGTAATTAGATTAATAAACTACATTGATTTCAGTGTAAGCACAATTTTTTTTATTGCCGATGTGCATTGGTTTTGTGTTACAGTAATTCAACCATAAATAAAATACTTGAATTTTCATCTTAAATAAAATGTTCACTTACTTGAAATGTTTGCTTCCTAAAAATGTAAACTATTTGTAATTGACTATATTATTATTATTCTCATTTTCCATCATTCAACATTGTTAGTCACTTTGCATTCAAAATAAGGTAATAGTAAACAACCATTGAAACTTACTCGGGGTTTAACCCTCCATAAGTCATAATGATTGATTTTGGATAAAACTACTAATAATATTGGAGAGTATTAGAGACAAGGTATGAAATTTACTACAATAAATTGACTTAAAGATTTTAATGGTCTGTGATTTCAACCACCTTTTTCATAAGATCCATATGAAAATATTGCAAAACTAACAGGTGTGCTAGTAAGAACAGTAGAAGAAAACAATTTAAGATTGATCAGAGTAAAGACTATTTGTAATTGACTACATTCTTATTATTCACATTTTCTATCATTAAACATTGTTACAATGTAACTTTGCATTCGAAATTTTAATTGCATCATTTTTCATCATTCAAGTTATTTACAATCTCTATCATCTCAATAAATTGAGAACTGAGGAAATTTAAGACTAAAATGACTAGATTAATCTTAGACATATTCACCATATTTAAAATGATCAGAGTAATAGATACTCAACAAATTTTCCATGGTCGCACACCATTGAAACCAACATAGGTCCATCTTAACCCCGAATTTATCATGCGTCGAGAGAGATCAAATCCCTTGAGGTGCAAATTTTTCCTCAAGTTCTATACTAAAAAAAGGGTTTGTACCTCGAGGAATTTGATTCCTTTCAACACATAATAAATCTAGATTTAAGATAGATCTATATTAGTTGGTAAAAAATACAATGAATAATATTACATAATACTTAGATATTATACTATGAAAAAATCATTAAAACAAAAATGATTACACATTATTCATATATTTTCTACTTATAATTTTTTTTATATATCTTATATTATTATATACATTTTCTTAATAATAATAATAATAATTTTCTTTCTCATAGGTTCCATGTACAGTGACCATATGAGTTTAGAAAATAAATCCATTTACATGTCTCAAATTTTGTCAATCCTCTGCATCCACACGGAGCACATTCTATAGATGTCCCCCAAAAAAGCTTTAAAGCATGAACTCAAATTAAAAAAGAAAAGAAAAATATGTTCTTTAGATGTACAAGGGACACATTTAATACAAAGCAACAATGTCCTAGGAACTCAAATTACTTAGAAGAGATAAACTTAGACAAGTAATATTATGATTTCTTTTTATAATATAAATATGTTTTATGTTATTATTTTTTTATTATTAAAATAGAAATTAATATAAATTTATCTAAGTATGAATTTAGTATGAGAAAGATAAAAGAAATAATTTGAAAAAAAATTTGTATTTATCTCATTAACATTTGTGTCGATTCTCTCTATATATACATGTAATTTTTCATTGTTTAAATTGTATTTGTGAATGTTATATAAAGTACATAGCTTAAAATTGTAAGTCTAAAATTTTTTTGTTGAATTTAAGGAAAAATTGATATAAAAATATATATACCTAAAAATAGATTAAAATATAAAAATAGTAATACATCAAAGTTTTTAAACATACATACTTATCTTGTTCAATTGCTTTATAATATATATATATATATATATATATATATATATATATATATATATATATATATATATATATATATTGTTGTCATTAAAATATTTTACATATGGAGACATTTTATCTACATTGTCCATATTAAAATGATTTTTCCTTTTTTATGTTATTAATATATTTTTAAGTATACTTCAATATTTCTTAATCCTACATATTAATATATTTTATGGATGATATATATTGATTTTTTTATTATTAATATTTTAAATGTCACATGTTAATTTTATATTAAGAATGTAATGAGTTAGACATGGTACTTGATATTTTTTAATTTTCAATTTCTTTATTTTTGGACATTGAATATTTTATTATATACAACATTAAAATATTTTCTTTTAACATTTTCTTTCTACATGTATGAAGTTAATATAGACATAAATTAGTTAACAAAATTTTTCAAATAGTTTATTTAAATCTAGTGTTGAAGTATTTTTAAATATTATAAGATTTAAACATCTTACTCACACTATTGGTTTTTAAATTTTAATTAGTTTAGCTCATTTTAAAGTTGATATGAAATTGTATTACATAATGTGGATATCAAAATTTCTTATTTATGATTGAGAGTGAGTAAAATATTTTTACCACATTGGAATGTAATATCAATAACAAATCTAGTGACCATAATGAAGTTGAGATTATTGATGTTTTATAATGTTTTTAATTAAAACTCATTGAACATGCATACTCATTTTTGCCTTTTATTATAGTACACATTGTTTTTATGTTCAGAAAATATTTTATTTTCATTTTTAGTGGTACATGTGTGAAATCTACGCTAAGTAACATAGTCACACATCACCAATATTTTTACCACATTGGATTGTAATATCAATAACAAATCTAGTGACCATAATGAAGTTGAGATTATTGATATTTTATAATGCTTATAATTAAAACTCATTGAACATGCATACTCAGTTTTGCCTTTTATTATAGTACACATTGTTTTTATGTTTAGAAAATATTTTATTTTTATTTTTAGTGATACATGTGCCAAATCCATGCTAAGTAAAATAGCCACACATCATCCTCATATTGCAATAACTATTAATTAAAAAATATGAATGTAAAATGAAATAATTATAATAACAAATTTAATTAATTTAAAAACACATAAATACATTTTTATATTTTAAACTCATTATTTGTTTTTATTTATACTTAATATAAAATCGTTAAATAAAACTATTTTAATATTTTAATAAATTTCAATTAATTGATTTGGTATTATAAAAAAATTTATTATGATGAATGTTTTAACTAATTAAAAATAGAATAGATGAATTAAAAAAAAAAAAAAAAGATTTCCTAATATATATTTATAATACAGCGATAATGAGGGGGTGGAGGAATAAGGGGAAATGGAGTTTGGGGGCACTTGCTACTCCAAAGACTCTCAAGAATAATAACAACGAGAGGGGTGGTTTGACATGCCCCCATGCACCATACGTGCGCCTCTAATAGAATTTATGATGCCCTAGACCCTTTACATACTTATTGATCTTTCTTCTAGGGTGTCTACGTACATGAAATTTGTGTGGGTTATCTAAGAGATGCAAGAGAGTTTTATAGGCCACCTTGCAATCCTGGTTCTCAGTTTTACTATTGGAAATTGCTGGAATGAGTGGTAGTCTCTAATGGGCAACATTGGTTGAGGAAGACAAGTTAAGAAAGTAAGGGCTTATGGCTTGGGGGATGATAATTAACTCATACACATTGCTAGGCTTGGATTGGAATAAGCTGAAGGGACGACACCCAGGTGTTGGTTCGCAGCTGGGCACCTCCAATTCCTCCAGGTTGAAAATTGAGGTAATTCTATGCTACTGGCTTTTTCGTTTTTGCTTTATCATTTTTATCAATTAGTGGACGATTTTAAGTTTTCAGTTCATCTCTTGGATTAAGTTTGTGGTTTGTCAATCTAGTTTTCTCCATTCATTTTTGTTTCTTCTATGTCTTTGTTAAGTTGTTAGGTTGCATGCATCTTTTCTCCCTTTCCTCGTTTTTTCTTTCTCATGGATTTAGAACTGACTTGTAGGTAATGCTTTGTGTTTTTCTATTCCCCCTTCAGGTGGTCAGAAGGTTTTGTTGGCCCACTGTTATTGTGAAAGGGGGTGGGGTTTGAAGTTCCTGTATACTACCATAATACTTTGATATCCCTTACGAATTTTGTTGGTTGGAATTACAGGGGATTCAGACTCATGGTCTTACTGGGGACGATATTGTTTGATGCATTGTATCGCTCACCATGCCAAGACAATGTGGTTGTAGGTGGTGCTGGCGAGCGTGGCCAAACCAGTAGGCCTTGCTCCGAGGCTTAAGCCTAGGGGGCAATCACTGCTTAAGAAGCTCGGACCTCTACCAACACTTAGGCTAACATCTATCTCCTTGAAAGGACTATTCATAGAGAAAGACAATCCTTTTCAGACTCTGAGTTTATAGGTGTAGTTTTTTAGTGGCTCCCATACCTTGGGAATACTACGGGGAGAAGAAATCAGTACATGCACTTAGTCACTCTTCATTGGAAGTTGAAGTCTATATTGGGGCAAGTTCTCAAGCAAAATCACGACGATAGAAATGGGATCATCACTTTTCTCAACGATTTACAAATGAACCAATGGAGAGTGCAAGACAACCATGATCACCTGGACGCTCTCCTAACACACATGGAGAAACACATACAATGTGAATTTAAGCTTTTAATACCCCAGACTCTAGACCAAAAAACCCTGCCTCGGTAAGCTCATTTGAATCTTAGATGACGACCTATTATTTTTTGAATCTATTGATTTTTTGGTCATTTAGACATCTTTTGTTTTGAATAACATAATCATTTTAATTTGATATAAAATTATATATATACTCATTAATGATTAAACTCATTATTTATACTTATCATAAATTATCATAAAGTTATTAAATACAATTATTTCTAATATTTATAAATATCAAATAAATATTTTTTGAAAATTTTATTCCATATATATTTGATTTTAACATGTTAAATAGTATTTTAGTATTTTTAATAAACTTATTAACCTAAATTAGTACTTTTATTAGCATTATTGTAAAATTCTTAAGTATAATTATTTTCTTTTAAATAATTTAAAAATATAAAAAACATATTTCGTGTTTGTATTTTCAAGTGATTTAAAAATTAAAAAACATATTTTATGTTTGTAGCATTTTTAGGCCGATAGACCTTCTCTTTTGAAAGAGATCAATTTTTTTTCATCAACATATTCATTTTGCAGAGGACATCTGTTACTCGTTTAAAAAATGACACCTGTTACTCATTTAAAAAACTGGTTCGAACTAACTCTACTATGTTCACCGTTATGTTCCCGTTATTCGCTCCGCTGACTGTGTAAGTTCATGCTCAACAACCCACTTTGTCTCTAGCTTCTTCTACAACTGAGAACACGTTTGCCTCCACGCCCCCAATGCCGATGACACCTGTAACTTATTGGTTTATGGGAAGCTTCTCTGGTTTCTCCGTTGTGCCATTTGTTTGTCAATTCTTTCCTTGCATTCTTCGCACCTGTCTTGATTCTATTTTCGGCCAGTCGACGGATTCCCTATCAACGCAATTTGTTTGATTTTTAGGTTGATTTGAGTTTATTTCCTTACAGAGGGTTTCATGGCTATTCTATCTGTGCATAGAATGTTTATTTTCTCCTCCGGAATGTGTTTCTAGGTTCTGGGTGTGTTTACCCACCTGTTTCTCCTCAAATTTGATGATGGAGGAACTGTAACTTATAGCCTTAGACTTATCAGTCTGTAGCCTCTATTTCGCTGAAGCTAATTAGTTTATCTTAGCTCTTTACTACGGAATTTCAAGGTAACTACTGTTCTTGTTTTTCTCATGATTATAATCTACTTTCCTTACTTCTCACCCTTTCCTGTTGTGGTTTTATCAAGTACGTGGTGAGAGAAATCATTACCTCGTTCTACCCTCTCTTGGGCATCTCATAATGCAACCTACAGGTTCTCAAATTTCCCTTGTTTTTTTGTCTCAATGGTTTAACATAAACAATCTCTTGCTTCCAGTTCTGAGGACTGCGTCCTCCTATCTACACAGGGGCAGCGTTCTGACATTCTTAGAACTTCATGCAACTCTCCATACTAAGAAGCTTTGGAGTTCTTGCAGATACTTTCAGTTCTATGTAAATTTCTTGAGACTTTCTTCGATGTTTTTACACACCCCATTTATTTTTTTTCTCTGTTGGTTTTGGATGTTACGAATTTTGTGGCGTTTTCTTATGTGGGCAGTTTTGGCTTTAGGAAGGACTATTTTTCACCATGGGTGGTGCTCTCTTGAGCGAATTTCTATCGCAAATATTGATACCCATTGCTGCTGTTATTAGAATTGGGTTCGCGCTACTTCAATGGATGTTGGTTTCGCGCGTTAAAGTGGGTCTTGAGAAGGCCTCGTTAGTCAATAATGGAGTGTATAACGAGTTCTTGATCGATGAAGCCGAGGAAGATGGCGACGATTTAAAAAACGTTGTCTCCAAGTGTGCAGAGATTTAGAACGCCATTTCCTTTTTCATTAAGATTTCCCTTGCTACTATTCTTTTTTCTTAAAAGCATTAGGCCGAAGTTGAAAACCCTTTGTAAGGAAATGTTAATAGATAGAAGGTTCTGGGTGAAGTTATGTTTAAGCCGAAGTTGAAAACCCTATGTAAGGAAATTTTACTCTCTCGTTACATCAAGTTTCTTAATTACCTGTGAGGGTGGCGAGAGAAATCAGGTAGGTGGCGAGAGAAATCATTACCTCGTTCTATCCTCTCCTAAGCATAATACTGATTATATTTGAATCCTTTTATTATCCTTGATGTTACTGTATCTTGGCTTCTTAGTATGGAGAGTTGCATGAAGTTCTAAGAATGTCAGAACCTTCTATCTATTAAGATTTCCATTGTTTTCTATTCAGCTTAATGCTTTTCTTCTCGTTCCAACATGTACTCTCTTGATTGGTTTATTACATTTAGTTTATCCTTTTATTTGTACCTCTACTCATTTGAGTTTATTTCATTTGCCTGTCCCTCATTGATGTTACTGTATCTTGGATTTCTAGACTTATTTTATTAGTCTGCAGATTTTATCTTTCTGCTTAAACTTTGGGCAAACATGCCTGATGTTAGCGTGATAAGTATGGTGCTTATTTTGGTCTCCTCTGGGTTGGGTTCAATTTGAACTGTTTTATTTTAATCTCTTGCCTGGGTTACAACTTTGAGATTTTTTCGAATTCATTAAATTTGGAAAAAAAAATGTTAGATCTATGTTGGCAACCCCCATCACTATCTTGCATCTATTTTCCCATGACAGCACTGGTTCTGCACCTTCTTGAAAAAGGATCTTATCCAAGCTACTATTCGACATGTAATCATAGACCAAAAGAATCTCTCCTTTCTCATGACACCATCCTTGCAGATGGACTAGGTTTCGATGACTAAGGCGTCCTATGATTGACAGCTCTGCAAGAAATTCATTCTTCCCTTGATTGTTACAGGTAGATCTCTTCACTGCCAAAGGAGATAAGAAGAAAGTGAAGCAGAGCAAGAGGAAAACCAAGCAACAACAAAATAAAGAACCCTATGTGGAATATCGTTCTGTTTTTAGATTTTTCTTTAAGGTATTGTGACCCTGCCCGAGACTTGGACTGGCAGGCTCTCCCAATTCAGCATTTGAAAAAAATGAATATTTGGCATTGTAAGTTTCATAATAGGTGAGATCCATTGTGGGATACACATTTGAATTCATAAATCTGCAGTTTAATAGAAGTGTTGGATGTGAAAATATGAGTTTTCCCATCATTTGCTTGTGCCTTTAAAGTTGTGTTTGCTTCCATTTATAAGCTTTATGTTCTTGTTTGAAGAAGATTTGCAGCCCCTGTGGTTGTGGTTGTTTCCATGCCTACCTGTGGGCTGCACCACATCCAACATGGCAATAATTTAAAAAGTAACAGTAGCCTCTAGCTTTAGCTTCCAATGACAACATTTGAAAGATAATGCATCATAATAGCAAGAGTGAAGAGCAGGATCATTTGAACTTTGAGGGTGAAAAGAGAATGACAAACTCCAACAATTAACTGTTGATGAACTAAACACCAAATACAAAATGAATATAATAAAGAACAAAAAGCATACCTACTGAGCCATAAAATGCAGCCCAGAATGTCCAAAATTTAAATGCAACCCAAAAATACAAGCCATAAATGCAATGTCCCAGCCCAGAAATGCAACCCAGAATGTAAGAAACAAAGAAACATAGGTGTTACTCCATGGAATGGTGGATTATAGTCTCAGAAATGCACAAAGAATAGAGAAAGCGAATACAGTACTTGAAGCAGCAAATTTTGAGGGTGTTTATAGGTTTTGTGTGTGATTTTGGTTTTTGGGCACAATTTTTGGATTTCTTAGTGCATTTTTTGGGTTTTTTGGTCAGCCATGCATTATGATATACCTTAGTTGTGTTAAACTATATAGGCACATATATGGTATGGTAAATTCAACTATATGTTGACTATACAATATTCATACCATAGAGACAGTTTTCCGTACCACACAGGAGCTGAATTTCGTACAAGAACCTCTAGTATGACCGAATTTTGAAACTATACTCCATTGGTGTAATGCATAAAACATCAACATCTTATAACATTCATTTACGGAAGTTCACTTATTTCAGAAGAATAGTGTATGGTGTTCTAAACAGTATACATTGCTAACGCAACGAATATAGAGGAATGAACAATAACATTGGTTTATGCTAATCACATTATACAGTGGTTCATCAACTCGGAGACAAGGTATATGCCTTCTTTGACAACTGAATAATAACAGAATCAAGCAAACATTTGTATCACAGTTGCAATTTCCAGGCAAGTGTGCAAAAAAATTGTTACTATAAACACTTAAGCTTGTACCTTTGCATCATTCCCAACAATCTTGCAACTGACAATATTAGAGATGAACTACATGTAACTGTGCCAATAACCACACAGATTGATATTCTTTGTGAATCAGTTACTAGTCATTAGCTTCGAATCCAATTTTAACAATGTACGAATGCATCGATTTTCCTTGTTACAAAGCTGCTACGTGGGTACATGCCAAGAGCACATTTACCATGGTAATTGAGTTAGGCATCACATCTTCCAATTGCATGTCATGAAAAAGTGTTAGGGCTTCAGCGACATGCCCAGTTTGGGCACACGCAACAATCATCGCACTCCAAGAGACCACATCTTTTTTAGACATTTTGTCGAACAATTGTTGTGCAATTTCCATATAACTGCATTTGGCATACATATCTAGTAGGGAATTCAACACAAATGTATCTAATTCAAGTCCCCTTTCAAGGACGAATTCGTGAATCCACTTACCTTGTTGCAAAGCTCCTGAAAGTGCACATGCATGGAGAGCACTTACTAGGGTGAAAGAATTCAGCTTCATGCCTACTAATTGCATTTCATTAAAGATATTCAAGGCCTCAGTAGCATGCCCACTTTGGGAATACCCAAGAATCATTGCATTCCAAGAGACCTCATTTCGGTGAGACATGTTGTTGAATAATTCTTTTGCAATCTCTAATCTTCCACACTTGGCATACATGGTTACAAGAGAATTCTGCACAAAGACATCAGCCTCAAATCCGCTTCTAATTATGCAACTGTGTATCCACATTCCTTCACGTAGACCTGCTACTTTGATACAACCCGAGATCTACCTGTATCTACTTGTATGGGAATTTCAAGGATAAGATTTAAGATATTTTGGTGAAGAGATGAGAAATACCCAGCTGCAGAAAGGAAGCTGACATCCCCTGAACAGAAATACCCAACACAGAAAAGTCGCAGGTAAAACCAATGGATAACAAAAATCAATGTTGGATAAAGAGACTAGAAATACTAACTGCAGAAAAGAAGCTGACATCCCCTGAACAGAAATACCCAGCACAAAAAAGTCACAGGTAAAACTAGTGGATAACAAAAATCAATGTTGGATAAAGAGATTAGAAATACTAACTGCAAAACAGAAGATGACAGTCCCCAGAAGTTTGTCACTAAATCTGCATTTTTTGACATACCTCAGGGTATGCAGTAGCTGCAACTATTGCATGTCACAGTTAGGATAGAAAGAAACAAGGATTCATTACAAGTTGCAAATACTGATTATAGCTGAGTGCTGATATGATTATCAGCGAGTAGTGATTAATTAATGGGAAAATGAGATAAATATTTTTTTTAATAGAGGTCGGTAGGAGCAATGGCAAGTTACATCATATAAATTGTTTGCCTCTTTATGTTTCAGCTCATAATTATATATAGGAGGATCACTCAAGATTCACAATATAAGATCTGCATCCGTTGACCCGTAAAACGATGTTTTTCACAGTATAGTGCTCTACACTGCAAATTTCTTCATCTTTCGGGCCATCAAATTGGTCATCTAAATCAGAAAATATGTTAACATGTCATATATCTGTATTAATGGAGAAAATTTTATCTTTCTGTTTCATGAGTTAAATTCTGATGATTGAAATGCAATTTTCTTTTTTCCCTTCATGTCAAAAACTACAATTACTTCAAATTAATAATTCACAAACAATACTCCTATCGACCTCTCTTTGCACCTTCTGGGGCAACTTCTAGTATATTAAGAGAAGGATTTGAGGATGTTAGTATAAAATATTTTACTACACTGAGTTTTTAATTCATAAAGTAAATAGATTATTTTGTAAGATGTTATATTTTGTAATATATATTTAAATTTATTATTTATAATTATTATAAATTTATCACAAATTTGTCAAATAAAAATATGTTTAATATTTGAATAAATTTTGGTAAAATATTTGTTAGTTTTTCTATTAATTATTATTATTATTATTTTTTATTTTTTTAAGAAATATAATTGTTTATTTATTTATTTTAATTTTTCATACATATACTACTATATATTTTATCTTGATATGTTAGAAATTTAATAGATACTTCTCATCATATAGATAAGCTAATGTAAATTAATGCTTTTATCTAGATAAGTGAGCACCAAATACCTAACAATTACAAACAATAAATTAAGCTAACCACATAGATTTTGAATCAATTACCTAAAATTATATAAAATTTCTTAAATATTTGTTTAGATTTTTTTAAAGACCATTAAACTACAAAATTTAATATCTTTTGATATATCAATTTTATTTGTTAATCACATGTTTTTCATATTATTCAACTATTAACTATACATATCACAATATATTCAAAATTTATTTATAAACATTTTCACTAACAATATTATAAATTTATTAAAATTAATTTATATATATACACATTTCAACATATCATATACTTCATAATTATCATATAATTTAATTGGCACTCTAAACAATATAAAGATAATACTATCACACGAAGCTTAAAAAAATTCATTTGGAATTTAATAAAATTTTCAAATTTTATTTATTACAAGATATAATTCAACATCTTAGGTTTTTATAAATTTGATTTTTCTGAAAGTTATTAACATGGAAGATTAATTAAAAAATTACGATGATTTTTTTTAAGTTTAATTTATAGGGATTTAATTTTAAATCTCATGCTTTACATAATACTTCATAACACGATGATCGTAAATTGACATGATGCTCTCTATAAATTTAATTTTGGTGTTGTTTTAAAAATTATAGTGATTATAAAAAATAATACTTTAAAAATTATAATTATTATAAAAGATTATTAAGTTTTTGTTTTGTTTTGTTTTTTTTTTTTTTTTGTGTATTTCAATTCAATCATTATTTTATTTTTATTATGGTTTGCAAATTCTTCTCTATAGAGAGACTTTAGATGCAAGTTGTGGTGGGAGGGTGAAGATGTCGCCACCTCCTTCAATGAGTGACGCTGACATGACTCCCTTCCACACTATGATGGGAAATGCAGTATTAACAAGTGGGTGGGTATTCATTGTGGTATGCAAGCTATCATCTCCATGAAGTTAGGTTGTGTCCCTATTAAGATTTGAACACATGCTAGACTGAGCCTCATTGCATTTAGCTTCTATGCCATAATGGTGTTTGGCTTACCAAGCAAGAGGGAATTCTTCTCCATTATTTTGGTCAAGTGTTGGTCATTCAATGTAGTCCCTTCAATGCATTATCTTGGTGCATTCTAATTCTTCTTGAAGTCTCATTTTGCGTTTTTTTGTGGTGCTCTCACTATGACAATGTATTTTCTTTCCCTTCGATTGCATTCCACTTTTCAACCTTCCTCTCCCTACTATGTGGATTTCTTTGGTTTTTTGGTGTCACTTCCTATTTAATTTTCTACAACTATGTTGTGACAGTGAGCTTGTTGCAAAAGAGGGGGTGGCAGTTGCAGCTTGTCAGGGGGCTCTTGAGCTTGGAAATAGGAACAAATCCCACAAAGGATCAGGGATCAAGTGAGCAATGTAAAATCTGATCTGGTGGGGGAGCGTAATTTTCTATTTCATTCTTACATCATAAAGGTAGTGGAGCCTTGGGTGCTAAATGCAAGGCACACTCGTGGATGGAAAAACTACTATATATACATGATATACCTTTATTTGCGTATAGAGGAACTCCTCAACCATGTATTTCTTGACATGAATGACAGTAAGGATGAAAATTTACTTGTTTTGGATGATGTGGTGTTATAGTTGACAGAGATAAACAACATGTCAATGCACATAGAGGAGAGCATGGCTCCAAGCCCTAGATCGAGCAGTGATAGCCTTGTGGAACATGTGCCAATAGAGGTTGATGCCTCCAATTCTTCTTAGTTTACTTGATGATTTTTTGTTCTCTATCAACTTTGTTTAGTTGCAAGCTTGTTAAGGTTAGGATGCATTATCTAGATGGCTCTTTTGTAGCTCTTTGGAAAAACAAAATACGTTGACAATAATGATTATATTTTTAATTAGTTTATTCTCAAATATTAATCATCTCTTTTTCTATCAATGATTTGGTCTCTTGTCTGACAAGCCTTTAAAAAACAATGATCGATAATATATGTAATTCGTTGTTAATAATTGAAACCTTTAGCTTAAAAAAAACTATAATTTGAAAAATCATATTTAGAATAAATAAAAGCAGTGTATATTTTACAATTTAAAGAGGCTACAAGCATTCATTTAATGGAGCTTTTGACCTATTGCCTAAGTTACTTGGAGTGTTATGAGAGAGGCCATAACATTTTTGTAGATTGTCATATTTGGATGCCTATGATATCATTAAAAGTGTATTCAAAAACTTATAAAAATTGGTAGTTTTTTTAATGAGTTACAACCTTTGTTAGTCGCCCTCATGGAAAGACATTTTCCATGACTCGTTGAAGCATAGAGCACTCAACGTTTGAGGGTTAAAATCACAAGTATTTTATTTTGATGGAAGAATGTAACTTTAGATGTAAACACTTTGTCATTTTAACGATATAACTTTTTAGAGCTTTTCTTTTCTTTTCTCTTAGGTTTTTTTTTTTAGTGGTATTACTAACACTTAATTTTGAAAAGTGACATTATCAATGGCACTTTTATTTATTTTTAGGTCATATTTAGAGGTATTATTAATACTCCTATTTTGAAAAGTGGCACTACTAATAGAACCTTTTTTGGGAGAGTTAAAATTATCATATTTTGTAACCATGGTCTTAATAACATTGTAATGTTGTCGACCAACCTCTACATTAAAAATTGGTGCTAACATCATTTTTTATTTTCAAGATTAAAACTACTTCTTTTTGAAACCTTTGTAATTGACAACCAAAGCCTTAAAATCAACCTTGAATTAAAAAATGGTGCTTCTATTAACCCTCCACCTTTTTTTGGGGATAAAATCACAAGATTTTTTTAAGGCATGGCCTTACAACCAATACATTTGGAACCAAAATCTCAAAACTAACCCCCAAATAAAAAAGAGACGATATCAATGGCACTTCTTTTTTGTTAGGTTTAAAATCACAACATTTTAGAAACCATGGTTGGAAAAGCCAATACTATTGCAGAAAATTTGTAAAAAGAGAAAGCATAAACAAAAAGATTAAAAAAAGAAAAGAGAAAATCGTATATAGAAAAAATAAAAATAAAAACATTTTAAATATACCCTAGATGGGGAGATTGATTGTGGGTCACACACGTCGATGATGACCAAATCTATGAAATACACACGTGATAAGGTATGGGGGCATTGGTATGGGTTAATGGCTCTAATAATCAGGAAACTTCAGCCATCAAGCTTAGTTCAAGAGTAGCAATATTCCACTTCTCCATATCATGTGTTCAATTGACATTAATGACTTACATGAGGGAAGTAGGCTAAAGAAATGAATGTGATGATGGTGGAGTGGGGATAACACTTCTCATCAGACACCTCAACAAAAGCCATGCTATTCAAGGATGGATGCCATGAATGCATAATTATGTTCAAGGATGGTGCCTGATTCAAGGTCGGTAGTCTAGTTCATAATCACAATATATTGGGGGATGGCTTTGCAACCGCTTATTTAAATATTAGCGCTGTCATCTTTGCACTTTATGACTATACTATTAGGGTATAATCAAGTCATTTTGAGTGGTTAAGTGGGTTTGTCATAAGACTCAGGTAGTCCAACGAAAGAGGTGGTGTGGGCTTTGAGAATACCTAGCATAATGTGTCTAGTTTCCATGGCTCTTATTAGGCGTCAAAACTAGGTGGGGAAGAGGCACGCTCCAATGGACAAAGTAAAGGTTAAATCCAAGGAGTCAAGCTCACTCCGTGTCACTTGAGCATAGTAGGATATGGTGCAGCTAAGGAGCTAATTTTCGTATATATGCTCTAATGCTCACAAGGTAGTTGTTGTTGATATCCACACAAAGGTTCAACACATCTGGGAAGTTGTGGATCCAAAAGTATTGACAACTAAGTCTTAGGGATGGATTCATGCGCTTGGAAATTATAGGCCCAAATAAACCAAATATTTCTAACTCACAAAGATGTATTGGATGATTAAGCGATGGTGTCTTAGGCCATAGTGCCTGATTAATGTACAGAGATAGTAGAATTGAGGAACGAATTGGCCATATTAGGACACAAATTTTAGGCCTTTGTTAAGGGAGTCTTCGACGCAAGCATATTAGTGAAGGTGGTGCTGGAATAGGCAGGCCATACAAAAAAAAGATAAGGCTCATGGGCTTCCAAGAGATCCTACGACATCCCCATCCTCATTTGGAAGACTCACACCCAACTACATATATCTCTGCAGCAATACCAAACTCAGGGAAGAACACCCTCAATGAGGATGTTACTCAAAATATCGCTCTAGAGTAAATCCCCTCCTCCACTGATATCTAGTATTTCTTTTAGTTGACTGTTTTCTTAATGTTGTTATGTTCCATTCATGGACTATACCCAACGCATGGGCTATAAAATGTCATAGTATTATTTTCTACATCTTAGTTCTATATCACTTGAACAATTTGCTTATAACATTTTTAATTTTGGTTCTATACTACACATGAGGGATTGGTTTCCCAAGCGATAACCCTCCTTGTCATTCTATCTATTTTGTATACATTATGATCATTGAGAGGGGGGTTGCCTCACCTCACCTAGCCACATCCAAAGTTGTGACTAATGACTAGCTACTCTTTTGAATGACAAGAGAGGGTGTCAAATTGTTAAGTATGGGGATGGGATGATTTTGGAAATCCTTACTCCCTCTCGTCACCAATTTGATTATATTTTTGTTTTAAATTTTTAATTAAAAATAAATAAATTGTAATTTAATATCTATTTGAAAATTTTTATAGCCTTTTCCTAATATATGTCTTTTTCCCTTTTTAATATTTTTAAGTTATTTTATCTATTTATTTATAATTTTTATTTTAAAATATGTTTTTATTCCCCCCACCCTCGTTAGATTATAGACTATGTTGTATTGCAACAGGTTAGATTATAGAAATCACATACTAGAACAGGTTAGTTGAAGCATATCAAGCAACTATGCATATTCATGTAAATAAATCTGCAAACCATTAGGATAATAGTAGCACATAGATCCATAACTTTATCATGACCATGAAGGCATATAAAGCAAAGCACTCACTATGCTCAAACAAAGATCTCATCAACCTTCCAACAGTAGAACTAATCCATACACACAACACATAGATTGAACTACCAATGAGATCACCCATAAACATGGTCACAACGGTGAGTTGCCCAAACTTATAACTATATAAAAATAACTGAAACTTATGAAATCACAACTAGTCCTAAGTGATTCCAGATCACCAATCAAGGACATATCAAACAACTTGAAAAAGACTAAGAAGGCTACAACCACATAACTCAAATAGCTCAAATCACCATAGATATACAAGTTAGCTAGTCAACCATGGTTAGATCGTGAATCAAACATTCTTTCATGAATGATATAGGATTTTTCATAAGCACAATAAGAAATATCATAGCCTGTAGTCTAACATGCATAACCAATTATACTTATAATATCCTGAAATGGTTGGCAACTGAAGGAGGGAATTCCACTCTCCTCCCAACCCTGGGCCAGTTACTCTACAACCTTTCTTGCAGTTGACCACCCCTGTGTCGGATCTAGGGTCTGAGAAAATGTTTACACAAGGGAAGTTTACACCAGTAGTATGGTCATTCACTAAGCTTCAAACAACCCACACAAGCTTAGGCAAAGAGCTC
Organism: Pinus albicaulis; assembly: GCA_034641835.2. Taxonomy (NCBI): domain Eukaryota; kingdom Viridiplantae; phylum Streptophyta; class Pinopsida; order Pinales; family Pinaceae; genus Pinus; species Pinus albicaulis. Next base: position 587,268,162 of record CM076576.1, read on the forward strand.
CATGGTCTCAAACACAATTGAAGGGATTCATACCCAAAGTCATAGAGCACAAACTCAAGGTCATAAAGAACCAACTCCATGTTCCAAGCTTGATAATTAGCTCCATCTCTAGCCTAATCAACTATACCATTCCCCACCACTATACACATCGCCCAACTTTAGTCTTGAACGCCTTTTGACAGAAAAAAGAGTTAGTGTGAACCAATGAAATAGGGACTCAAAGCGAGTCCAAAAAATCTCCCCCAAAACCCCCTTCTCTCTGTCATTTTTTCCTTCTTCTTTTTTTATCTTGCTTAATTTTCCTTGAGTCCTTTCGTCTCTTTCATGAAAATGTGTCCCTTCCTTTCCTTCATGTCACAAAACAAAATGTTTGTGTTTTCCTCCATCCAATCTCATCTTTGCCATGTGTCTAGTGGTGGATTGATCTGTTACACCACTTCCTCCCTCTGGGTGAGTATGGGTCTATTCACAACGCACAATAGGCATACAACAAGTGTAACCCATCGACACAACACTAATAACTACATAATTTAAGTCCCCGATGATGGGTAGAGTGTATACCTGAATCGTCAGACATGATTAAACATCCTCCACACAATTTCATCCAAAATTTTCTCTCAATACATCATTTAACTCAGTTTTTATGGGTCATGGCTTCAAGCAAAACAGGGGAGCAAGCAAGCTTCCCGCTGACCAAGGATTCCTAAGGTTATCCAACCTTCAATTGTGTTAATTAATTAATTAGTTTTTAAATGACAATTAACATATGTTTAATCAAAGGTCAAACCAACCATACTTCTTGCATGGTAGCATTACAATCACAATCATCAATATAATAAGCAAGAGTAGAACAAGGGATGCTACAATAATCAATTAATTAATTGAAAACTTTATTTTCTAAATTTATAAATGCAATCAATTCTTTAATGTACATATAATCCTAAAATTTTATTCGCTTTTGAATTCTTATTTATGTTATCTTTTTTTCTTTTTTCTTTTGATTATATCAACACTCTTATCATTTTAATGTCAACTGGAAAAATTTCACATCCAAATTTATAAATGCAATCACTCTTATTTATAAATTTTATCATTTTACCATCAATTAGAAAATTTTCACTTCCAAATTTATAAATGCAATCAATTAACTATTGGGGTGTGTCATTTAGATGTTTGTTGTGCCACCATATGGGTCACCTCCTTGACCTATGCCCGCGACGCCAACTTAATTCTGGTTCTTCTCGACGGAATTTTCACAACGGTGGACATGACTGTGATGATTTTATGTCAGGGTCGGCTTCAGATCCAGGTACTTTCACTGCTTCAGATGTACCATTCTTTGTGTACATATTATTTATTTATTTTCTCTCAATCTCCTCGCTCCTCTCGTGATGTTGATATCAATCCTGAACCCCATCCTTGCCTTCCTATTACGACTTTGTGGGATATCTCCATCAACACGTCTTGCCCATCCCATGACCCGCCTTTGCCTCCTACTTCAGGTGATAACGTGGATACGCCTAGTCCGCATGGACCTTCGTCTTATTCCACTGAGACAGGGCCTTCGACTTCTTCCCTCCCACATGATGGCTCTTTCTCCCCTACTATTCTAATTTCTCCCCCCTCTTCCCGCAATTTTGTGGACAATGATATGAAATTCCTCCTTCTTAACCCGACCATGGATCTCTCCATTCTAACCGTCCACAAAGGAGTTGACGAGGCCTCTTCCCTTATCATGAACCCTTCCTCTAATAAGAATATCACCACACGACGTAAGGCTGGAAAGGGTGGCCGACATTTTCGGGGGCAATCTCAGGGATTGCACATAAATTTGGATTTTGGGGGTCTGCGTGATATTTAGATTCTTGATTCATCTTGTTTTGGGCCCCTTAGAGATCGTATGCCCCCTGCTACTGGTCCATCATGACCATCCTCTCCCTCAATTTGTGCGGCTTGGGGGATGCTGCTAAAAGGTTGTCATTATGCCACCTCCATGGTGGTGAAACTGTTCATTTCTTATCATTGTCCCATTCTGCTCTAGTGGAGGATGGAACGTGTTCAGAAGGGCATTCCTTTCAAGTTCAATCGTATCTAGCTTGAGGACGAGGAGTTAAACATTAAAGAGGTGTGGAATTATGTTCCACATTTTCCCAAACAGACCGCCATGGACTATATCACTACCTGTTTGGTTGTCCTTAAAAGCCAAGTTTGGACCTGGTAACAAATGAAGAAAGCTCGTTTTTATGTTGAATTGAGAACATTGACGGATGCTATTCAAGCCTTTAGTGCTTGTCTCATGGAGGGTCAGCCCTCCCAGATGGAACTTGACTTCCTGAAAGTTACGGAACAAAGTGAAAACAAATATTGAAATTTCAAGAAGGCACATGGCGGCTAAAGAGTTGGCCCATATGGATACAGGTGGGTGACCGGAAAACTAAATTTTTTCATAGATTTGAAAATCAGAGGAGGAACTCTAACGCTGTATGGAATATTAGGGGCACAGAAGGATCACTCAAATTCTTAAATGGAGGTATTCGAAGGAATGCAATAAACTTTTTTGGGGCAGTTTTTAAGGAGAGGGATGATGTGAATATGGAAGATATTTTGTGGGATGTGGAGGAGCACCCTGTGATGTTCGATCAAGAAGCGAATGAGAATCTAAATCACTCTATTTCTTTGGAGGAAATTCACTCAGTACTTAGATATTTTTCCAAAGGAAAATGCCCTGGTCCTAATGGATGGATTGTTGAATTATCCCTACACTTTTTTAATTTGATGGGAGGGACTCTCCAGGATATGGTTGATGAATCAAGGATCAAGAGGAGAATCTAAGGCTCCATCAAGGCTACTTTCATTGCCTTGATCACTGAGGTTTCCGCACCTATTTCATTTTCAGAATTTAGGCTTATTTCTTTGTGTAATATTGTGTACAAGCTCATCTCCAAGGCCATCGTGGAATGGATTAAAGGAGTTCTTTCTGTCCACATCTCAAATGAACAATTTGGATTTCTTACAAGTAGATACATACATGACGTTATCACCATCGCACAAGAATGTGTTCACTCCATTCATACTAGTAAGAAGGAGGTTGTTGTCATGAAAATTGATTTGCAAAGGGCTTATGATTGTGTAGATTGGACGTTGCTTCGACTCATACTCATTAAGATTGGCTTAGAATATGGAAATGTCGAGTGGATCATGGCGTGTGACCAATATTTGGCTTGCTACACTAATGTTTTGGAAAATGGTCGTATTGCACTCCCATAATGTGTGCACACTTTCTATTTTTGATAAAATTTTTGTTTCCGGTATCTCGTTCTAATTATGGACATGGCTATGTTTCTATGATATTTTTGCAGATTGTTATCCATGGTAGATATATGTCTCTATTGTACATGAAATTTTTCTTTCTTTTTAGACTCTTTTTGGACTCTTGATGCTTTTTCTCTCTAGATTGAACACAATTCTGGAATATGCACATGCTAATGTAAACTAAACTTTTTACTTTATTAGTAAAGCTCATTTTTTTTTTCCTCTAAAGAAAAAATAAATTAATGTACATATATCCCTATAATTTTATGTTTTTTTAAAACTATAAATTAACAAAATTTCACTTCCAAATTTATAAATACACTCAATTCATAATGTACATATAAAACTATAATTTTATTTGTTTTTGGCTTTTTATATTTATGTTGCCTTTTTGTTTTTATGCATTAAAAACTACACGGTGGTAATAAAAAAACTCATATAAGAACAAAATTCTACTTCAGATTTATAAGTGCAATCAACTCTTTAATACGCCTCTGAACTTACAATTTTATTTTATTTTCTCTTTGTTTATGTCATCCTTTTGTTTTACTTAGATCAATACATGAAATAACACTTAGAATTTGAGCATTTAAAAATTACAAGATAGCAATCAAAGTTTTTGCCTTTAAATAATAACAAAAAAAACTACTCATTTCTAACTAAATAATGTTGCATATAATTTCAAAGAGATGTAAAAACTAATTAATAAAATGTGTATATACACATGGATGTGCTCATAAATAGCATACAGATATAAAACTATTACAAAAATCATTGGATAATGGTTAAGCATCATTGTATTTCTTTTTAACAAATTGTTACATATATTTCAATGGGATACCCGTTCCATATTTACAATAATTACGAAATTTTGTTATTTTATATATTTATTATAAATTGTAAAATAATAATAATTTGTTTATATATATTACAGTTTTTCAAATTTATATAAATATAATGATATATAAATATGATTATTATTAATGATTATTTGTTATTCTTTTTATTTTTATAATATTTTATCTTTAATTTGTTTTGTGTAAGTTTGGCAGTATTTTTTTCTTTTCTGTTAATCATAAAAGCATGTTATAATCATATATTATTTAATGGCTTCAACTTGTCCGAAGGAAACCAAGTATATTGGCCACCGAATTGTTTTATAAGCCATCCAAAACATGAATAGTTTAAGTCTGTCTACCCAAGCCTTATAGACTTTTAAGTATGTTACACTACTAAACTTAAAACTAATGAAACAAAAGCTATCCGTCAAAAACATCATGACAAAACAAAATGATTAATAATCTTGTCAATAGCTAGTCACCAGACGACTCTACCAGCACTAGATATTTGACGCTCAATCTCAACATTTCGAATTAGTGCATACCCTGGAGCTGATACTCGATTCTGCCAATGTGAACATATTGTTGGTGCAGCTGGAGATGTATGGATTGTAGACCCTTCTGAATATCCTTGGGGTTCATCTCGTCTTGTGCATACCTCTCTCCTTCCTGGATTTCAGTGATGGCTTCCGCCATGATACGCTTCATGAGCCAGTATAGCTAGACTGTTTGTTTGAACAAAGTAAGTCATTCCCGGGTGTTCTCGGGGTTCATAACCAATGGCTCCCATTCCTCGACAGGAGGCTCAACAACTGCCTTTGATTTTAATTTGGACTCCCAAGCAAAAATCATTGTTTTTACATGTGTCAGGGTCCCAACACTAAACACATTCAATATGGTTTGCATATTTTTTGCCTCTGACTTTCTTCCTCGCTTGTTGGGCATGTTGGTCGAAGCCCCCTACCCTTTCCCTTTCTCTTTTTGCTGGTTTCGAGCACGTCCCCCCTGCCCTCTCTTACAATTTCCTGGAGCCTTCACCATATTTCCTTTCAACGGCCCACCCCTCACTTTCCGAACCACACCCGCCCACACATGAGATGAAACCCACAGTGTAGGATCCTGAGAGATTATCGGGTTAAGCAGACTTGTAGTGAGCACACAAAGCAAATTTATATTAACTCTTCGCTGCCTGGAACTTGGAAATGTTCCAAGCATTGTTTTCCCTTCCTTCACATTGACAAACATTGGTTCATTCCTTAACAAAGAACCCATTTTTCCGGTATTTTTGAGTTGTGTCATGGTTATGAAAGCGAGCACAACAAACATAACCACTACAGGTTGACACTCACAATTCCTCTTAAGCCCCAACTACCATTTACTCTCTCTGGCTTGCTAAGATAAAAACTAGAGATTTACTAGGTCATTGACCAGATATGCATGTAAAAACTCAGTTTCAGACCCGAAACTCCTATACATTCCCATTTGTATTAACAAATTGCCAAAGAAAATGGAAATCGACATGGCAAAAATAGCTAACACTAAATAAATCAATAGTCTAAAATCCAATGCAGAAACCTCCTTCGACCCTTCCATTTTCTCAACATTATCTTAGGCGAAACCTCCATCCCATTTACCCAAAAGGCCAAAGGAACATACCAGAAGTCCTGACCGTCTCCCGCTCGGTTCCTCCGACGTTCCAGCTCTCCAGACCAAGGCCATATGGTTACCACCTTCCACAGAGCGCAGGGAAAGATTCCAACAAGTGCCTGCATACGGACTTCACCTCGCACCACTTGAAGATCAAGGTAACCTTCGCATAAAACTCAATTCGACACCCACCTCCAGATTTGTTTATCCCTCTTAACCTCGAGCGTGCAGTGGCGTCGGGTGGGTCGCCCATTTTCCCTGTCTCGCATGTGGTCATTCATTAACACACAAATCCTAAATGGATCTTCCATGTCCTCACACCCCGATCGGGGTAAAATTCTATCTTTAACTTTATATATATATATATATATATATATATATATATATATATATATATATATATATATATATATATATATATATATATATATATATATTTTATTATTTATAAATATATATATTATAAATAACTACTAATAATAACGCTATCTTAGATGTTATATGAAAAGTGTTAAATCACACAAAGTGATATGAAATCTTGAGTCCGTTTTCCTTTTGAAATGTTGAGGGTGCAAGAGATGGGAATTTACTTTATTTATAATAGTATGGAAAGACATTAAATATATATATTTAAGGTGATTATATTTTTTTAAATTAATATATATGTTTTGAAGAGGTTGAGTAATATATATATATATATATATATATATATATATAATGTTTTTTAAATAATTAGATGTAAAGTATTTAATTTAGCTTAGTATAATGTTTCTCAAGGAATTTCCAAGAACTATTCATTTTTTAATGTGAAAAAAATGTAGCATTGGTAGTTAATGAGGTGAATTTGATGTTTTTATTGGCCCATAAAATGAAGTCTATGAGTTTGTTTTGATTATGTGCATTTGATCAACAAAGGAAGAGCTTTTTATTAATAACGAAGTTAGTTGATCAACTAGTCAAGCATTGAGCAAAGGAGATGTTACATTGTCAATTAAATATGTCATTTTTTCTTCCAAGTAAAGGCCATCAAACAAGGAAAATCCTAGCCTTTTCTTGGGGAGCTCACACTTGGACAATGTAAATTACACTTTGATCTAGCAATTGCTTTCATCATGAGTGCTTGGCTAACAAAGGAAGGTATGTTTTCCTCAACAAAGAATCTAGTTGCTTGACTAGCCATGCATTGAGCAAATGTGAAGTTTAAATGTTGAGAAAAACCTTTCTTTACCAAAGGAAAGGCTATCGAACAAGGAAAACTCCTAACTTTTTCTTGACAAACTAACACTTGGAGAATGTAACTTACACCTTGATCAATAATGTAACTTTCCTTTTGCTTAATGCTTTGCTCGTTAAGTGGCTAGCTTCTTTGTTGTGCATAGGATAGAGGCAAACTCTTAGCCTTTCCTCAAGAAGCCGATATCTAAATAAAAAATATGTAAGATAAGGAAAATAAGAGGTCAATTTTTCATTATAAAATGATTGATGATATTTTTGCCCTACCAAATGGCAAGGTAAGTACATAAACCTTTTTTGGGTATTAAATAAGGATTTTTACTAGTTTTTCAAGTTTTTCATGCATAAAAAAAAACATATGGACTATGTTTTCAGGGGCTTTTGTTTTATTAATACAAGCTTATTACTTTTAACATAAAAAATTCAATATATTTCTAATTATTTTATTCTTTATTTCCTTTATCATTTTTTATTTCTAAAAGTAATGAGAATATTTGGAGAGATCATATACATCTATTCATAAATGTCATTAATGACTGGTTATAACATTTCTCTGGAAACTACATCTATTCATAACCGTCACTTAAACGTGGTTGTTACAACATGTCTCCATTTACAACATGTCTCCATAGACTACATCTATTCATAACTGTTACTTAAACGTGGTTGTTACAACATGTCTCTAGAGACTACATCTATACATAAATGCCACTAATGGGCGAGTTACGACATGTCTTCAAAGACTTGAACCCATGTAGTTGGGGAAACAAATTGTTCACCTAGGATACTTTAACAATATACATTATTTACATAACATATTCCCTTATAAAAAAATTTATAACATATTCTTTTACACATAATTGTGCAGAGAGGTGCTCTACAACCCAGTATAGGCGAGATGTTGTAGTGTTCATAAATGAGTATATACATTTAAATGTCGACTCAATATGGGAGATATGTTGTAGTGTTCGCAAATGAATGTAAACATTTAAATATTGACTCAATATGGGAGCGATGTTGTAATTATTGTTTGTAAAAAAAAACATTAGATGAAAATAATAATAATAATAAACGATAATGTTCACTCAACTAAAAAAGTAATAAAAATAATGTAATTTTGTTTTTACTAATAAAACTTCAACAATTTTTTCTACAGAGAAAAAACATAATATACATATAACATTAAATTAAATTAAATCTAAATAATAATTTTTTTTTTTTGTAAATTAGGCGGGACCTGTCTATTTGCTATTTATAATAAAAGGGCAGATTACAAAAAACAAAATCCAAGCAGTGGCCTCAACCTGCCCGTAGGAAACCAGGTCTGTTGGCCACCGATAGGCGTGAAAAGCATACCAAAACTGGAATTGTTTCATTTGTCTATACCTATCATGAGCTATCTGTCTGCCTACTTCCTTTTCTACCTTCTGATTACATAAGGACAATTCATATACATATTCACATTGCATTAAAAAGAAAAATTGAAAGTAAACTATCCATCTGATGAGGATACTAGGGCAGGATCCTTCTCTGTTGTCCCGGGCATATCAACTTGCTGCATTTGTTGAAGAATCTTCTCTATACGACCTAGCCTGTTATCCGTTCTATTGATGCAGTCTGTCGCTTGATATTGGGTGATCTTGATGTGTTGTAAATGGTCCTGGATTTCTGTCAGCACATCTTGCATGCTTGATTCATTCTTTGACTATCCTGCCTTAACAATAGCTGGTGGGAAACTCTGCATAACTTTTGCTATGAGGCATTTAACAATCCAATAAGTGTGAATGGTTTGATTAAAGAGGGTGAGCCGGCCTCGAGTGTTACCCGGGTCTGTAATGAAATCTAGAATCTCAGCCTCAGTCTCATTGTTCTCTGGCTCTGTCTGGATATCTCTCTCCCAACCTCTTATTTATTGACGCACAGTGGAAGAGTTTCCCAAGACATCATTTGCTGCGAGAGTTTCCAGATGTTCGTGATTAGTCTTTCGACCCCGCTTTTTTGGAATATGCTCCAACTGAATCGGCTGTTTTCCTCGCTCAGAGTCCGACCGTGTTCTTCTTTTCCCCATGATCAGATGTATTCTATGAATTAACAGAGAACCTGGTCGAATCGCAAGGTTGGTAGAAAGATGGGAGCCCGACGTCCTCCTCTGCTGGCTCCAAGCGTTTGCATGCAACCATAGCATGAACAATTGGAGTGCAGGAAGGGGCGGCCTTACCTTAACTGCAACCTTCCCTAACCTCTCTGACATACCAGCCTGGCGATGGAGCGGAAAAATCATGAGATGGTAATATCACACACTTCGTTAATCAAGAGTGACGGTGAGCCATCAACCCTATTAATTACCGGAAGGCCGGATGGGAGCCAAGTGGCCATTCCGTTTTGCATGTTGTACACCCCGATCGGGGGAAATTTAAATAATAATTATTATAATATGCATACCACATTAAATTACATTTAAGTATAGTTAGTATATATTTCAAAACATATAATTAATAAACATAATAAGTATTTATATGTTTATTAATTATATATTTTGAAATATATACTAATTAAATTTAATTATTTTTTATATATTTATTAATTATATGTTTTGAAATGTCATGGTTATGAACCTGAATCATTATTACTTAAATTTAATTTAATGTGGTATGCATATTACAATCATTATTATTTAAATTTAATTAATAAACATATAAAAATTTAATATTTAATTTAATATTTAGAATAAGTTTTTTCTATCTATCTAGATCATCAATCCTATGCATATCACACAAAAATTATAAAACATATAAAAAAAAGAGGCCTCTCTCACATATATATGCTTTATATAAATATAAATAATATTATTAAGAACCAATATAAATTCATTTTAACACTAGATTCCTTGTTTGTGGGATAAAGGATTGACCTATTTATAAAAAATTACATGATATTTTTTTTTTAGATTATGCTTTTAAATTTTTTATTTTTATTTAAACATAAAATGAACTTATATTAAAATTAATCAATTGGATTTATGTCAAATGGTTGGGAGCAACCATTTGGGTCCTCCTTATCGAGGTTCAATTCACTACAAGTGATATGATGAGCTTTGATGTAATGGCTTTGAGCCTTGTTCTAAAAAATAAAGCACAAAAAGAAGCATACATTTGTTCATAAAATAAGAAAGCATTTATCAATCAAATATATATAATGAGAGAGAGATTTTGTTTAAAGTGGATATAAGTATTCCAATACACACACACACACACACACACACACACACACACACACACAAAAGGAGTATACCCTAGAGCACTTATTCATAGAAAGAGAGGTGCATGATATATAGTCAAAATAAGTATACATCTCTCTTCTACTCAGATTCCTAAAGCATTTATTTAGAAAATAAGAAAGTATTTATCATTGAAATTATATATATTATATAAAGAGGAGGAGATAATAAGATATTTTATTTAAAGTGAATATAATTTTTTTTTAAAGTGGATCATAAAAGATAATAAGTATATGTCTCCCTTATATTAAGATGTCTATAACATCTATTAAAAGAATAAGAAAGCATTATATTCAATAAAATTATATAGAGAGAATCCCTGATTGGGTTGTGAGCCAGAGGTTTCAGAACTTGAAAATGTCATACCGTAATGATTAAGGTATACGAGCAGCGATCTACCACCCTTCACATGCATAAGGCACATGGAGCAGTGGGCTCACACATGCAGTCATTCAATGCGATTAAGGAAGGTGGCAGAGAGAGTTTAACGTCATGGTTTTCTGGCTTTTTTGGAGTAGTGGTAAGTAATTCTTATGCTCGTAAAGGAAATTTCGATACAATCTGGTTAGTGGCAAGCAACAACACTGAGGTGGTTCTCCTCATGGTCCTCCACCGGGTGGTTGTCGACTTTCAATCTGCTTTGATCGCTCTCTTCAGGTATGTTCTTAGTTTCAATTTCTGTTGCCTCACAACATAGCTAGCCACATAGTTCTATTTGTTTCTCGGAGGAATGACTATGTTTTGGAGTTGGAAGTTCGAAGGAAGTCTCACCGTGGTTTTTGGATGGAAATTGATGATTTCTATGAGGATTTGTTTGTATTAAGCATTCTTGTCTCTGTTTACTATGATATTTTGCTTTCATGCATGGGAATACTATGGGGGGGGGGGGGGAAGCGAAGCCATACTTTGTATTCTCTTTGTTCGAGTCCCTGGCGTGATGGCACTGGTATTTCTCTCGTTGTATGTTGTCGTTGTTCTGGGTTTATATAGTTATGGCTCGTTTGTTGTTCATTTCAAACCTTCACCTAGCATCGCTCATGGCATGGTTGGTGGTATTGCTTTGGGCTCTGGGATTTGCTCCAATCCCTTATCACTGCTCAATATAGGGTAAGTTGTCGGTTAACTTACTGTTTTCGCCCTCATGCCTTGATAACTTGAAAGCTTCTCTTGTCTGGTGCGGTTTTTGGAATTGCAAGGTTATAGTTCGTTGGTCAACTAAGGGTTTATCGTTGTGGTCTTAGGTTTAAGTTTTTGTTTTCTCATGGCTCGTGCTACCTCAGTGAAGGGCTAACAAGCCCAAGGTACCTGCGATCATGGCAAGCAACTAGTGCAGACCTGTGAGGGCAGCCAAGCCAACTCCCATTCAAGAAGAAGCAGAGGTACGAAAAGAGCCTCTTGCCTCATAAGAGATGTCGCCAATGCTTACCGTGAGGGCAACTCATCTCAAGTGTGTCAACTCATAGCTGGGTGGGAAGCCAAACTAAATCAGCAAGTTGTAGATACATAAATTGACTTGGGAGACTGGCAAGACTTGGTGTCTAATCCTGGTCACTCTCGTTGTCAATCCTCTAAGTACAAGCAGACTGTTTATTTGTATTGGTTGATGAAAAATATATAAGCCAAAACGTTGGTGCACCTCCCTTCAGACTCACCCAAAACTGCTCAAGGATTCCTAGATTTTTGCAAGGAATTTCATCAGATTCAGTTTCAACTTCAACAGTAGAATGGTCGCCTCAGTCGCATCGAACAACACATTTTGTGCATTCCGCAAACTGAGCTTATAGGCTCTATTGCGAAGGATCCAACTCTCGTGGATTCATTTGACAATTAGTAGCATGATGATTTCATCTTTGTTTGTCTTTTGATATTTGCAGTAGCATAGGAAGTATAAGGACACTCAGACATATCTAGTATTGTTTGACGGGCTTAAATTATTTTGTTTTTGGATAGCATATCATGTAGTTAGGTGACCAACATATCTGGTTTTCGTTTGGGCAAGTTGAGGCCATCTAAACATTTGATTTCTGGTTGTAACTTGCCATTTTTGAAAGAAAATGAATGAAAAGGTCCTGCCAAGCTTACAATATATATATACAAAGAAAATAAGTGGATAATAAGATGTTTTATCCAAGAAATAAGAAAACATTTATTAATAAAATTAAATAGAGAGAAAAAGAGTGAATAATAAGATATTTTATTTAAGGTGAATATAAATATTTTATTTGAAATGGATACCAAAATATTTTTGTTTTTGTCATACATTAAAATATTTTTTATGTTAGGAGTTTAAAGAAATTATATGTTTCCTTCATCCTTAAAAAAATAAAGAATATCTATCCACATAGATTATTTGTTTCATTTTTTTTTTCACTTTCAATTATTTTATTTATGTATATATATTCGAAAAAAAAATGTTTTCATCTAAGGAGAATTGAAAATACATTCACATGCTGCATGATATATAATTGTTAAAGTTTTTGCTACATATCAATGAATTGCCTAAATTACACCTACTATTTATTAGAAATATAATCCTAAAATTTATATGTCCAAAAGATTTACATTACATTTCATCAAAATACATATTTTAAAGTTCATACACGTGTGTATTGATATTGAAATTTGTTATGATTATTAATAATTTTTAAATGTCATCTGTTAACTCTATATTAAGTATTGAAGAAATTATACACAAAAAAATCCAATTCAGATAAAAAGAAGAAGAATAAATACATATTGACGGGATAAGAAATTAAATAGGTATAATTGATATAAGAATATTGAAACATTTGATTTATGGTGAGCATTAAAATATTTTTATTATTAATATTTTTTAAAATGTTATTAATCAACTTCAAATTAAGCACTAAAATAATATATTACATTTAAGTATAGAGATGCCTAATTCTTTTAGTGCTTAATTTGAAGTTGATTAATAACATTTTAAAAAATATTAATAATAAAAATATTTTAATGCTCACCATAAATAAAATGTTTCAATATCCATCTCAAATCAATATATATATATATATATATATATATATATATATATATTTTTAAATGCAACATTAATTTTATTGAATAAAGGAATAAAATATAAAAATGTTTTTAGACATAATTATTTTTTATTTATAAAAAAATAAAATAAAATTTAATCTCAAAAATTAACAATATTAATATTTTGTTAAGGGGTGGTTACTGGGTGATAAGAGGGGGAGGGGTACTCTATGGTCCCAAGGAGGACAAAGTGTTAAGTACTCATGGGGGCTTGATCATATGACAAATAATCAAGCAAATATATATGGTCTCTACTAGGGACTTTTGTTAGCCAAATAACATTAGGTGGACACGCTTGCAATCATGGGAAATTCTAAAAGGCTCCCTCCCAAAGGAGAAATTTTCATGTCCTAAAATACTTCAACAAGTATAGACAAGTATGTTAATGAGGGCGTAAATTGAAAATATGTGAATTAAAGGAAGATATCACATCCAAAGCATATTTCTATGTTTAAGAGACTTCAACAAAGAAGTCTACAAGCATGCTAAGGAAGGGTGTAAATTGAAAATACATGAATTAAAGGAAGATATCACATCCAAAGAATATTTCTATGTTTAAGAGACTTCAACAAAGAAGCACACAAATATGCTAAGGAGGGGTGTAAATTGGAAATACATAAATTAAAGGAAGATATCACATCCAAAGCATATTTCTATGTTTAGGAGACTTCAACAAATATTCTAAGGAGGGGTGTAAATTGAAAATACATGAATTAAAGGTCAATGGTCAAATTATATCCCATCGAAAACATATTTCCATGTCTTAGGAGAGTTCAAAAAAATAGACAAGTATTCTAACGAGAGGTGTAAAATGAATTAAATATTAATGACCCAATTAGACCTTTTTTTTAAAAACTTTCCGGATTATCCACATTGCTAGAAAACGAGGATCAATTGTTAAAAATTCAATAAGACCTATAATTCCAATTAGACCTATTATAATTCCCTAATGGTAGATGAAGTCTATTAAAACAATTCCCTAATAAAATTATGTGTTGTAAATTTGGTGTTTTGTTGGAGTAGTTTTGTAATCTATTTACCTTCAAAACTCCTCTCTTTTTGTTGCTCATATATATTCTTCTTAGAAAAATCATGTATTTCAATTGAAAAGAAGAAAACAATTACAAAATTTTGATAAATTAACTCTTTAATACTTTCAACATTAGTAAAGGCTTACTGGACCAAATCATTCTTAAAGCTGGTGATTTCTCTCGGGCGCAGAGTTTAGACTATGAAAATACAACGTTCCGTTGTCGGCATTGTCATCAAACCGGACATCTTTAGAACTCCTGTGCTCTTTTTCTCGCCCAACAGAAGATCAATATTCGCAAATCGAAAGGCAAAAGCTGGAAAACCTTTGATCCTCCTCCCTTGGAGGACATTGAGTCCACCAGCTCGGAAGAGGATGAGAGTGATTCCGAGGAAGAGATTGACACGCAGCAACAACCTCTCTCCCCTACAGTCCCGGAGAAGGCCCCTACGTCCTCAAATCTTCAGAAACGTGCGCATGAGTCCAATACATCGGACTTGGATAAATAACCTCCTTCTCAAACCAGTAACATTCTTCAAGTGGTTGCAATCCAACAGTCCCCAGACGGCTTGGTTAGAGTCACTAGGAAGAAAGGGAAGAAACCTCGTAAAGTGGACTCTAATCTCTCTAGCTAGAGCTCCTTTTCTGCTTGTCTTGTCTACTTCTCGCTTCCATGGTGCTCCGCTGGCTCCTTCTGGCTCTTGCGGCTCCTAGCCTCTCAGGATTGTTGTCCTGTTGTTATTCTTGTTTTGTGGCTTCTGGTCCCACCTGTCCGTGACCACTGTCTCCTGTGGTCCTCTGCCTTGGCCTTCTTCTTGGAAGGTGGTCTGTGCTTCGCCGTTGTCTATTGTAGCCTTTGGTGTCCTTGTGGTTCGATGTTATTTCTTATGCTCTCTATTTTAGTTTGTTTCCTCTCGGATATGTCTGGTTAACTTGGGCTCCCTTGGATTCTGTTACCAGCGCATCCTTTGTAACACTATGTACGATTTTCGACCTTAATACAACTACTGAATTACAAAAAAAAATCTCTTTAATACTTAATATATTTAAAACTAAATACAAAATTATATAATATACTCTTTTCAATTAAAAATAAATAAATATATTTTAATATAATATTTTAATTAAAAAAACTAATTATATATATAATATCTTAAAAAATAAATTAAAAAACAAAAACATAACTCATAAGAAAGCTACACTCGAGAATAAACTCTTTTATACCATCTACACTAATAAAAAGCATAACTCATATGAAATATCAAGGAAGTTGCACTAAGAATAAACTCTTTTATACAATTTACACTCATGAATACACTACTTTTAAAATCATACATTATATTCTTTTTCGTTAAAAGTAAATAAATAAATTCTAATATAATATTTTAATTAAAAATATATTTTTATATAAATAATAAGTAAAAAAACCAAAGACATAACTGATAAGAAATATTAATTTTATATATAATATCTTGAAATATAAATTATAAAACAAAAGCATAACTCATGAGAAATATCACCGAAGCTGCACTCAAGAATAAACCTTTTTATACCATCTACACTCGTAAAAAGCATAACTCATATGAAATATCAAGGAAGCTGCCCTAAGAATAAACTCTTTTATACAATCTACACTCATGGATACACTACTTTTAAAATCATACACTATATTCTTTTAGTTAAAAGTAAATAAATAAATTCTAATATAATGTTTTAATTAAAATATATTTTATATAAATAATAAGTGAAAAACAAAAGCATAACTTATAAGAAATATCAACGAAGCTGCACTCGAGAATAAACTCCATACAATCTACACTCTGAATATGCTATTTATAGAATCTATATCTTTTATAAAATAGTTTCTAAAAGTGCTATATATTCTTGTAAAAAAGCAGGAATATATTCTTGACGGCAATCTTAGCTAGGCAAAAGAGAAGTAAAAGAATAAAGAGGAGGAATCTTTTCTAGCGTATTCATCTTCTACATTGTTCTTTGACAAAGCCAATTTCGAAATGCGTTGAGAATAAATTCAGCCAGACAATCGCTGGATTCTGCTCACATTGGCGGAGTAACTGTGACAAATTTGGCGGCAGCAACAGGTCTTCCCGGAAGCAGCATCAATTCTTATCTGCAACGTCCAGAGTCCAAGAATGCCAAATTTTCTGAAGGTAAGGAAGCGTTCTCTATATGTTTTTTCAGTCACTCTAGCCCGTCTCTTCATCATAAAACTCGCTTGTAGGTTTCACCGTTTGCAATTTTGTACTTTGTTTTTAGGATTTCTAAAATTCAATATGTTTAACCATTGAATGTCCCTTTAGACATTCAGCCATCTCTCATTTTAGGCTTTAAATTCTCCATCGCGATAGCTCTGTTTTTTCCTGGGAGTAATCAGTAGCAATAAGCAATCAGAGCTTTCTGTGCAAGTAAGATTTTTTTTTGGTTTTTTAGGTATTGCGTGCTAACCATTGAATGTCTTTTTAGACATTCAGCCATCTCTCATTTTAGGCTTTAAATTCTCTATCATGATAATTCTGTTTTTTCCCTGGGAGTAATCAGTAGCAATATGAGAGCAATCAGAGCTTTGGTTAATTAAGTTTCTTCCATTAGCTTTTGGGCGACAACTCAATTGCGATGGCCATGGAGGTCTATTGTTAAAATCCCCCTGATTCACCTTAGGCATGTGGAAGGGGCATATGTATGCACCTCGACTTTATAGTGGTAGTGGTTGGAATCGAGCCCATGTCACGCGAGTAAGAAGAGCAGAAATTAGGCATATATATATCATGTCAAACAGCATCCTCACTGTGGTGCCTTGTCAAAAGGGAAACCAAAATAATCCTACTAGCTAAGCATAGTTTAGCATCCCTATGCCAAGACAGATGTCTGCCACCATTGATTACATCATTACAAATACGTTGTTGGGTAACACTGTCATACCTTAGTTGTAAATTGTATAAGAAAATAAAATAAATTTCATTGATCATGAACAAAAACAAAAAATTTGTGCATGCATCATTCATCAGAGGATATTGTTGGGGCAAGATACTGCACACTTGGGCCTATTGAAGAGTGACACCCACATTGAAGATGCCTCTCAATGTGGGATGGTCGGGCATTGATATTGACCAAATGCTAGTACATTTGTGTCCACTGGATGTCATTGAGGCAGGGTATAACTTCATTACGGTCCTCATGTTTCTCTTTTAGGACACAGTCCAACAGAGTTTTCATTTTTCAGTGAAGGGTGATGGATGAAGACACTCACACCTACGCCCCCTAGCATGGGCAGGGTTGGGGACCCAGCCAAAGGCCTCGGCTTGAATTTCAGAGTTCGAATTGGTCTGTCAATTTGTTGTAGTCAAGGCTTCAAGATGTTGGATTTCTTCTTGAACTTCAAGAGGGATGATAGAAAGGTAAATTTCAGTGGTTGATTCAGCATGGGCTTGGGCTTTGGGTCTACCCAAAGAATCGCAACCCCTGAACCCGTGCCTTGGACGTATTCTTTGCCTTAGCATTTCACCCTAGAAAGGACTAGAACCCTGCACTGGGTACTTTCGGAGAAGGGTGTGGGACAATAAATAAACTTTGTGGAGGTCGAATTGGAGCAGGCTAGAAGGGAAAGGACTGAGACCAAACTAACTAGAGGGGTAGGAATATAAGCCACTTGATAAATGGAGCTAGAAGGAAAGAATCAGAGGGATAGAAGCAATAGTAAAAACCAAAGAAAATTTAACCTCAATGGTCCAACTTAGAATCCCAAGCTCGAGAATCATAAACACAACATCAAACAAACAATACTAGCTAAAGGTGATGACAATAAGATATTTTACCAACTCATGCACTGAGTGCTTACTCCAGTCGCAGTTTGCTGGATCCTAGTGTGGACGCCCTTGCTGAAATTCGCTAAGTCTCCTCTCATACATCCCAAACGCTGTGAACGAGCAATGACTTGTCCAAGCAACAATGGAATGAGAATAGTGGAGGTCTAGGCTAGGAGGGCCTGGGGCTTCCTTCACTGAAGCACCAAGGAGCTAGACACTAAGGGGGAAAATCCCACCTGTAGCCTGGAAAAAATGCAAAAGTCGCAAAAACTGACAAAGCATGCCCAAGCAAGGTAATAAGACCTAGAGGTCGAGGGGGTTACCATATTAATTCAATGTGTTGTCATGATTTGTAGCATGTGACACTGCACGGGGGTAGTTGGCCACACCATCCCCCTTTTTAATATCTTAAGATCTAGTGAGGTGGCAGACCTTCTTCCCCTCCCCCAGGCTTCTGCCTCCGCTAGCTCTATTTCCAACACCCCCATCGAGGCTATTCTACTAGAAAGATTTGAAACTTAGTTTATCTCTCTTACTTTTCTTAAAGCTAAATTTTGATTATGTGTAAGAGATTATAGGAGTACAAGGACTATGCCTGTCAGTGGCCTACCACATGGGAAACCAACAAACCAAACCAATAACAAAATAGCAGAGCATCATTCCATAAAAACATAGAGTTCATAAGAGTGACCTCAAAAAACATAGCATCCCTATATATATATATATATATATATATATATATATATATATATATATATGGTTCACTATGATCTACCTTTGAATAGACATAAAATGGATAATGGATACCAACGTTAGAAGGGCTAATAAAACCAAAAAACAAGATGGATTGAAAGCCAAACATCATGATAGAGACTAAGATGAGGTGGAGACATCCACCTCAATTAGGTTGAGGTCCCCTAGTTGCAGTAGTTCGGACTAGCACCAAGGGTAGCGTTGGCCTCAATCCTCTTGATGTGTTCACTGATGTCCTTCTACTAGAGCACAATTACATCCAAGACCATGATACTTATGTTTTTAACAACATTTCAATCCAAAAGAACTTAACCCAAAAAATTTTTTATCCTCCAATACAAGTCAATGGTAAGTAGATATTGGTTATCGTGGTGATGGGTGTGGCCCATGTCCAGAACCCTTTCCTTCACATTCACAATCACTTCTAAATATGAAAAGCACTAGTGTTCTACAACTATGCCATTTTCTAATTCTCGTAACTCCTCAACCTATGGCAGTAGTTGCTCCCTCTATAAACTTATAGAGGTCTTCACCCTCATACAGGCACAAAAGCCTCTTGGCAAGACACAACCCCCTCATCCTCTCCGGCAACGCACTCTCTGTCAAACCATCTTGGCATACAAGGTTGAGGAACATGCTTTGGAAAAAGAAGCATGATACACATGCTTGAAATCTGAACGAAGGCACATATGCAAAAAACCCATGACCACGGAAAGCAGAGCAAAGCCTGAGTTGTTACAAACACAAAGAAGGAAAGAACACCAGAGAGCTGGCCTTAGACCTGATACAAAACTTATTAATGAGGGTGGGGACGAGTGAAGTGAATTCCATCGAACGAACCTTCCTGAAGAATAACGAGATTAGGAGCCAACCCATAGTTACCCAATTGAAGTAGCATGCGAGGATTTGAGCCAAAATATGACTGATAGTGAACGATAACCACCACCACGTAGGTTGCATTAACTTGTCAATGGTATGCAATCCACATCTCCACATGATGACATTGATTGGAGGCAATGAGGCCATAACATCCTGGCCATATGTAGGATAAGACGTGTCCCTTCCCACCCCATATGGGGAGGCTAGATCTTTTGTTTCTATAACTTGACATTCTTTTCTTAGTGTGGAGGAAGGAAGATCAACCCAAGAGTGACTTAAAGCCTTAGTTTTGAGCATCCTATGTTCACTAATCGATTTACTAATTTGTTTCCTTTTTGATAGACATGATAGGGGAGGACTGCTGCGATGGAGGGGATTATATTAGCTATTCTAAGAAGAACGTTTTCTAGTCTCCAACTACATGAGATCTTGCACGGGTCCAAAACATGATTTTTTTTATAGAAGAGATCACCAGTTGAGAGTCTCCTTTAATGAAGAGCTTGGTGAAATTCTTGTTCTCGGCATGCAAAACACTGCCTTCCAACGCCTGAAATTATGTGGCATTATTGATATTGACCCCCAAGGCTCCATTATACAAGAAAAGGATGTCACCTTGATCATCTTTAAATACTCCTCCAAATCTTACTATCTTCGGGTCCCCTTTTGAGGCCCTGTCAAAATTAAGCTAAATAAACCTAAGGGGTGATGGAGACGAAAAGTCTGGAGAGAGACTAAAGTAGGGGATAGGGTGTGTAGTTGAGCTAGTGGGACACGAGTGAGCTGAATGAGTTGCATGATCGATTCCCGTGAAGAGGCTTTCTAGTATTTACTAGTTCATGGATGGATTGTGACTGTTTCTCTGATGCATTGCTTAATCTTGTCCCAAATCATATTAAGGGTTGAGCTCTTGTTGTGGAAAATTATTTTGTGCCCTCTTTCCAGACTTAACATTGAAGGAATCCTTGCAAAAGACACCAAGCATTGTTTAAGGCTAGATTTTGAAAATATGGTTTCCACCATTTCTCAATCTTGTTCTAGATACTATTATGGTTTCAATTGCCTAAAAAGAGAAGATCTAGGACCACAACATGCTTGAGAATAAACAGGTTGAATAAATACTTTTTTTCCTTCTCATGTGCTTGACAAAGGAAACATATTGATTGTCCCTCAAAATATATTTTGGTTATTCTATCCCACATAAGGGTCTTCTTATGCACCAAAAGAAATAGGTAGTGAGCAAACTTAAGCCACAACTTCTGCCTACAATTTGTTTTCCATGTATCTTGCTACAGAGATAAGTTGTGCTCAATTGCTAAAGTGTTAATTTTTGATGAATGAGAAAGAACCACGAGATTGTAGCCCCATCTGATTTTATCCAGAGCATCTGAGATGGAAATATGTCTTTGCTGAAGGGATGACTAGAAGGATTTCCAATCCATCAAATTTTGAAGAGGAAGCCATGCTTATGGAGAGAGCCATTCATGCTTTTAAAAGTTGTTTATCCGGTGCTTTCCAGTGGTTTGCTCCAATGTTGCTTAGCTTTGGAGATCATTGAGGTGTTGAGATTAATTAGTGGGGCTTAGGAACTGATTTTCGACAGCTGGGTAGGAATCATCACAAAAGAGGGCACTTTGTCCATTTTGGACTTCTTCAAAACTATGTTGTTGGATTGAATACCTACTAGTTTTGGTCAAATTCCATATGCAAGAGCCCTAGATTGCATATTGTGACCTTAATTTCTGAGTGAGAGAGGAGTTATGATCATATTTTTTATTCCAAATCTTTTTGAATGGGAGAGGAGTTTTCCCATATTTTTTATTCCAAATCTTTCTGAATGGGAGAGAAGTTTTTCCCATATTTTTTATTCCAAATATGTCACCACAATTCATTGTGTTGTTGCAACAAAATCCAACACAATTTGGCTCTCATCACTTTGCTTAATATTTGTGGATCTTTGATACCCAGGCCACCCTTGAGCTTTGGGAGACAAAGCTTGTCCCAAACAACTGGGGACCATTTTCTTTCCCTATAAGCTCCTCCGCCCACCCCCCCAACAGAGGAAGGTGCGTTGAAGGCAACCGATGATGATGATAGATTTAAGAGCAATGCCGAGAAGAGGTAAATAGGGAATGCTTGCAAAATAGATTTAAGGAGCTCCAACTTCCCTGTGATGTTAAGAGAACCGAATGACCAGTTGTTGAGCTTACTAGACATTTTTTGCAACAAAAGAGACCAATGTTTTGGATTAAGGGAGTTATCAATTAAGGGAGTGCCCAAATATTTAGAGGGTAGGGAGCAAAGTTGGAAGCTAAGAAGACGAACTACGTGCCCCTAAATGGAGGGAGGGGAATTCAAAAAGAAGATTTGGGATTTAGAATGATTAATGGGTATATCAAAGGCTTCCGTAAAATCATCTAATATATCAAAGGCTTCCATAAAATCATCTAATACCCAGGAAATGGCAAGGATTCTCTTATAAAAAGAACACCCATTAACATAATGTCATCCACGAATTGTTGATGGAAAATTGAAAGATCTCTTCCAAAAATGTGAAGATTTCTTAAGCCCTATATAAGCCCCACGTTAACCCTAAAACCCAATATTAAGCCTTAGATATTGAGTGATTACATTTTTATTATTGTATTGATATGTAGGCTATAATCCCTCATGGTCCCCATTTTATTATAACTGTACCCCTTGTCTCCTATATATATACTAAGGAGATCTAGTCTTAGAATCATCAAATATTGTCTTGTACATTGTATTCATTGTAAAAGGAGGTTTACCCTTCAAAGAGAACTGCAATTATTGGTTTCTTATCATTTTTTAAGCACAAGGATCATAACATTTGGTATCAGAGCTCATAATCATAATACTATGACCTGCTTCAAACAGGTCATAGTGTCATTTTCGCTATTTTTTCCTGAGATGATTTAGTTGATGAAGCTTGGAGAATATTGAGCAGACATCTTGAGCAATATCTAGTTCAAATTTCAGATCTTGGTTCACTATATTTTCAAAGATATGCTTCGAGGAAATTAGGGGATCAGGAGGCTCCTAAAATCAGTCTCGAAATAGGTTAGTTCAACATTTTTGCTATAACTTTTTTTTTCTCTGTGAAGCTTAATATCGTGAAACTTGGACCACGATGAGGTGAAATCTTGGTGAAAATATGGTTCAAATTTTAGATCTCGATTCACTATAATTTTAGATATATGTAAGTAATTCCAGGGTAGTAAAAGCTCCTAAAATCAATTTCAAACAAGTCAGTTTGACAAAAAATTATTTTTGGTGAGATTTCAGATAATGAAACTTGGAACATATTAAGGATAAATCTTGGTAAACATTTGGTTCAATTTTCAAAATTTGGTTTTCTATACTTTCAGAGTGATACCTTGTGGAAGTTAGGGTTTGTGGACAACCCTAAAATAATTTTAAACATGTCAGCTTGGTATTTTTGCTATATCTTCCTATTTCAAATTCTTTAGACTGTGAAATTTTCATGGATTTGAGAAGACATACAAAAGTACCTTAGCTACAAATTTCATAATTGTATTGGAAGAATTGAACACGTGGCACACTATACAAATTTGCTCGTGGGAAGAGGCCAAAATCAACAAGTTTTGTGAAAGTTACCATAACTTTCACTTGGCACATCAAATTTAGTTCATACCTGTGGAATTGCAAAAAATACATATCAAGGAATTGTAGAACAAATCTTTAGATCCAGAAGGGCTCAATTATCAAAGATATATCAATAAAATTTCATCCATTTTGATATTCTCCAAATTAAGATACATAACTTAGTAGTTACCTAACTAATGATTAGAAGATCAATTTTTTTTGGTCACTGAAAGTTTTAATAAATATGAGTACTATTATTATTTTCTAACATGCCTCCAAAGAAATCTATTACACCAATTAAAACTATTAAAGGTTCATGCTTGACTCATGAAAAAAGTGAAGGCTTAGAATTTAAGTTATCTCAATTATAGAATGTATGTTGAAAAATGTAGGTTTATCAAGTTCTCAAGAAAATCTTAAAAGAGAAATAAAAAAGAATATGAATGAAAATAAGGAAGAAATTCAAGATGTAAAGGAAGATATACAAAATTCATCAAGAAATAAATAAAATAATTACAAAACATGGTATTAAAAGATCTCCATGAAAGGGATGTGGAGATCTAAGCAAATCAGGAACATAAGGAGAAGCATAGTGTTGAAAATCAATCTCATATGGGGAGTATGTTATCACAATTGGAGAGCATAAATATTGAATCGTAGAATCATAATCATGAATTTTCAATCCAAGATCCACATCATCAAGGCTTCAAGTCTGCACCACCGAACTCTTACATTGCAAAGACTAGTATGAAAAAGTTTGATGGTAATGATCTTGTAACATGGATGTTTCAGATGGAGAAATACTTTGATTTACACCAAGTGGCAACCTTACGAGAGGTAAATATTGCATCAATGTTTTGAGAACAAGAACAACATATATGGTATCAATCGCTTTGTGAAAGGAAAAAGGAGTAAGTTATATCTTTGTCCATTTTTACAGAGGAATTGATAGTACATTATGGGGATATTAAGTGTAATACATTATTTAGTCAATTAGTAAATCTTTGACAAAAAGGTTTGGTTACAGAGCACATTCAACAATTCCAAAAGTTGAGTCTCAAAGTAAAGTATATTTCATAGGATAATTTGTTAGACCTATTCATTGGAGCTTTAAAGGAAAGCATCCAAGATGAGGTGCATTTCATTGAACCTAAATCTCTAAAGCATGCTTTTAGTCTAGTGAGAAAAGATCGTGTTCCATCTCCTAAAACGACAAGGTTGACTCCTCGTCCAATGGATGAAAGAAGAGCAAGGAGACTATGTTTCAACTGTGACAGTAAGGGACATAAATGTAATGAGAAGAAATTATTATACATAGACTTCGAAGAGGAAGAAGATTAAGAATTGGAACAATCACTAGATGTAGAGCTAGAAGCGACTAGTCCAACATTATCTTGTCATGTATTGGTTGACATCAATATTCCACAAACCCTTAAGATAGAAGGATATATCAAAAAGAAAAAGGCAACAATGCTAATTGATTCAAGCAATACTCATAACTTCGTCAATAACAAATTAGAAAAACTTCTCAATTGTTTCATACATCTAGCACCAAAGTTTCAAGTAATGATTGCAGATGGTGACACCCTAAACTTTTTAGGGAAATGCCATTTTATTAAATTCAACGCAGGGGAGTATTTATTGGAAAATCCCATGTATGCAATACAAATGAGTGGTGTTGATGTTCTATTAGAGTTCCAATTGTTACAATCATTAGGAACATTGACCTTTAACTTTCAAGATCTCTTCATAAGATTTACCTCAAAATGGAAGCAACTTGAGCTCAGAGGTATCCAAGGGAAGCCCTCTAAAGTGATAAGCTCTAATGGAATGACAAAAGTACTCAAAAAGGGGCACCGAGGTGTAATGGCACAATTATGTTCACTAAATGTTCAAACGTCAATATCATCTATGTCAGAGTATGTCCATAAAGTTGTTAGCAATCATCCCAAAGTATTTGGATTAATGCTTAAAGGTCTTCTACCTTATCGAGATCATAACCATGCTATTCATTTGCATCCGGGGAGTTTACGAGAGATAAATGAAGAAGGGAAAGTCATACTAAAAGTGGAAACAATCCTTGAAACAAGGATTAAGCAACCCAATAACCCAACAATTATGGAGTACATCATCAAATAGAAGGACCTACCAGTGGACAAGATGACATGGGAAGATGACTTATTTTTGTGGAATCATTAGTAGTTAATCAAGTGTCGAGGACAACACTTGTTTGAAGTGGGGGGACATGTTAATCCCTATATAAGCCCCATGTTAACCCTAAAACCCCTTATTAATCCCTAGATATTTTGTGATTACAAATCTATTGTTGTATTGTTATGTAGGCTAGAACCCCTCATGATCCCATTTTATTATAATCATATCCCTTGTCTCTCATACACACACACACACACACACACACACACACACACATATACATACACTAAGGAGACTTGGTCTTAGAATCATCAAATATTTTCTTCTACATTGTATTCATTGTAAAAGGAGGTTTCCTCCTTGAAGAGGACAATAATTATTGGTTTCTTATTATTTTTTAGGTGCAAGGATCATAAACCTTAATTCTTCCATCAACAATGACGGATTTAATAGCTCTACTAAGTCCCTGTGTTGCCAGAAAGAACAGAAAGGGGGAGTGTGGGTCACCCTGGTGAATACCTCTTGAAGGATTAAAGGTGGATGAAGGTGATCCACTGATTAGGATAGAGGAAAAGACAAAGGATATCATGGAGCCAATCCAATTGGACCAAGACTTCGAAAAAACAAAAGCTAAAAGAGATTGATGAATGTAATCCCAACTTAATTCATCAAAGTCCTCAGAAATATCCAACTTGATCAACATACCCGATTTTATGGAGTGTTGGAGAAAGTGGATAACCTTATGTTCCATTAATATTTCATCCAAAATTTAGCACCCCTCCACATATCCTATTTTCTTCACTAAAATGAGTGAAGGAAGTATGGGCTTAAGCCTATTTGCAATGGCTTTGGAAATGATCTCATAAATGACATTCGACAAAGCTTTGGGATGAAAACATCCTAGTTTGTTAGATTTGTCCAATTTCGGAGCAAGTATTTAGAAAGTGGCATTGAGGGTAGGAAAAACGAAAGTTAAGTGCCTTGTTTCTTCCACCAATGCTAGAATCTCCTCACCGAGGAAAATCCAACAAGCTTGAAAGTATTTTATTGTAAATCCATACATACCTGAAACCTTGTTATTAAACATGTTATTGATTGCTTCCTCTATTTCTTCCATGGAGATTTCTCTCCAGAGGGCTTCGAGGCTACTCCCAACTAACTAGAGAGGGGATATATTGGGTGATTTTCCTAATGGCATCCAATTTGTGTGGTTGGAGGTACTTGAGAAGTGTAGCATAGAACCTAACTAGCTCGAACTCGATATCATGATGATCTACTAACTTAACCCTAGCCTCGTTCTTCAAGGAAGTGATATGATTCTTGTGCCTATGTTGGATTGTAGAATGATGGAAGAACTTGACATGCTTCCATAACGTTTACTCTTGTTTGTGGCACTCCTCAAGATGAGTTAAAAGCTCAATGTCTTTTGATGTTGCATCTTTGATCCATCTTCAAGTATGATGTGTTACTAAAGTTGTTCCATTTTGGCTTACAACTCCAATTTTTCCTAGACAATGTTACCAAACTCCTCCTTGTTCCACTTCTTAATTTTCTCCCTTAATAAATCTCATTTTTTCTTGGAAAGGAAACATTGTTTAACCCTCTATAAACTATGCTTTAGTCCATAACTCCTTAGCTTTGTCCAGGAATGAAAGGTTAGTAAGCCAAAATCTTTCGAATTTGAATGGTTGAATCTTGGAGCATGTGCTCATGGTAAGATCCAAGCATATCGACTAGTGGTACAAACCCTTGCTTGGCAAGATGGTAGCTTCAATAGAGATGTCCTTTATGTTCTAGCATAGATGCATTTAAGTACGAATCTAACATGAGTTGAGAGGGATCAAATTTCTTCACATGTAAACTTCTTTAGAGTGCAAAATACAATATGTAATTTTTCATTGTTTAAATTGTATTTTTGAATACTATATAGAGTATATAACCAACCAAATAAACGTTTTAACAATAAAAACTTATTTTTCTCATGATATATACATACTTTTTTAAAATGATATATAATATATACATAATTGACATTATTTTCAAGTATATGTCAATATTAATTCATATCAAAATATTTTATTTTACCAATTCTTTTCTATGTATAGATATGTATGAAGTTGATATCGACATAAATTAGTTAACATAGATTATTTAAATCTCCTGTTGAAATATTTGTGAAAAGTATAAGATCTAAACATCTTACTGACATTTTTTTCTTCTTCTAATTACTTAATAACATATTCATTTTTTTCTATTATAGCCGACATTATTTTCCTAATTAGAGCATAATTTATTTTTATTTTAAATGAGCACATGTCAATTTGATGGATGGACAAACTTACACATCCCCCTCATACTAGGCTGTAGAATGAGCCTCTCGGCTCAATAACCTCTTTGAGACTTGAAAATTGTTCAATCTCGAGGCTATGTGATGTCTCCTTCCTCTTTGATTATTCTAGGTAAAGACCCCATTTATTATTTTTGCATCAATCAAATGTAAGCTTCTTATGGTGTCCCTAAAATGAGCTGCTTTAGCCTTCAACCTTCTTATGCCACCCTTTTTCTCCTCTAGGGATTTAATGAGATTGAAATCTCCCCCTATTACCCACATTGCACCCTCTAGAAGGAGTTGTAACCAGTAGAGATTTTGCAAAAAAAAACTAATTACCACCTCCCCTCCCCACCCCCCATCAAATGTAAGTTTCAATAGACATGTCCTTTATGTACTAGCATAGATCCATTTAAGTACGGATCTAACATGAGCTCAGAGGGATCAAATTTCTTCATATGCAAACTTCTTAGAGTGCAAAATACAATATGTAATTTTTCATTGTTTAAATTGTGTTTTTGAATAATATATAGAGTAGATATAGGACCAAATAAACATTTTAACAATAAAACTTATTTTTTTCATGATATATACATACTTTTTATTAAATGATATATAATATATACATAATTGACATTATTTTTAAGTATATGTCAATATTAATTCGTATCAAAATATTTTATTTTAGGAAAAAAATATTCGATATTTAGATATGTATGAAGTTGATATCGACATAAATTAGTTAACATAGATTATTTAAATCCCTTGTTGAAATATTTTTGAAAAGTATAACATTTAAACATCTTACTCACATTTTTTTTACTTCTAATTACTACTTTAGAGCATATTCATTTTTTCTGTTATAATCGACATTATTTTTCTATTTAGAGCATAATTTATTTTTATTTAAAATGGGCACATGTCAATTTATGGACGGACAAACTTACACATCCCTCTCATATTGGGTTGTAGAATGAGCCTCTCGGCTCAATAACGTCTTTGAGACTTGAAAATTATCCAATCTCGAGGCTATGTGATGTCTCCTTCCTCTTCGATTATTCTAGGTAAAGACCCCATTTATTCTTTTTGCATCAATCATATGTAAGCTTCTTATGGTGTCCTTCAAATGATCTACTTTAGCCTTCAACCTTCTTATGCCACCTTTTTTCTCCTCTAGGGATTTAATGAGATTGAAATCCCCCCCTATTACCCACATTGCACCCTCTAAAAGGAGTTGGAACCTATAGAGAGTTTCCAAAAAAACCTAATTTCCCCCCCATCAAATGTGAGCCATAAACATTGGAAATAAAGCACTCTTTTATTGAACCAATCAACGAAAACTTTGTTATTAGTATGTTGGGGACTACAAAAATGTCTAAAATGAATATTTCTTTTGGATTCCATAAGATAGCCAACCCACTAGCATGTCCCATTGCGTCCAAGGCTATGAATTGACTTCCTTTCCAACATCTAGGAGTGATTTCAACGACTTTCTCACTGGAGAATTTAGTTTCCTGCACCATAACTATCATTGGTTGTTCCTATCTAATTCTCCTTCAGAAGCCTTCCTCTACAATTGATGCCCATGATATTCCAGGATATGATCGTCATAGCAACTTGGTTTGGCTAGAGGAGAACATCTATGTGATTATTATGATTCTCCTTGAGTTGATTAAAGTTTCTCCTAATTCCTGAAACCATTCTTTGTTGGTCTTTTCACCTCCTTTTCTATTTCTCTGGTTTGGGAATTTTGGGAGGATATTTAATTGTGTGGGTATGATTTCCAAAATGGGGTTTTGAAGCATTAGAACCTAAAGGCTCCTAATATAAACGATGCTTTTCCTTGAGAAGGGCATTGTGAATAAGTTGGACCTATAACTCTAGGATTGAGAGTGAATCTTTCAGGTTCCAAGTTTCTAATATCTCTACCAAATGTGGATCATCCAAATCCATTTCTTTTAGGGTCACTTGTGACACTACATCTGTGTCTTCTTTCATAATCTCCTCAATTGATTCTCCTTTTACCTTGTTTTTCTTAGGGTCCTCCCTGTTGGGCTGAGAGTCCTTACCTCGTTCTTATCCATTCTTAGTTGCTCTTTGTGAAAATTTATGAACACAGAAACCCTACTGCAGAATATTGATTTACTTCTCCTACTTGTTTGATTTAATTAACAATTTATTCAACTAAATATTCAAAAAAATATCAAAGCAAACACAATTTGCAGCCTACACATATACAGATCATTCAATGAAACATAACGCACATATGACAAAGGACACACATGATTTTTCGGATAAATGTCCTCGGAAAAACCCAATGTGGGAAAACCAGTGCAGCAACGCTTTAAGCGTTTTATTATTAAGCAGAATATGAATACATCAAGGGCACCAGTAATGGTTTTCCGAACAGAGAATTTCACGGCAGTTGTACCTTATCACTCGGAGACAGAAAATATGGTTGATTCAAACCCTCACTGGAATTACTGAATATGAGCCCTTTCTAGCCCACTGGAACCCTAGTGTTGTCCCTCCAGCCTTTACGTCAGCCTCTCCTGCCCAACATAGCCTCCGCACAACACAGGCTGCCCCTACGTCACCCTCGCTGGGATGTGTCCCTCCTGCTGGCCTCTGTGTTGCCTGGTACGGATCTACCTCTCTGATTTATGTATTCTCAGCCTCATATCAGTGTAATCCCTCGCCGATCTGCCCCTCACTAGCACTGCAAGCTCACTCGAAAATTCTCAGCAAACCGCACTCCATAATTTCGACTTAGCTCAAGTGTTACTGCAGTGTGTGTTTCCTCCAATTGACCCCAAGTCTTCCTTTAATACTTTTCTCATTGAGAAATCAACGACCGTGATCTAATCTCTAATCAACTGCTAAGATTAGAAAAAGCTTGATCCACGTCACTTAGAACATTTTCACCACATGTGTAAATTAATTCACTTTAATTTTCAATTTCCCTAAGTTAGACTTAGGGTCCCCATTAAAAAAATTAATTATTTGAATAAATTTTACACCGAGTGGAATTTCTCCAAACGATTTCTTGGAGATCTCATGTGTCTTAGCCTCTCCACAAAGTTTTGGAGATAGAGCACATCCGATGCTACCCAACATCTCAGCACTCCCTCTTAGAGAGGAATGTGCTCTAGCAACACTTCACCACTGAAGCATCACCCTGATCTCTAGCATTGGTCCCCTATGTTGTTGATGCTTGGCTTGCTGCACTCCATCCACTGCGTTGTTGTTTTCTGTACTGCTTCCCATGACTCTGCCACATTTGTACTACAACTCCCTCTCAAATTGTTGCATCATGCTACCTATAGAACTGCCACTGCTAACTGTTGCACTGCAACTCAGTTGCTAAGAAGTAAGAAACTAAAGGACATCACCCAATAACTAACAGACAAGTCAGTCTCGTCACATCTCATCACTGAAGCACCCTTTGTTGCTGCTCTGTGTTGTCCCTCTAAAGCCTCTATGTTGCTGCTGCTCTGCACTGTTGAAATCGCATTAGCCTCCGCACTGTTGCTTCCACGTTGTTGTTGCCTCTCCTCTGCGCTGCTCTAGTATTCAACGTTCAAGCATTGCCTTGTGTCTGTACATGATCATCTGCATCCACTGACTCAAGTCATTCTACTACTGTCTTAAGGCTCCCGTAGCTCGTATGTGATCCAAGAGTTTGGGCACCTCAAGGATCCCGCCATCACCATCTGTAGCTCAATCTACAGATCTATGTCGCCCCACCTCTTCTCTCAAGGTACATGAGCACTCATGGTCACATCCTCTTCACTGCCATCATCCCCTTTCGTTGTTGTTGTCTTGGAGTCTGAATCTTCCTTGCCCTTCCTCTTAAGATAAGTATTGGCAAAGTGTCCCAATTCGCCACATCTAAAGCACCGAACATTGGATAGGTTCTTCTTCTTCTTCCCTTGTTGTTGTTTCCCTTATATGCTAGGGCTGCATCTTCCTCCTCCTCTTTCTTAATTTTGACTCCTCCACTGCTGAATTCCCTCTTGGTTATCTTCCTGATCTCCTTCTGACGAAGGATTGCCCACATGTCCCCCCAATCTGGGAGTTGTGCACTGCCCAATATACTTTGGACAAAGTTCTCCCACTCACCGGTGACTACATTTAAGTCAGTCCTCACCATGAGTCCATCATCCCGAGTTTACCCCAAGCAATCAACCGGTCTTGGATAGTCTGCAATATAAAGAGGAAGGGATTGATCTCCTCTCCCTTGTGCATCTGGAACATCCGCATATGATTCTCCAGAAGCATCTTCCTCTGGACGGAGCTACCTTGATACAGCGTGGTCAGTGATGTACACACCTCATTTGTCTTCTTCTTCTCGGCAATGTGTGGGACCATGTGATCTTTCACTCCATCCATGATCAAGCGTTTATCCCACACCTAATTTTCATTGAACTTCTTCAGAGCATCAACATCAGTTGGCACATCCAGGACATTCCCAGCATGGTCTCTGATGTCGTACTCCTCCAAGACTGTCAAGATTCTAGCTTCCTAGATAGTAAAGTTAGACACACTGTCTAACCTATCCCGATCTCTCAGTCCATACGGGACCATCTTTGCTAAAACAAGTCGAAGCAAGTGCTCTTCTCCCTTTTACTGCTGCTACACTCAGTTAAAGACCAGATCTGGTTTCTTGGTGATAGAAACCCTCTAGAGTAACTGCTCCCTGTGACAAATGATTTCCCTCCCGGAAACCCTCCGCCTATTCTGTTGAATTAGCCCTCTACGATCACTCCTCTTGATCGAATCTCAGATTTCTTGGCAAGAAAGTTTGCTGAGGGACTGTTTCCCCCTACTTTTTCAACTTTGATAGGCATGTTTTGTACCGATAGAACTAATGCCCCACCAACAACTTTAAAGATTAGAAACTGCACTTCCAAACCCGGCAGTCGACACAACATCACTCCAACTTGGACTATGTCACCCTTTAGGGCCTGCATCAGCTTAGCGTGAGCCTGATAGGCTCTGCGTCACCCACTAGGGCCTGCATCAGCCTCTGTGTCACCATTATGTTGGGTTTGTGCTGTCCCTCTAGTGCTACGCTGCCTCTTCCTGGATCTATGAGCTTCAGCTGCCCTCCTGCAGCAAAAATTCTTCAGCCTCTTGCTGATGGCTTTAGCTTGATTTGCAATCGCTCTGATACCATGTGAAAATTTCTGAACACAGAAACCCTACTGCAAAATACTGATTTACTTCTCCTACTTGTTTGATTTAATTAACAAGTTATTAACTGAATATTCATAAAAATATCAAAGCAACCACAATCTGCAACCTACACATATACAGATCATTTACTGAAACATAGCGAACATATGACAAAGGACACACATGATTTTTCGGACAAATGTCCTCGGAAAAACCCAATGCAAGAAAACTGGTGCAGCAACTCTTTGAGGTTTTTATTATTAAGCATAATCTAAATACATCAAGGGCACCAATAGTGGTTTTTCCAACAAATAATTTCACGACAGGTGTACCTTATCACTCAGAGATAGAAAATATGGCTGATTTAAACCCTCAAAGGAATCACTGAATACGAGCCCTTTCTAGCCCACTAGAACCCCAATGTTGTCCCTCTAGCCTCTCCTGCCCAGCGCAGCATCTGTGCAACATAGGTTGCCCCTCTGTCACCCTTTTGGGCTCTGCGTCACCCTGAAGGCTTTGCGTCAACCCCTACGTTGCCTCTGCGTCAGCCTGGCTCGACTGCGTCCCTCCTGCTGGCCTCTACGCTTCCTGGTATGGATCTGCCTCTCTGATTTATGCATTCTCGACCTTAGATCAGTGTAATCCCTCGGTGATCTGCCCCTCACCAGCACTGCAAGCTCACTCGAAAATTCTCAGCAAACCGCGCCCCAAAATTTTGACTCAGCTCAAGTGCTACTACAATGCGTGTTTCCTCCAACTGACCTCAAGCCTTCTTTTAATACTTTTCTCGTTGAGAAATCAACGACCGTGATCTAATCTCTAATCAACAACTAAGATTAGAAAAAGATTGATCCACATCACTTAGAACATCTCCCAAGGTTGCGAGGGATCCATGGGGATGAGTGGACACTCGTGAAAAATATGGTAATACTCACGATATCATCTTCACCTGAAAGGAATGTGTTTCTAATCAATGATATATTTCTAAATCAAATCTTGGTAGTAAATGTCAATGGATGTCTTAAGAGGCTAAGTTATGTTCATGTACACGTACTCAATGGCATAGGACATTCATCAACTCCTCTTCATGGCTTAGGAAACGTAGACAAAACTGACCCGATGTGTTACCTATTCCTTCCATGGTTTCTTCTTCTGAAAATTCTCTAAGCAAAGCAAAAAAATTAACCCACACCAAAGCTATTTTGAACTCTTCCTTTTCTAGGCTAAATCTTTTTATCCAAAATCTTAGAAACAACCTTGCCAAGTTGTAAAAATAAGAACCATTCTCAAAAACCTTGTTTTAATCTTCAAGGTTAACAAAGATCACTCGCCAACTAAAGTTGACATATAACATTTAAAAAAATTTAATAACAAAAATAATAGTTCACTATACATTTCAGTAAAAAATGTCTATCAATTTTATATATCATAAAGTAATTATATGTATCAATTTTCTTAAACATTAATCATCATCATTATATATAAAGCTGAATCAATATATTTTCATTTAAACTTCGAATTAATTATACTAAAAAAACAATATATTTTAAAAAATTAATCTTATTTAAAATTGTATATATATATAACCTTTAAAATAAATTAACATTTATTAACACGTCAGGTTTTAAAATATGTTACTACTTCAGGTTACTATTTCAAACTACTAAAATCAATATATATATTCATTTTAACATCAATTTTAAAAAGTCTTAAAATTTTAATAAATAAAATTTTAATATATATATTTATATTAAAAAAGTCTTAAAATTAAAATAAATTTACATTAATACATTTTTTAAGTTTTTACCTTTGAAATAGATTAACATTTATTAACTCAGTCATCTTACTTAGGATACTATTTCAAACTACTGTTATTATTTATCTATTTTAAGTTCAATTTAAAACATAAAAATAAAAAATAAAAACAAAAAACTACACTACATTTAAAAAAAAATTGAACTTATTTAAAATTTAAATAAATTTACGTGAATCTTTTTCAGCTTTTTGAAAATAGATTAGTATTTCCAAACAGTAACGACACTACATTAGTACTTCCAAACAGTTAATTAGCTTCTTAGCTTTTAGAATATGTTACTATTTCCAAGCAGTTTAATTAGCTTTACATTGTGCTCGTTGTGATTTTTTGATCATTTAGACCTCAACATATTTATTTGCAGGTGATGGGTGCCACGCTGTCAAGGAGACACTCACAAGTAAGCCCACAACAAATTCAGTCACAACAAACATTCAGACAGCGGCTGCCCACTCGAAGGAGAGCCACAAGCAGACACCCGCCACCGCCCCAGCCTCAGCCTGAACAACAATCGGCACAGACGCCACCGTCCCAGCCTCAGCCTCAACAACAATTGACAAACACGCAGCCGGTTCCTCGAAGTTCACTCAGAGAGAAATATGCGTACATTCCAGACCAGTATGAAACTGTTGATCAGGTCCTCTTTCACTCTTAGCAAACTTATGGGCCACAACAGAACATTGGTATTTAACTGTGGAGTTGGGTAACATGGCTCATGGCTTCTTAGCATTATTTTAGGTTTACTGCATAGGAAATAATGTTTTTTTCTGTTCCAAAAGTAAATTCTATTGATATCTCACAGAACGGCAAGCTTTTCATCTTTAAACCAGAAACGTAGTTGTACCCTGTCATCGTTCCTTTTGGGTAGCTTTACAGTGTTTTTTATGCTTCTTAGCACCAAACATGAAATACAGAAATTAGTATTGTCTTTATTGTTTTTTTGGGTTGTAACTTGGCTGGGCCAGTCCTCTGGGATGAAAGAACGATTTATTCACAATGAGATGTTATGGATGCCATGGAACCATTTATCCACAATGAGATGTTATCTTCATTGTTATCACCAAAATTCAGATTCTGATGTTATGTGTGCTATACATCTCATTGTTATTACCAAAATTCAGATTCAAATGTTATGATGTTATGGATAAAGAACGATTTAGATGAAATTTATCCACAATACAATACTATTACTAAAATTGCTGAATTGCTAAACTTGCTATTGATTAAAAAAAACAAAAATTGCGAACGATTTAGATGAAATTTATCCACAATACAATACTATTACTATGAATTGCTAAACTTGCTATTGATTAAAAAAAACAAAAATTGCTAAACTTGCTATAGATAAAAACCCATTTATCCATAATAAAATGCTATCACCAAAATTAATGTTATGGATAAATAACGATTTATCTATGATGTTATGGATGAAATTTATCCACAATGAAATACTATGGCTAAACTTGCTATTGATTAAAAAAACAAAAATCGCTAAACTTACTATAGATAAAAAACAATTTATCCATAATAAAATGCTATCACCAAAATTAATTGTAGAAACCTCACTTCAAAAATATATCTCCCTTTTTCTTAATTTAAACTTATAACCTCAGAATGAAATGCTATTACCAATATTGCTATGAATGAAAGAACTATTTATCCACAATGCAATGCTATCACTAAGATTGCTATAAATAAAAGAACAATTTATCCATAATAAAATGCTATTACCAATATTGCTATGAATGAAAAAAATATTTATCCACAATGCAATGCTATCACTTAAATTGTTACAAATAAAATAAAATAACAATTTATCCATAATAATATGCTATCACCAAAATTAATTGTGTAAACCTCATTTCAAAAATATATCTCTCTTTTTCTTAATTTAAACTTATAACCTCTTTTTAAAATATATATATATATATATATATATATATATATATATATATATATAATTTAAACATTATCTTAAAATTAAATTATATATATATATATATATATATATATATATATATAAAATAAAAAATAAAAAATTTAATTTAAAAAAATTATAACATCATTCTAATATTAAAATTAAATTTAAAAAGTTCACAGGTTCAAGTGCTTTTGTTAAGACATTCCTTGATGTAGAGTCACCAATTCAATTCCATAGAGTCACCAATTCAATTCCAATTCCCTGAATTCAATTCCCCAAAAATATAGTGATGCCAAACTTACTCAATTGTATTTTTATAACTTCATTATAATGATTATTAAAATTTGTTTTTTTATAACTTCATTATAATAATTATTAAAATTTATAATGATTATTAGAATTTATATGACTTCTGCTTTATTTTAATATTTTCTCTTTTTTCATACCTATTTCTTTCCCACATGACATGAAAAAATCCTCTATCTATTTGACAACAGAGTAAACACCAATAGTTACATCTACTTTCCCATTTTCTAACCAGAGAAGATCCAAAGAAGCACCTCTCCAACATAACTTTTATACCAAAAACGAGTTCTGAACTGCCAAGGCTATATTCTTCTCAAATTAACGTTTCCGTCGTTCTTTTGTGGATTTCTTTCCTCCAAGGAGCAGGGATGAGGTCAGAGGAGGCGGCCTCTATGATGTGTTGAGCACGATCCACTTCCAACTTTGAAAAAAAATGCTTTCTCATTACTATTCCACTTCCTTTTTCATCTTTCACTTCATTACTGCATTCCTGCGTCAACTAGGGTGTTATGCAGTTTGCCTTTTGACGACAAGGATTCATCTTTGGCTGCCACTGTAGAGCGAGGCTCTCCCTTACTAGCTTCTACACAATGATTTGAGTTTCTGCAACTTCTGATGAGGACATTTCTGTGGCTATGTGATTTTCGATGGATCCTTTGGTGTGCTTCGTGGATCGAGATCTTGCAAACTGGTCTCCCTTTCCTAGCTCCGAATCTTGAGGATCCATGTATGCCTTGGGCTTGAAACCTATATATGAGTTGCAGTTGACTTGGTAGTCTTTGTCCAAAACTGCGTTGCTCTGGCCTATCACAGTCCTAAACTGGTTTTGATCACTTTCTGTTGAGGTGAGGCACTGATCTGTCAGGGGTGTTTGAGATTTCAAGACAGTCCCTTTCAAAGTGTCTGTAAACATGGCACATAGTGCATTGTAAGGGGCGATTGTGTTTGTATTCATTGCACATATAGCATTGGAAGGGGGGATTTTCATGGTTCAGATCTTCATGGAACGTTCGTTTGTCCAGACAGAGTAGAACGGTCCTCAAAATACCTTTGTCCAAAGGTATCTCTATGCAGATGTGGGCACAGAAATATCGAGATCCCTCTTGCTCTGCTGTTTTAATGAACTTCTCCATGTTGATTTTTGTAGCTTGGGAGTAGAACGGTCCTCAAAATACCTTTGTCCAAAGGTATCTCTATGCAGATGTGGGCACAGAAATATCGAGATCCCTCTTGCTCTGCTGTTTTAATGAACTTCTCCATGTTGATTTTTGTAGCTTGGGAGGTACTCCAAGCCCTAGGGTTCAGGGTTTGGAGGGCAAAACACCACAAGGGTCACTTGTGGGCTTGGAACGCAAGGTTTGGGTTTTGCACCCATCAGGGTTTGGGTCAAACCCATGAAGAATTTGAGCATGAGAAAATTTGAAGTGATAGAGCTTGGCGTGCCGATTCCAACGTTCCAAAGATCACTCAAATTGGAGCTCTAGAAATGAAGATATGAATTTTTGAAGTTGACAATTAATTTATGGACAGTCAAGTCATGTAGACTTGATCCAAAAGACATGTCACTTCATCTAATTCGTGGAGCCCTCTTATGTGTATAAATAATAGGTGTGTAAGAGTCATTTCTCTCATCCAAGAACATCATTTCATAGGTAATCAATTTCAGAGAGACAGCCGAGCTCATATGCAGAAGGACAGTGTGTTTTGGGTCTGTTTTAAGGGCAAGTTTTCACCTATGAGAAGGCAGCATAAGTACAGGAGGACAGCCACAGTCGTAAGGGTAATTTCTGGGCTGAATTGGAGCATGTTTCTTCTCTTGTAGTCCGAATTCTGAGGAGTAAAGGAAGCCACATTTATTGAACAGCTTGTAAGGGTGAGGTTTAAGGGAGTTTTGTCCCTGCTTATGATGCCGCAGCCCTAGAGTCCAAAAGAAGGCGGCCGCAGGGCTAAACAGAGGACAGAAGGGCTGGTTATCAGCCCAGATCAGCAGCAAGGAAGGAGGGAACCTACAGGACCCCCTAGCTGCAGCAGAAAAGAGGTTTATGGGGTTGTTTTATTGGGCTGACGTGGACCTGCGTCTTGCCCTAACCAGACCACAGAAATTGCAGCAGAATATAACCTCAGTTCAAGGCAAATGCAGATATCTGTTGGTTGTTTGATTCATGTTGATTTGATGTTAGGGATCGTGTCCTAGAGTGGACAGTTGTAGTAGCATATGAATGCCATTTGGAGGACCTTCCATGGTGGTGAAGAGTCCATCCTAGGAGCATAATCTACAGTGTAGTATTGGGTGCCATTGATCTGGTGGAAGGCAGTGTATTGCCTACCCAAAGTAGCCCTAGACAAGCTATCTTGAAGTGACGAAGAAGCGCTGAAGG
Organism: Pinus albicaulis; assembly: GCA_034641835.2. Classification (NCBI taxonomy): domain Eukaryota; kingdom Viridiplantae; phylum Streptophyta; class Pinopsida; order Pinales; family Pinaceae; genus Pinus; species Pinus albicaulis. The sequence goes on from CM076576.1 coordinate 587,307,716, forward strand.
TTGGGTGAAGATTGATGCCAAAAGTGCAGCACTTTGATGGACAAAAGTGAGTTTTAGCCTGGCAGTTTGGAGCTTGGGAACTAGGCCTACCCATAGAGCATATTGGATCAGCCCATGTACATGCTACAAAAGTGACTTGCAGCAGTGTTAGGTGGCAGCCCTCCTGGAGTCTCGATGTGTTTTCCTTTGAAGGACTAAGGGGAAGCTAGTGAGAAATACGGAAGCGAATGATCGATAGGACGAGATACGACATAGAAGCTGCAACGAAGTTTGTCATTGTGCATGTGTGATTTACTGCTTTATATTTCCGTTGTGCAAAATAGTTCATGGTTGAGATTCTTGGTTTGGTAGCGTCAGTGATTTTAAGACTCTAACCTAGACCCAAGGTCTTGGAAACTCAACATGGTTTCAGAGTTTGTTTGAGCTACTTTGAAAGTTAGTGAATCAGAGTTGTGTGTAGCGAAGTACAACGTGAGAGGGAGTTGGTCACATTGTAGGTGACAATATCGAAGTTGCAGGCAGGTCTCCAGTATGAGAACAGGTTGGAGGGGTTGTCCAATTATAGTCCTTTGAAGGAAAGGATCAGGTTGGTCTTGCAAGTCAATAGGATTTGGGATTTTTTCGAGACAACCATCAAGAAGCCAATTGACCCTAAGGAGTTGGAAATATATGAAGACTTGGATACAAAGGCGATATTGATCATCCTAGATGGTGTGAATGATGCCCTAATACCTCATTTGTCTGAGAAGAACACTGCACATGAGATGTGGATTGCTCTTCAGAATTTGTTCCAAAATAAGAACGAGAACCAGGTACTGGTATTGGAGGATAAGTTGAAGTCCTCCAAGATGATAAATGGTGAAGGAGTGACTTTGTATTTGACGAGGTTGTCTCAAGTCAGAGATGAGGTTGCTGTCGTCGGTGTGAAAATTTCAGATGGAGTTATGGTGAGGATTGCGTTGAAAGGGTTCACCAAGGAATGGAAGCCCTTCATCAACGAAATCGTTGCTAGAGAGAAATTGTCATACTGGAATAGATTGTGGGACAACTTCATTCAAGAAGAGTTGCGAGACGAGGATCTTCATCCATCGAAGAGGGAAGATGAGGATGTGGCACTTGCAACGCGAATGAGGGGTAAGCCAAAGGAGATCTTGAGGAAAGTCAAGTGTTTCAACTGTGGCGAGATGGGTCATTTTTCGTCAAGATTTCTGATGAAGAAGAAGGGGGTTGATGAGAAGAGGAAAGGAAAGCAGGTCGCCAATTTTGCCACTTCAACTGACATGGATGATCTCACCAGGAGATTGGAAGAGGAGGACTTTGCTATGATCTCTCATTTCTTACAGGGTACTATCAATGAGGAGGGATGGTATGTGGACAGTGGTACGACGAAGCATATGACAGGGTCATAGGATGTTTTTGAAACTCCAGCTGAATGGGACTCGAATTTGCACATGGTGTTGGGCGACAAGAGTCAGTTGGAGATCGATGATCGAGAGGAAGGGGTTTGAGGTCTTGTTCCAGGATGGGAAGGCAAGACTCAAGCCCAGATGCTCTAAGTCTGATGGGATTGTACTCGGAGTTTGAGAGCATGGTCTCTACAGGTTAATAGGCAAGCCTGTGGATCATGGAAAGGAGTAGGTGGAGCAGTTGCAGGTTCCAGGGAAGCGAGAGAAAGTGCAAGTACAAGCTTCAGAGGAGCAGGTACAAATTCCTAAGAAGAAGGTACACTTTCCCGAGAAGGTCTAGGTTCTAGAGACTCAGAGGGAGTCGAGTTTGAGAGGGAGCTTGCAGGTTTAGAGGGAGACTTTGCAGCCTAAGAAGAGCGCGTGGTTAGTGGGGAGCAAGGGTGCCTCCACATCAACCAAGAAGGAATCATGGAGAGATTGGAAAGTGATATAGGAGAGCAGGATGCTTCCAGTGACATCGACACTTCCGAGGAAGGCGTAGTTCACAGAACAAGGATTGTTGCGATTATGAGTGCCAAGAGTTGGGCATGTGTTGCAAGCAATGATGACGATGACGAGTTACTTCCTAGTCTTGGAAGTACCTCCCTCGCTAAGAGGGAGGGTTGATTTTTGTAGCTTGGAAAATACTCCAAGCCCTAAGGTTCAGGGTTTGGAGGGCAAAGCACCACAAGGGTCACTTGTGTGCTTGGAACCCAAAGCTGGAATTTTGCACCCATCGGGATTTGGGTTAAAACCATGATGAATTTGAGTGTTAGAAAATTTGAGGTGATAGAGCTTGGCGTGCCGATTCCAACATTCCAAGGATCACTCAAATCAGAGCTCTAGAAATGAAGTTATGAATTTTTGAAGTTGACAATTAATTTATGGACAATCAAGTCATGTAGGCTTGGTCCAAAAGACATGTCTCTTTATCTAATTTGTGGAGCCCTCTTATGTGTATAAATAAGGAGCCCTCTTATGTGTATAAATAAGAGGTGTGTGAGTCATTTCTCTCATCCAAGATCATCATTTCATAGGTAATCAATCTCAGAGAGATAGTCGAGCTCATAAGGAGGAGGACAATGTTTTTTTGGGTTTGTTTTAAGGGCAAGTTTTCACCTATGAGAAGGCCGAAGTAGTACAAGAGGACAACCGTAGTCTTAAGGGTAATTTTTGGGCTGATTAGGAGCATGTTTCTTCTCTTGTGGTCTGAATTTTGAGCAATGAAGGAAGCCACATTTATTGAACATCTTGTAAAGGTGTAAGGGTGAGGTTTAAGGGAGTTTTGTCCCTGCTTATGATGTCGCAGCCCTAGAGTCCAAAAGAAGAAGGTTGCGAGCATAAACAAAGGACAAAAGGGGTGGTTTTGGGGCTAGTTATAAGCCTAAATCAGCAGTGTCCTAGAGTGGACAGCTTTAGTAGCCTGTGGATGCCATTTGGAGGACCTTCCGTGGTGGTGCATCCGAGGAGCAGAATCTACGGTGTAGTATTGGGTACCATTGATCTGGTGGAGGGCAATGTGTTGGCTACCCAAATAGCCCTAAACAAGCTATCTTGAAGTGACGAAGAAGAGTTGAAGGTTGGGTGAAGATTGGTGTCGAAAGTGCAACACTTTGATGGAAAAAAGTGACTACTACCCTGGAAATTTGGAACTCGGGAATTAGGCCTACCCAAAGAGCAGATTGGATCATCATGTGTTCATGCTACAGAAGTGATTTGCAGCAGTGTTAGGTGGCAGTCCTCCTAGAGTCTCGATGTTTGGTCCTTTGAAGGACTAAGGGAAGCTAGTGAGCAATACGGAAGCGAAGAAACGATAGGACGAGATACGACAAAGAAGTTGCAATGAAGTTTGTCATTGTATCTTGTATACCATAAACTGTTGTATTATTCAGATTTGGTTTAATATAACAAAGATTGGGATTGTACATTATTGTATAATTTTGTTAAAAAATGTGTATATTTCTGCGTGTGTGATTAACTGCTTTCTATTTCCGTTGTGCAAAGTAGTTCGTGGTTGAGATTCTTGGTTTGGTAGCATCAATGATTTTAAGACTCTAACCTAGACCCAAGTTCATGGAAATTCAACACCCTAAGTTGTCCAGTGTCAGCTATGGCTTTCAAAGTGGATTGGTCCTAGAATACCAGAGGAAGGTGGGAGATGCAGGCATAGATAGGTAGTGATGTGATTCCTTCATTTAGTTTGAAAACTTGAAACGAGTGATTTAGATGCATTCCTCTCGCACCCATAATATGGGCCAAATCAGAATATAAGGTTTCCATCTTTTTTAAATTGAAACAAAATGACCTGTAACCACGAAATATTTTCTCATTGAATTGGCATATATTTAAATTATTAAAGAATACTTTTAATTATATTAAATATTAATAAATATTTTCTAAAAATCTTTTGTTAAATCCTCTTTCATTATAGTTTTCCATTAAATTTTTTTTTTTTAATACAAACCTCTTTTATACCCAATCCCATAACCAGGATTTTCTCATTGTTGCAAAAAAAGCGCAAGGATTAGCATAACCCAATGAACTTACCTATCAGCGCTCACTCAAAAGAGGAGGATAGACTTGCCTTTCTAGGATAAGATATCCAACACTAGATTGGAGTCTTTCTAATTCACAAATTTCGTTGCAGAATGGGTTGCATGGGTTTGATTCATCGTTTTGTAAACCTAGGCACTTCGGAAGCAACATGCTTGGTTATTGTTCGATCTATTGCATCGTGACCGTTTGACACTCTTGGCGGGCCTCCATAGTGAGGCGCATTAGCTTCCATTGTGTTCATTAAAGCAGGTGGTGACTATGAGAGGAAACGCGGTGGCAGCTAGGATAGAACCATAATTGTGTTACGCGATAAGTCGCATGGGCTTGCTTCGCTGTAGAATCTGATGGATCTCTCGTTTTGTGACCTTGAGGCACCTTGGACGCACCATGTTTTTCTGTTGTGGCTTCAATGGTATCCACTCTTTGCAAAATTTCCTTCGATGCAGTTGTATATCGAACATTTCTAAACCAAAAATTGAATTCTCAATTTGAGCATCTATTAAATCATTGTGGAGTTGTGGGTTTTGTCCTGTTATTTCCATAATTTTAAATGCATAAAATATAATTTTAATTTCACTCTCAAATTTCTACAACTTGGCTATTTGTTTTCCCAATTTTAATTAAAATATAAAATACCTTTCTTTGCAATTCAAGAGCACAATGGGCCAGGACTATGCCTTAAAATTTTTTATGTTTTTGTTCCTCAGACGTAAGGAAAGATGTTAATGGCCCAGGACCCAGAGGCATCTGGCAAACGTGAAAGCCTGCCCCTTAAGGACCACTAGCAAGTAATTTTAGCTGGCGTGGTTTTCCTTGAATAACAGTGATGATTCAGCCTGTGTTTGCAAATAGTAGCCAATGATGACTCTTCCCACTGTGATTTGACAACTAAGTTATAATAGGTTTTCTCACTATTTAAAAAAAATAAAAAAATTCAAGAGTACGATTACTCCATCTCTACCAACTATGCTTCCTCAAGAAACATGCATTGATGGACTTGAAATAGCAAACACGTTTTGGGCCTATCACAATTGGATGGCCCAACATTAAACTATTATTTTCATTTTGGTTCCTTTTTTGGGTCATTTCTCCAACAAATATGTTAGGGTTGTTCGTTTTCTCCTAAGACGCTCAAGTGTGAATGATAGAACATGTGAGCGAAATATATGTGAGGGGAATATTAATTATTAAAGAAGAATAAAACCAAGGGGGTTAACCGTATGGGCAACTAGTTTTTGTAGGATTTAGTATTCATTAGGTTTTAGGTTTAAAACTCATGAGATGGGTTGAGTTTGTCAATTTTGACTGTTCTCCCCACTAAAGATCCTCAATATGCTCATATTTGTTGGTTACATGTCCATCCTTCGATTTGAGTCCTCGAATGTTACATCTTCAATTCATGCATTAACACAACACAAACACCAAGACCTCATGCTCAAATTAACATCTAGAAGACTTGCCATGTTGCTCAAATCAACATCTAGAAAACTAGCCATGTTGCATCACACAAGTGCACACCAAGACCTCATGCTCAAATTAACATCTAGAAAAATAGCCATGTTGCTCAAATTAACATCTAGAAAACTAACCATGTTGCGTCAGACAAGTACATGGCACACCAAGACCTCGTGCTCAAATTAACATCTAGAAAACTAGCCATGTTGCATCACACAAGTACATGGCACAAACCCTAGTGTCTCACAGAGCAAACCCTAATATCACACAAGATTACTCTCTTTAAGAACAACCAAGACATCTCACACAAGTACAAGGCACTAACCCTAATACCACACAAGATACTCTCTCTAAGAAAAATCGAGACATCTCACACAAGTACATGGCACAAACCCTAATATCACACAAGATACTCTCTAAGAACAACAAAGACATCTCACACAAGCACATGGCATAAACCCTAGTGTCTCACAGGAGTAAACACTAATATCACACAAGATTACTCTCTCTAAGAACAACCAAGACACCCCTCTTCTTCTTCTCCTAAGGTTCACATAAAACAAAGACTTACATCTATTCATGTAACTAACAAAGAAACCCCACATGTATTGCTCTACAATACAAGGATGTACAAGTGTCGTACTAAGGTTTATCCAACCCCCAAGATGAAATTCCTGGCAAGCATAATTCTCTAAAGACTCAACATGCGTCCTCCAAGATGGTGCACTCTCCAACAAGATGTTAGTCCAATGTTCATCTTCTATGGTAGTATCCAAGTGTCCTCATGCAAGGTGTTTCTCTTCTAACTATGTGCCACAAGTCTTCATTTTCCCAATGCTTCTCTCATGTGTGACAAGGTAGTCACTAACCTCCAATACTCCTCAACATGTGTTTAGGTCCACAACCAACCTCCATGAATTATGCTCCTGAACCTATTGTCACCTGAATCGTACTCTTGATGCAACAATGCTCAGGGCAGAGGTTGTCACTCTGATCCCTGCCCCCTCTGTTCTAGCTATCTCCTAGGAAAAGCTAAGGGGGGTAGTCCCTAAAGGTGAAAGGGGAAACTTGTTGGGAACCAACAAGTTCTAAGAGATGCACTTTGCTATCTTATGAACTTGATTATAATTAGTTTGCAAGTGTGATCTTGATTAGATTATATTCTTAAAATACTTTAAGATTTAACGGCTAAGAGATTAATGCCTTAATACAATGCTCGAAATAAATTAGGAACTTGCACATCAATGAAATGAGCTTCAAGTTATAAGACGAGTAGTGCTGCAAAGGGAAAGTTGGTAAGACGATGTGCACTGAGATGAAAATCTAACGTGCTTCAATGCTCCAACCTGAACACTTGCAATCAAAATATTAACCTTGAAGCACAAAATTAAAAGCAACTTAGAGATTAGTTCAATGAAATAATATTAGCAATGTAATCAATAAAGAGATCCAATGTGCTTCTTAAGGTTCTCTTGTATTATACAAAGATTAAGGACTAGAGAAATTTCAAATTTTCTTAGGCACAATGAACACTAAGGGATGAGATTGCCAACAATGAAATGTAGTAACAATATGGATCACGACTAATCTTGAAATAATCATGCAAATTAGGATGACAACAAAGTTAGTAACCTAGATTAGGAAACAATATGCGAAGGACAAGTCTATCCTTAAAACAAGAGATCAACCAATGCAGCCAGCTATCCAAGTGCCACAATAATGAATGCACCAGGCCTTAAAATATACCAATGAAACTGCTGTAACTTCTGTTGATGGATATCCGATCATAGCAACTTAAAACAAGTCACAAAAAATGCAAGGAAGATGAGCCTGAGGCACAATAAATACTTAGCAACAATAAATCAGACTACTGTCAGTAAAAGATGGACTACTGCAGCCTTCTGCCAAGTATTATACCAGCGAGATCAGCCCTCAAATCATTCACAAGACCCAAATTCAACTTTAATGCTGGATGCAATGCCAAGATGCTTCAGTGAGACAGTAAAGACAGTTATAGCAAATGTCTTAGCTATGTGCTTATTAAAATGTCCTCCTACTTATGATATATCAGTAGGTGAATTCTAAGCACAAGCACAATAATAAGCGAGATTACTAACAGTGACAAAGAATGCAAAAGGCAATCTCAGTAAAACAAGCCAATCCCAAAGCAATCAGCTCATCCAATGATTACTTAATAAATGCACCAGACTTCAAGGATGTTACTGCCAAGAATTACAAGGCTTTTGCAACCACATTGATGAAGTATTCCAGATTACTAGATAGGCATATCATGGAACATTAGCTATGTTTCTTCTTCTTAGGATGATCTTTACCTTGCAAAGAAACAATTAGTAGCCAATGAGGTTTAAAGGAAGGTAGTGAGATGCCACAATGAGTTATGTAAGCAGCAAACTAGTAATTAGATAAGGCAAACTAATGCAAATGAAATTACTGTCAACAAATGGCTACTGCAGAAGATGTATCAAACCTTCATGCTACTTTGCAATTTTATATTAGACCTTTGTAGCTCAAAATTAGTCAACTGCAACTTACCAACCAGACCTCTGATATCATTTATTCCACGTTCCAAATCAATCACCAAATGAGATAAGAGCAGAGATACTTACTTGACTCTCTTTATTATGATTATTCCTTAGTGTTTTTGGGATTAAACACTGCAATGTGAGACTTCAGATTTTATGATCATGACAGTAGAAGAAAAAGGCTTTCTGCAATCTCAAAGGGTTAGCACTATACTTGTTTCTTTTTTTTTTCAGATGAAAAAACGTCTGGTATATATATTGTACCAGTGCAATTGCAAACATGGTTCTGGAAGTTCTTACATGCTCTATGTAGCACACAGTGACATTAAAAAAATTACAGTTCCAAACAAATTGTGTGGCTGGAGACCAGGAAACTTAACATAACATGCAAAAATACGGGAATATCAGAAGATATGATCCAAATAAGACCTATAACAGTGACACAAAAAAGTAATGGACAGATATCATGGGAACAGAGTCCCAGGCCTGTGCTTATCATGGAGTCCAGGTCGCAAAGAAATCGGCCTTCCAAAAACGTTGAAGGAGCAGCATCAGATAGGTAATTGAAGAAACAGCATCAGTTAGGCCGTCGATTCCAACATCCTACAAAAAAACTGGCACGATCAAACCACAGATTCAGAGGAATTTTACAGTGCCACTAGCCCCTCTCCCTCCTGTGTCCAGTAGTTCATAATGCATGATACCAAAGGTCCGCTGTAACCCTTTCTTGGACAGCCTGTCAGCAGCAATGTTCTTCTCCCAATAGATGTGTTTGAAGGTGATGTTCGTGAAGGTCTTGCAAAGTTCTTTGATCCTATCCAACCAAGTAGACAAATGTCCCAGAGCCAGAGTATTATGAGTGTTCAAGTGGTCGGTGAGCACTTTAGAGTCTCCAAAAACCCAAAGAGTGTCAATGTACAACTGTTTGGTAAACTAGAGGAGTCCCCACAGTGCCAAAATCTCAGCCTAAGTGTTTGTGCCACGACCCCCAAACCAGTGAATTTTGTAATGACACTGGGTTGATCATCAGCCATGCACCACAGCTGCAGTTATGATTCTGGGCCACACCATCAAAAAACCCCGCTGGATAGTGAATGTTGAAGGGTCCTAGTCTGAGAGAAAGATCCTTTAGAGGTCTGTTGAGATTCTTTGGACCCCCCCATCCCTATAGAACTCAATCTGCCACCCCTCCCATCGTGCAGGCAATTTCTTGAAAAATCCACTTGTTGTGACCACACCACAAATTCCAATGAAAATGTAAGGGGATGTCTCTTATGTCAGCACTCCTCTCGTTCCACCAAGAGACATAGTCTTGAACCGATATGAAGTTCTAATGTTGGAGTTTAAGACAATTGAAGAGTATGCCCTAGATACTTCTGGCAAATACACAATTGTAGAACAGATGTCCATTGTCTTCCTCTGCGTTCATGCAGGGCCTACAGATCCCTAGTCGAATCCATCCCTTTCTCATGAGATTAGGCCACGTGAGATTCATGTCTTTCCAAAGAAACCAAAGAAATATAATTATCTTTACCTAGACTTTCGACTTCCACATTATCCCAAATCAACATTCTTGTGGATTTCCCCTCTTTTGTAGTATGAAATCCCTGTAGGTGTCTCGTGTGATCACCTGTCCTTCTTTCATAGTTCCTCCCCAGTATATCTTATCTCCGCTTTGACAATGGAGCAGTCCCATGTCCCACAGACCCTCAATGTATCTGTCCCATGTGCTAGCACTATGGTTGGGTATCCCCATGTCTGTTGCCGCTTTCCATTCGGGTAGCCATCATCCCATTGATTAATAGCTTGTCCAATATAAAAGATGCCTTTGTCGTGCAGTTGGTTTATGAGGCCAATATCCAAATTTTTGTGTGAAGGGAACCCCCACATGACCCCATCTCCAATCTTTATTTTAGCACCATTTCCAAAGTTCCAACATAGCTTGTGCATGAACAGAAACCAGATGTTCTAAAAGCCATTCCAAATAGTCGATCCCCTTGTGTTTGGGTATTCCCCATGAATGTACAACTCTACCAAAGACAGGGTCTTCAGGTATTTTCTTTGATGATGTCCCGCCAGAGGCCTAGATTATTTAGACCCTGCCACATGGATTTCATGAGCAATGCCATTCCAAAAACATCAGTGTCCAGTATCCCCCATCCACCCACGTCTTTTGGCATAGATATATTATCCTAGTTTGCCAAATGGTATTAACCTCCCTCTTTTCCCCCTTGCCAAATAAAATTAGTAACTGTAGATTTGATTCTCTTGATGATGGATTTTGGAAGGAGATATAAAGATGTGCCCAGTAAACCAATAGTTTTTGAAGGACCACCTGAACCAGTATCAGTCTACCACCCCTTGACAGCCACCTGGTGGTCCAACTATTGATTCTATTTTTTATTTTCTCGATCAGCCACAACCAATCTACCAGCCTGTATTGCGGGGGCTTGAGCCGAAATCCCAAATAGGTAAAACCATCTTTAAGCGAGGAGCTTCTAAAATTGAAAATATCGACCACCTATTTAATTATCTCTTGTTCCCCCACAGAGTACATGTCACTGGATTTTTTTCATTGGCAATCATCCTCGATGCTCTACCAAATTTCTACAGAATGTAGTTGATTTCCATCCAGTATTGCTTCTTGAGCATGCCAAATATTAAAACATCATCGACGAAAAGGCGATGTGATGCATGACGAAAAGGCTATGTGATGCATGTCTATCTGTCGTGACTTTAATTCCAAGGAAAGTTCCTAGCGAAACCGCCGAGTTTATTTTATTGCTAAAGGAGTCCATAACCAGGATGAAAAGAAGCGGTGATAGGGCACAACCCTGTCTGAGGCCTCGCCCAACATGGAAGAGATTTGAGGGGGTACCATTTATTAGGACCACCATCGATGCCCCAGTAATGCATCCCATTATCCATTCCACAGACTCACACTTCATCCCAATCTTGAACAGGATCATCCGCAGGAAGGCCAATCCACCCTATCATAAGCCTTTTTTAAATCAACTTTCATCACCATTGCTTCCATGTGTCTGGTGTGAATTGAATGTATCACATCCTGGGTTGTGGCCACAACATCATGTATAAGTCTGTTGTGAAGGAATCCAAATTGCTCCATCGATATATGGCAAGACGAACCCCCTTTGATTCTATCAGCAATGATTTTTGAGATAATCTTATACAGAGTATTGCAGAGTATCGACCTGTAATCCTCAAACGTCCTCGATCCCTTTTTCTTGGGAATTAAGGCAACAAAGGTAGAATTAATCACTCCATTGACATGACCATTTATCCTCGCCTCCTCCACCAGGTTTGTTATGTCTTGTAGGAAGTAGTCCGAAAAATGTATGAAGAACTCCAAAGTCCATCCATTCGGACCCGGGCTCTTGTCCAGTGAGAAAGATTTTAGTGCTCCTTCAACTTCAGCCCTGCTGACCACCGCCCCTAGTCTCAAATTGTCATGTTCCAAGAACATGAGAGGGAAATCCTCCACTCCGCATAGTTGATCTTCTATGATAAGTTCCTCCCGAGCTTTAAAGAGACCTTCGAAATGCTTCACAACTTCCCTCTGGATAGATTCAGTTTTATAGTAATGAACCTCGTCCATAGTAATGTCCCAAATTGCATTCGTGTTCCTCCTTCCATTTGCATAAGCATGAAAATATTTGGTGTTTCTCTCGCCCTCTTTTAACCATATGGCACAACTTTTGAGCCGCCATGTCGATTCCTGTGCAAGGAGAATCCGTCGCTTCTCAGCTTGAAGTGTTCTGATCTTATTCCATCCCTCCGTCATCAAGTGTCCCCCAATGGTAGCATCAAAAATATGGTTGGTCTCTCGGATGTTCTCCTGTAAATCCTTATGGATTTTTCTCTTCTTTATTCTTTCCCAGACCCAAACTCTTGATTTGAGTAGTTGCAGAGTCTTAGACAAGTGCTCCATAGTGGACATCCCAACTTCCTTCTTGGAGTTTTTAAGAAAGTTGATAACCAAGGAATTAAAATCCTCATCATCAAGCCGAGTTCGATTGAACTTGAAAGGGTCCCCCTTAATGACTTTCTCAAATTTCCATTTCAAAATAATAGGTCGGTGGTCCGATATTAGCAAACCCTCCACCCACGACTTCATAGAAGCCCATTTTCTCTAGCAGAGTATCCTTAAAAAAAAGAGGTCTAAGTGCTTTGCAATGTACTCATCACCGATCCTGCCATTATACCAAGTGGGGCTACGTTCAGGCATCTTCATGTCAATAAGATGGGCTGCCCTGATCATGTCCGCAATATGGTCTGCAAGTGAATCCACCCTATAGTGAACTCCCTAGTAGTCACCTCTTCCTATTGCCACATTCATATCCCCCACCATCAACGAGTTTTTCAAATTAAATATTCTGCAGGCCTTCATCCTCCTCCAAAAATTTCCCCTCTCACTGTAAGGGACATATATATTAACAAGATGTATTCTGCTTTTATGGCCCCGGATAAAACCAATCAGAACAATGCCCCCAAAAAACTTGTACGCCTTGAGATCTGCCCATCGAGGATCCCACAGAACTGCCAAACTGCTAGAGAGTCCCACAACATCTGAAGCCACAACTTGCCATGTTGGACACATAGTGCGCAAGAAAGAGATCGACTTGTCATCCGTTGTCATAGTTTCTTGAATAAAAATAAGAAAATGATCAATCTTACGGCAAAAATCACACAAGGAAATGAATTTTGCCCTCCCCCTGACCCCGCAAATTCAGGGAGAAACAGATCATTAGGACCCAGAGCAAGTAGATTCAAGTTTTCTAAGGACCCTGTCAAGTGCAAAGGATACTGGGACATTAGTGAAGTTGCCAGTAATAGGAGCCCCCCAGGGAGGATCCGCCAGGGATGGGATTTTTCTTAAGGCGAGGGCGCCCTTTCCCCCCCGGATGGTGACATTGCTCGCAGAGGCTAGGCTAATAGATATAGGGGGAGACACAGGCCGTTTGCGATGGACAATCAATGGAGCCAAATCAATGTTTTTGCTGCCAATCGAATTGGTAGGTGATGTAGGCGACACAGGTAGATAGGGCGATGAGATCCAGATAGCATAGGCACTGAAGGGGAGGCGGGTCCGGTTTGCAAATCAGAAGACTGAAGGTGATGAGTTTCAGAAAGAGTTCCAGCCCCGTTCTTAGGACAAACAGTCAGGGGTATGTCCGGCATTCTCAATAGTGGTCGAGAAAGACCCACCCTCAGTGCAGAGTAAAATCCCTTTTGTGAAAGCAGGGAGAAAGTCCAGATATGTCCCTCCTAGTTCGAATGTGCATATGCATCACCCCCCGGATAATAAACAGAATCAGATAAGGGATGGGGAATAGCATCAGAGGTAGACATACCTTTATGGGGCAGCGATGGCAACAAATCTAGGTTCTTTTCCAATTTCTCCGGACAATGCTGGTCACCAAGTGAACATGATTCTCCATCCTTCTGAGAAAACCGCTGATGACAAGTCTGCATAAGATGTCTGGTTTGATGGCAAATATGACAGCGGAACGACATTTGCCAGTAATCAAGACGTTGTTTATGAACGTGTTCCCATGCCAAGTCTATAAAGGTTGGCAGTCCGCCAAAGAAAGAAAGTTCCACCAAGACCCAAGCCACCCGCTTGTTGAAAACCCCCAAGCATTTTGGGTTGACAAATCTGCACTTGCCAATACCAGAGTACCCTGAAAAAGCCTGCGGCTAGGGCTAGGGAGGAGATTGATGGATCAATAAACCAGGAATCACAAACGTCAGTATATGAAAGTATAAGTGAACATTTAATGCAACTTCTAAATGAAAATCAACAATGATTCTCCTGCAAAACAAATGGATCAGGACTTTGAATGGCAAAATTTGCAAGAAAACCAATGCTAAGCCTGCAAAAAAAAGAGATTAGCATGTATGATCAATTGCAATAAATTTGTTTATCCTCCAGCGTCAAAGTTAAATGCCTCTTTAAGGCTTGCGATGGGGTTTGATAGCCCTCAGTCCTTACGGCTAGGTTTCTTTTGGCAAGTTTGGGCCAAATGGATCCAAGTAGCCCTAGAGCCAGTCACCAAAAGCTTTAAAAGTGAGACCTAAGCCACAAATATGTAAATACCTACCTGCACAAGATAAGAGAATGGATGAAACAGTCATAAAATTACTTGCAGAAATAATACATGTCAAACCCCTGTCAAAAAACCTTGATATGCAGTCAAAACAGTCCCTCTTGGGCCTGCGGTTTCTAGGAATGGGAGAGCGTTGAAGCAAGAAGGCCCTAAAATGGTAGGCCTAAGCCTTGAAAGGGCTAGTACATGGATCAAGTCTTTGCAGCCTTCTCAGATTTAGTAGAGGGCTTCAATAATTATGCTATGCTGCCTCAGCTCTATATTATGTAGAAAATTAATGACCTGCACCCTTGACCTAATTTCAAATTTTGCATGTGTTTATTCAGGCCCAACCACATGTTTTAAATGCTAATATAAATTTCAGAATGCATTTATTGCAAACACAAAGAGTGCTTCCACTTTTTTTCACTTTCCCAACAGTTGATAAGTAATGCAAGCATTCACACATATGACACTTATTTTTGGTCAATTTGACCCTGAAAAAACCCCAAACCTCTTGGGGAAAACCGGTGTTCAAAGAGGATTTTATTGCTTGAGAAATTGTAAATAAGTACATAAAAATCAAATCCCTTTTGCTGTAGCATTAAATGCACACATTCTGGAAATTTGTGCCCATTGAAATTTCAGATTTCCACAAAAAATTTGATGCCCATAAATTTAGTATTTGCTTGCTGCCCAGCTCCTTGAATTCTGTGCCCAGAAATTGCCTTGAAAACAGCGCTGAACACTGCCTTGATTTTTGTGCCCAATGCTGACTGTACTCAATGTTGTGAACATCACAATCGAGATTAAATCGGTGAGGGGAAAAAATCGGGAAAAAATATGCACATACAAAAATTTTCATTTTTTTCAAATTTTTTAATACCTAAAGCATCCACAACATAAAATTAATGCATTGACACATAAATATGAAAAAAAAAACTAATATATAAGATGTCTAATATCATGTCTAGTGCTACATCACACATAAAACTGAATCATGTCCTGACTCCTGAATCCTAAGTCCTAAGTCTCAACTTAGCCTCAAAATATCAACAAAAAATATAATAATGTATCTCATATCATGAGTCATAATGTCATATAGAAGGGAATGCACCTTATAACCCCTACTATTGATTTCCTCTGCCCCTCTTGCGAGAAAATGTAACAACTTTCCTTTTAGATGAAGAAGCTCGCGAGGCTAGCAATGGACTTTGTTGTGCTCTAGAACCTGAAGCACCAAGAGCTAAAGGAGGCAGATCACGTCCACTACCGGTAGCAGGGGTAGGTGGTGTCACCTCCCCCTCCTGCTCCTCCTGCTGCTGCTCCTCGTCCTCGTCCTCCTCCCCCTCCACTACCTCCTGCTCTATCCAATTAGGGGCTGACTCCATGATAGGCCTCTCAACCTCAACCCTCCATGCAGCAGTGGTGTCAATCACATCTAAATAGATGGCCTCCATATCA
The DNA here is from genome assembly GCA_034641835.2 of Pinus albicaulis. Taxonomy (NCBI): domain Eukaryota; kingdom Viridiplantae; phylum Streptophyta; class Pinopsida; order Pinales; family Pinaceae; genus Pinus; species Pinus albicaulis. Next base: position 587,323,286 of record CM076576.1, read on the forward strand.
GGTGTCCTCTCAAGTTGTCTCACCCACAATCTAAGATTGTAGTAGACGTAAACCATGTCATTGAAGTGTTGAGACTCCAACCTGTACAAGGGTCACAAATTAATAAGTTAAAAATATAGATTAAAAATAATTAATTAATAATTATAAAAAAAATTATTTAATGAATTTAAAAAATCAGTTGGAATATTTTAAGTTTTTAACCTGTTGCGCTTTTTGGTGTGTATTTTTTCAAATACACTCCAGTTGCGCTCGCATCCTGAAGAGCTACATGTTTGGCTGAGTATTTTAATGGCAAGATTTTGGAGTTTTGGTAATCTGCCACCGTAGCTCCTCCACCATGCATCCACAAGTTACAACAAATAAGTTAAACTTATAAAGTTAAAAACATAAGAAAATTGAAAGTTGAAGCAAAGTATGGAGTTATAATTCATGAAATTGAGGAGACGATGAATTTTGAAACAAACAAAATTTTACCTGGCATTTTAGCAGTCCTATTCTAGACAGCCATGTCAAAGCTCAATGTGCCACCTGCCATTCTGTATACCTCCATTTCTTTGGATATCTCTGCACGTTCTAATCGAGATGGCACCATCTTTTGAACACAAATGAAAAAGCCATCCATGACCTCAGCATCAAATAAGAAACTACATGAGTAAGCAAATTCAGGGTTCAGGAAGATCCCTGCAGCATGAATGGGATGATGGAGTGGGTTTTTCCATCGCTCATCAATCACTTCCCATACAAAAAGTTGTTTCTAAAACCCCTCATCACCCTTATCATCATAGTAGCTGGAAATGACTTCTTTGGCCCTATCCATGGCCTCATACAAGTAGCCCATTGCGGGCTTCTCTCCATCAACCAATCTAAGAACCTTTACCAAAGGTTCAGTAATGCTCCACATCTCTTGCACTCCCACCCAGAAGCTTTCCTGAAATGAAACCAACCTGCAGATGGTTTCTCCCTCTGGTTTGCAGTTGTATGTCAAAGCATGCCACTCCTCTGAAAGAAACATTCTCTTCAAATCCCACATAGAATTCAAGAGGGATTGAAGAAATATGAAACTGGTGGAAAACTGTGCAATAGCAGGGTGCACCAATTCCTTCTTGTTGGTGAATGTTTTCATCAAATGAAACACAAATGCATGATTATATATAAATTTTGTAACGTTCTTTGATGATTCAACAATATCTTTGACAAAATGAATCTTTCCTATGTCCTCCAACATCAAATCAATGCATTGTGCAGCACAAAGTGTCCAAAATATGCTTGGATGCCTCTCCATAAGCATCTTGCCAACAGCAACATAATTTGCAACGTTGTCCGTTATGATTTGGACAACATCTTGTGGACCCACCTCCAGAATGAACACATCCAATAAATCATATAATAATCGTGCAACTTTGACATGTGCAAATGCATCAACAGTTTTCATAAACATTGTCCACTTGGGACAACTAACCAAGAAGTTAATAAGGGTCCTACGCTTTTGATCAGTCCAACCATCTGACATCACCGTGCATCTTGTCCCATGATGCCCTTAACTCCTCCAATTTCTTGGTGCAGTCAACTTTTTCATTTTGAAGAATGCGCCCTCTAAAGTCATCATATGAAGGGGCTTTGTATCCCTGGCCAACAACAGTGATAGCATCAATCATAGCCTGAGAAAATGGATTGTTCCTGGCAACATTGAAAGAAATATCACTCCAAAGAAAAAGTTTTCCCAACAACTTGTCAGCTTCTTCCTTCTCATTTTTTAAATAAGTGAGGAGATAGATGGTTGTGCACCGGGAGTGGTTCTAGGAACAAACTATGAGGCAGCTACGGGGTTGGGTGTAGAAGATGTTGATGCTGAAGAACCAATACCACTCTCACGGTCACCTCTAAACCCTAATATTTGACTCCTCATAGTTGCCTTGTTGAGTTTAGCTGTTTCTATTTCTTCCAATGATTTGAAGGCTCTTCGGATTATTTCTGGATTGGTATTTAGGCAAGGCCCTACTTCATGTCCAGGAACTTGTGCAAGGTGGTATTTCAATCTGTATACCCCCCTGTCATGTGTTGACCACATAACTTGCAACTCAAGTTTGATCGGTCAAACCCCTGATCAAGTTCACCAAATTCCCACAAAGGATCCAATTTCCTTGGCATGTTTGTAAATTTGTTGAACTCTTGAATTTTACTGTAAGATGAACTTTGAAATTTGAAATTTGAATCTCGGACACAAGAAAAATTGCAAGTTAAAAAATAAAATAAAAAAATTACAATTTTACATACAACATTTTAATTTTTTCACAAAAAAAACCCTCAATTTAATGCAAAAATAATGGGAAAAAATACATATTGAAACCCAAGAAAAAATAATGGAAGGAAACTAGGAGCACAAGAAGAAATATAAAAAACAAATTTAACATCCAATTTTTTGCATTTTTGACCAAAATAAACCCTCTCCACTTAATAAAACAAAAACAAAAAACACAACCAAATGCAATAAAAAATGATGAAAAATAAATGGTTGATAGAAACCCATGGAAGAACAAGAAAAAAAAAAGGGTCAAATTTGATGCCCATACCTGGAAAAAACGTTTTGCTGAAGAAACTTGGTCCAAATTTGAATTTCGTTGGCTTGGGTTGTATTATGTATATTTTATTAATTATTAGTTAAATATAGTTATCTTAGGTTTTATTAAGTGAAAGGGCATGATCAAAGTTCATGCCTCTTCGCCAAGGGATACCATAAGGCTATATTTAAAGCCTCGGTGATTCCCCATTGTAATCATCTTTCATCTTTTATCAATAATAACATATACTTATAAAGTTTATCAGAGTTTTTACACTCCATTGGTATCAGAGCCATCGCTCTTCAGGCTCTGTGTGATCACCCATAATTAAGGAATTACAAGAAAATTCCAAAATTGCAGATTTAAAAAAAAAAACCAAGTGTTGGTGGGTAGCAACATTTAAAAAAAAGAAAAGAAAGGAAGAAATATATATATATTAATAAAATAAAAGAGAGAAGGAAAGTTAACATAAAGGGGGAAATAAATTAAAAAGAAAAAAAATATTTAAAAGAAAATAGTTCCAAAAGAAAAAAAGAAAAAGTAAAAAGAGATATATATATAAAGAAGTACATATACGTACATGTGAAGACAAAGTAAAAAGAAATAAGGAAGAGTAATTGCTCATGGTTTTGGAGCCCATGGTATTAAAAACCATTCACCCTTTCGTGACTTCTAAAAACAACGTGACTTTTCAAAGTTAACAAAATTTTTTCCCCATAATTATATATATATATTTTAAATAATAATAATAATAATAATTATTATTATTTTATTATTTGAATTATATATATATATATATATATATATAAAATAAAAATTATTATTATTATTTCAAAAAAAAATTTAATTTAATTAATTAATTAATTTAAAAAAAAAAAAAGGGGAAAAATTGGCAGAAAAATATTCCCCACCTCATACACGTTCAATGTCTTCATCGATGTCGATGGCCGAATTCCAGAAGAAATTGGTGGATCTTGAGAAACAAATCAATGATAATTCCAAAGAATTCAGAAAAAAAATTAGTCGATCTTGAAGGTACAGTTGCAGGACACTCCGACGACATCAAAAAGGTTCATGACACGACAAATCGAATAGAAAGACAAATGTGGCTAAATCATCATGAGACCATAGAAAAAATGACAAAGCATAGCAAAGCAATGAACAAGATGACAGAACTCGTCAATAAGCTAAATGATAAGATAGATAAGTTAAGTCAGACACAACCTCCAATATTCCCAAATTTCGAACATAATCAACTGAACAATTCAGCCAATTCAGATCATCATCATGAATATAACATGTTTAAAAAGGAGCAATTAAATGAGGTTGAATTGGAAATCAAATCACATGAAGGCTATAGTGTTGAACCACCTAGATGTAAAGACTCTGAGATCAACCATGAAAATTATAGAGTTGAGAAACCAAGAGAAGAAAATGCAACTCAATCCACTAATAAAGCCAGTAATGCAGCAACAGAAGTTATTGAGAATGTTTATATAAATGAAAATCCAATGGCAGAAAAAGAAACAATGTTGGTATTCAACGTGACTTCTATCACAGATGCAACAACAGAAATAGTCATTGAAAATGAAAGAAACCATCAAAATGAAGATGCTTATAAACAACAAAATGTTTCATCCCTGGAATTGAAAGAAAAATGTGAAGAGACAAACACATCCAAAGCCACTGATACAGTTCCAAAAGCTGTTGAGGCCTTCGGTGATGAAGCAGATATGGTTGTTAAGAATGAAGCATTTGATGATGAGGAGAAGTTGCATCGAATGATAATTGTTGGTAACTTAACTCTAAATCTAAAAAGGAATCACGAAAAATCACCAGAAGAACAAGGAATAGTTAGGAAACACGAAAAAGTCTTCCAAGACCTGCCAATAAAAATACCTCTTAATAAGGAACATGAACATCCAATACAAGTCAAGAAAGGGCCTGACCCTGTCAATATCAAATCTTGTCGCTATCCACATCACCAAAAGATTGAACTCGAGAAGATGCTCCACGATCTTTTTAAAATGTGGGAAGCAAGAGCCCGCCGCTCAAGAAACCTAGGCGTTCGTCAACATTGTCCATCGTTATGTATGCTTTGAGGACAAAACATCTTTAAGAGAGGGGCAATGTTATGTATATTTTATTAATTATTAGTTAAATATAGTTTTCTTAGGTTTTATTAAGTGAAAGGGCATGATCAAAGTTCATGTCTCTTCGCCAAGGGACACCATAAGGCTATATTTAAAGCCTCAGTGATTCTCCATTGTAATCATCTTTCATCTTTTATCAATAATAACATATACTTATAAAGTTTACCAGATTTTTTACACTAAATTCCTTCACTTTTCTCCTCTCTTGCCCTTGTAGATGACTTATCCTCCTTCTTAACTCTCCTTAGCTCTATTTCTTAACCTCTGTCTGCAAAAATGAGGAAAAAAAATCAAAATTGCATGTTAAACGGTCGTTGTTTTTTGGGCCGACGATTTTTTCTTATTAGATCACGATTTTTTCAAAATAAAAAAAATCGCCAAAAAAATCCGCGATTAAATCGACCGAGCGAAAAAAATTGCAATTTAATTGCAATGTTCACTTCACTAGATTTTTGTGCCAGAAGGCAGCAGAAGACTCCCTTGAAATTCGTGTTGCCTATAGCGGACTATCCCAAAATTCATGCTGCGAATTTCAGGCCAGAACAACGTTGCCTCCTCCCTTGAAATTCGTGTTGAGGTTTGCTGTTGTCCTCCTCAATTTTTGTGATGTTGCCTCCTAGAAATTCGTGTTGCTAGTACAATCCTCTCCTAGAAATTTGAGCCCCTTTCTCCAGTTGCAATCTCCTCCTCTCCTTGAAGTTTTTTCCTCTCTTCTTCTCTCCTCGTGCTCTCTCAAGTGTGAAGTGAAGAATGAGTTTCCCTTTTCCTCTTTTGCTCCTTGGAAAAGATTGAATCCCTAAACCTAGGATCCAATGGCTGAGATTTCATCCTCAAATCTCAAGATGTGTTGTTGAGATCAATTCTCCCAAATGACCCCCCTCATACATTGGCCCCATCACTTAAAAGTCTCCTAGTACCTTTTCCAAGTTGTGTCCCTTTTTAATTTCTCTCATAAAGTGATTTTTCACCTCACTTTAATATTAGAAAAGTACACTTAGTACTTTTAACATAAAGTCATTTTATAAGGTACAAGTGCCTTTAATATTAGAAAAAGAACATGGTACAACACTTCTAAGTACTTTCCCTCCATGGCATTAATATAACTCATAAATGTCACCAAGACAAAATCCATTGATGTGCTCACTAGGCTAAAAGGGATAAAAGCCTAGTAACACCTCTCCTTGGTACTATTTTCAACACTCCCTCTTACCGAGGAAGGTATTGCTCACCACTCCCATCCTCTCGCTAAAAAAATACATGCTTGAACCTTGGTAATAATTTGGTGAGATTGTCTACTACATGTTCATTAGTGGACATATACTCAAGCTTCACAACCCCTCGCTAAACCCAGTCTCTGATGAAATGGTATCTGGTCTCTATATGCTTTGACCTATCATGAAATACTGGATTCTCAGAGAGTTTGATACAACTCTGATTATCACAGTAAATCGTAGTTGGTCTCAACATTTGACCAAATAAACCAAAAAGCATCTTGTGAAGCCACAATGCCTCGCACCTTGCCTGACTAGCTTCCATATACTCCGCCTCTACGTTGCTCAATGCCATTGAATTTTGTTTTCTGCTAAACCATGACGCAACTGTTGAGCCCAACGAGAAACAACACTCAAAAGTACTATTTTGGTCACTAGCACTGTCAGCCCAATTTGAGTCTGTGCAACCGATCAATCTAACTCCATCACACCTGACATGGTCCAGACCATAATCTATTGTGCCCTGTAAGTACCTCAACACATGTTTTGCAGCGACCCAGTGTACTCCCGGGCTCCATCATAAACTAACTCAATGTGTTCACTGCAAACAAATATCTGGTCTAGTGTTGACCAGATACGTTGCTCAATGCCATTGACTTTTGTTTCCTGCTGAACCATGACGCAACTGTTGAGCCCAACAAGAAACAACACTCGAAAGTACTCTTCTGGTCACTAGCACTGTCAGCCCAATTTGAGTCTGTGCAACCGATCAATCTAACTCCATCACACCTTACATGGTCCAGACCATAATCTATTATGCCCTATAAGTACCTCAACACATGTTTTGCAACGACCCAGTGTACTCCTGGGCTCCATCATAAACTAACTCAATGTGTTCACTGCAAAACAAATATCTGGTCTAGTGTTGACCAGATACATCAATGAATCGATCAATTGTCGATACAAAGTGGGGTTCACCAACTCAGAATCTAAAGCATGCAACTTCTTCCAGTTGATGATCATAAGAATAGCCATAGATATGCAACCCTCCATACAAAATCTCCTCAATATATCACCTACATACCTGCCCTAGCCCACGAAGGTATGCCCACCCTCCTGCCAAACCTCCAACCCCATAAAATAATGCATCAACCCCATATCGATCATATCAAACTCTGAAGCAAGATCTCTCTTGCAGTGTTGGATGAGTTTTTCCTCCCCTATAATAAACAAGTCATCCACATACAGAACCAGAATGAGTGAATTGTCACCTACCATGATAAATTATAGGTTTGGATCTACATTACTCTTTTGGAAACCCATCTACTGCAAGTAGGCATCTATCCTCTCGTACCATTCCCTTGATGCTTGCTTCAGTCCATACAAGGCTTTTTTAAGCCTAAACACATGAGACTCCCTCCCATGCAAATCAAAGCCCTCAAGCTGCTCAATGTACACCTCCTCCTATATAGCACCATTGAGAAAGGAGGTCTTCATGTCCATCTGGTGGATCCTCCATCCCATCTCAGTTGCTATAGATATCATTGCTCTAATGGAAGTATAATGAGCAACCGGTGCAAAGTTCTCCTCACAGTCAACTCCCTCTACCTGTGAGAACCCTTGTGCCACAAATCGAGCTTTGAACCTCTCCACACTGCCATTTGTAGGATGTTTGATCATGTAGAGCCACTTGGAAGTCATCGCTAACTTCCCCTCAGGACGTGGCACTACCTCCCAAACATCATTCTTCGTGATAGAGGCATACTCCACTATGGCATCCCTCCAGATCTGCTGACTGGTGGACTCCTAAAAACTAGTTGGCTTTGTCTCCACAACATCTGCCACAAAGCCACCCAACCTCTATGGTGGTCTGCTCTCCCTCACTGACTACTTGGGTCTCCCCACTGCCTCTTGAGCCTCCTTCAGGGTCTCCTAAAGCCATTTTGGCTTCCTCTTCCCTGTAGTAGTCTCCTATCGTGGTATGGGAAAATCCTCAACTGGTGCCTTTCCTCCTAGCGAGGAAGGCTCTGTTATAACCAATGGAGATCTTGGACTCTGAGATATTGTGCCTAATGAGCCTGCACCACGTGATCCTGAACTAGGCGAAACTGTACTATGTGAAATTGTCACCCTTGAAGAAGGTGAACCCGTTGATCCTGATGCACCACCGATGCCCCTAAACCCTATAGTGTGGCCCCTTGTTGAGGATCTTGCTGCTCTACCTAATCAACCTCTCGAGACCTCCTCAAAGCCCTCTCCTCCTCTAATATCACATTCCGCCACAAGACAATCTTCCTTTGTGCGGGAAGATATATATGGTAGGCTTTGCTACTCCCACTGTAACCCACTAGGATACCCTTCTTTGCAGTGGGTTCCAACTTCGTCCTCTTCTCCTCAAGGACGTGTGAATATGTAAGGCACCCAAATATCTTAATGTGCCCAACTTTTGGCTTCTTGTTGGTAAACACCTCAGGAGTCTTGTTCCCCAAGACTATAAAACATTGTTACACGCCTCGACCCACAAGAAGAAATGTAACCTCTGATCATGCAACATCGCTCTAGTTGCACCCACAATGGTCTTCTTCTTCCTCTCTGCCACCCCATTCTACTGAGGGTTGTAAGGCACCCTCTTGATATTAGCACTCCCACAAAACTCCTTCATCTCTGTGGAGGTATACTTGCCCCCAATGTCTAATCTCAACACTTTGATTTTCCTCCCTCTCTGGTTCCCCAGAAGAGCCTTAAACTTTTGGAACCTCTGGCAAACCTCATCCTTGGTCTTCAGGAAGCAAATCTAGGTCTTCCTGGAGTGGTCATCAATGAAAGTCACATAATACTCACATCCACTCAATGAAACATGAGACATGGGACCACATACATCAGAATGAATCAAATCAAGGATACCTGCAGCTCTGTTGTCACCGATCGAGAAAGGTGTCTTGGCATACTTTCCCAAAGCACACCCCCCCTTGCACACTTCATGATGCTTTGTGTTGAAGACAAGAAAACCTATAACCATCTCCCTCAACATCCTGAAAGCTCCATGGTGCAAGTGGGCCATCTTCCTGTGCCATAGCTCAACCAATTCAATGCTACTGGTCTGCACTACCATAGCCCTAATAAGCTGAAACATAAGTCGTCATAGTCTCCCATTACGAGCTCCAATCACACGAGAAGACTCAATACTAGATCCTCTGAGATATATCAACACTTGTCCCTTTCAAAATAGTACCTCAAAACCCCTGTCCTCCAAGCTAGAGACTGATATCAAACTCTTCTTCAACCCTGGAACATAAAGAACATTTGTCACCTTCAGAGGAGGTAATGACTCCCTCCGAAATGAAGTTGTCTCCACTCCTACTGCTTTGACTTCGGGGTTGTCTCCAAGCACAACCTCCAAGTCAACATCAATGTCTAAAAGGCTCGTGAAGTGCTCTCTAACTCTGCTCATATGGCAGGATGCTCCATTGTCAATGAACCATGCACGGGAAGATGTAACATGAGTGGCTAGACTCACCACCAAAGCACACTCTGAATCAAATGTAGCTACAAAATCATCCACCCCAACTGAAGCTGCAACTCCCTGTTTCTTCTTACCCTTCTTGTTGGGACACTATAAAGCATAGTGACCCATCTTCCCACAAGCAAAGCATTTCAATTTTCACATGTCCTTCTCCTTAGTTTTTTGCTTCCCCTTCTCCTACTTTGCTCCACTAGAAGACCCCTTCTTGACCACCTTCTTCTTCTTGCCCTTTGCCGCAAGAGCAACATTCTCCTCTTCACCTCCCCCACCACTCTTACTGCTCCCTTTTGCACTCTTCCTAGTCTCCTCCTGGATGAAATCATCCCACATCCTCCTCCAACTAGGAAAATGCTCTCTGGCCACCAAGCCATGGATAAAACCATCCCATTTCTTGATGAAACCATCTAAGGCAATCCTAACCAACTATTCTTCTAGAATAGCCTCTCCAATGGTAGTTAACTCATCCTCCACTTATGAGACCCTAGTGAGATATGAGGTGACACTATCGATCTTGTCATCTTGGTGTTGTGTAGCTTTTGTCTCAACACCATCTTCCTGTTCTCATTACAACTATGGTGTAAGAGACCAAGGACTCCCACATCTGATAGGAATATCTCATTCTTGACACATGAGGGAATAAATGGTCCTTGATGGCATCTACAAGGATCCTCTTTGCCTGTACATTCTTCTTGTTGAACTCCACCAACTCAGTTGGATCAGTGGGTGCTTGTACAGTTGCTTCAACAACATCCAACACTTCAACTTCCTCCAGTAAAAGCATGATTCTCTCTTTCCATGGACCAAAATTTTCAGACCCTACCAATTTGTCCTCTACTCTCAACCTTGTTTCCATGACCCCACAACCAACAATTTGGAGCAAATCTGTGAGTTATAACCTTCCTTCCTCTGAATTGCTAAGTCTTTGGGTTTCTGACAAAGTTTCAAAGGTTTTTGGTTCACTAATTGCAGAATTTAATGCTTGCTTCCCTCTTTATCAGTTGTATAAAATTTGAGATCTGAGCCTTCAAACTTTCTCTCATACCATGTAGAAAATTAATGCCCTGCAACCTTGACCCAGTTTACAATTTTGCATGTGTTTATTCAGGCCCAACCCACATGTTTTGACATGCTCATATAAATTTCAGAATGCATTTATTGCAAACATAAAGAATGCTTCTACTCTTTCACTTTCCTAACAATTGATAATTAATGCAAAATTAAATGCAAGCATTCACACGTATGAGACACTTATTTTTGGTCAATTTGACCCTGGAAAAACCCCACAGCCTCTTAAGGAAAACCAGTATTCAAGGAGGATTTTATTGCTTGAGAAGTTGTTAGTACATAAAAATCACAGTACTTATCTCCCTTTTGCTGTAGCATTAAATGCACACATTCTGGAAATTTGTGCCCATTGAAATTTCAGATTTCCACCAAAAAATTATGCCTAGAAATTCAGCATTTGCTTGCTATGAAGCTCTTTGAATTTTGTGCCAAGAAATTGCCTTGAAACAACGTTGAATACTGCCTCGATTTTTGTGCCCAATGCTGAATGTATTGCCTCGATTTTCATGCCAAAATGCATCAAAACACTCCCTCTAAATTGTGCTGCATATAGCAAATTGTCCCAAAATTCATGCCTCGAATTTCGGTCCAGAACAACACTGCCTCCTCCCTCAAAATTTGTGCCTGTTGCCCTTGAAATTCATGTTGAGGTTTGTTGTTGTTTTCCTCGATTTTTGTGTTGTTGCCTCCTTGAAATTAGCACTGCTAGTACAATCCTCTCCTAGAAATTTGAGCCCCTTTTTCCAACTGCAATCTCCTCCCCTCGAATTTTTCTCCTTTCTTCTCCTCACCTCATGCTCTCTCAAGTGTGAAGTGAAGGATGAGTTTCCCTTTTCCTCTTTTGTCTCCTTGGAAAAGATTGAATCCCTAAACCTAGGATCCAATGGTTGAGATTTCATCCTCAAATCTCAAGATGTGTGGTTGAGATCAATTCTCCCAAATGACCCCCTCATACATTGGCCCCATCACTTAAAAGTTCCAAGTACCTTTTTCAAGTTGTGTACCTTTTTAATTTCTCTCATAAAGTGATTTTCCCCTCACTTTAATATTAAAAAAGTACACTTAGTACTTTTAACATAAAGTCACTTAGTACAAGTGACTTTAATATTTAAAAAAGTACATGGTACAACACTTCTAAGTACATTTTCCTTCCATGACATTAATATAACTCATAAATGTCACCAAGACAAAAGCCATTAATGTGCTCACTAGGCTAAAAGGGATAAAAGCCTAGTAACACCTCTCCTTGGTACTATTTTCAACATATTATGTGCCACAAAAAGGTCATATGTGCTTGATGTAATAGCCTAAAAGGCTAACAGACCTCCTAAGGGCGCAATAAGAAGTTCATGACTAGGCCTAGAGAGACCTATAATCTTGGCCTTCAAAAATTCAAATGTTTGTTCAAGATTTGCAAAGGTTTTGTGATTCATAAGGAAATGCATTTCAAGTTAATCTCCACAAAAAAAGATGAATTTTCAAATAAATTTTTAAAACTCTTCAAGAAAATCAATCTTATGAAAAATATTTTGAAATTTAATTTAAAATAAAACCACTAAGAAAAAAAATCAAATAACTGTATTACAAAAATAAGTACAATACAAGGGTTAATAGATCTATTTACAAAATGAAAAATAAAATACAAGGGCCCAAAATTTATTTGCAAATTATTCACAATATCTAGAAATAAAATTACAATCTCTAATTAGCAAATAAATACTTTCCTAACACAAATTAATTTTGAAAATAAGATAGATGAGTTAGAGAAATAATTGTTTTACTGGCTAAATCCTCCTGCAAAGAAATCGTTAAATCAAGACTTGGAGCCAAACAAGCATGTAGTCCCCTCACAGTCTGTGTACTTGGGGTTTCCAAGGGTTGGAGCAACCTATAGCTCAATGCACTTCGAAAGATAGATTATTAGAGCAAGAGGGATTCGATTCATACAAATCCCCAATATATCTAGAGATATCTACTAGATCTCGCTAGGTTCAATGTGCTTCCTCTAGCCCAACACCTAAAACAAGATACCTGTGCTAATAGATGTTCCTACTAAGAACCATAACAACCTAGTGCTAATCCTACCTGTGCTAATTGAAATAAGAACCATAACATATAGTAGCTCAAAGCATATAACAAAAACTCATTCAGCACATACCACAAATAAACAAGCGAGAGACACCTTGAATTGAACCCCAAATACTTTTTATTAAGTTCAAAAAAATTCAGCAAAGCTTAGCTCAGTACATCAAAAGATTTTCTATGGGTACATGATGATCAATGAGGAGCTCAAAAGCTTCCTTATATAGATAACGAGAGGATCAAACCCCTCCAAGTGCAAAATAACAACTAGTTTCCTTGATCCCTATCAAAATAACCTCATCTATTAATCTCGCTTGAAAATAAATTGATCTCGTTCATTAAGGGAAAATCCTTAATTTTGAGGAAAAAATCGAATTTCTCTTAAAATCCCTTTTTACATAGTCCAAAAAATAATATTTTGGACTTTTTCCCTCAAAAAATCCACTTTGACTTAACTACCAAGGTCCACCGGGTCAAATTTTCTTTAAAAATCCACTTTTCCTTTGGTGGAAAAGCCTCTCAAAATTTAATTATTTTTTGACCCATGAATTTTTTATGGTTTTTCACTTGGAGAGAATTCAATTTCTCTCAAACTGATATTTTGGCTCAAATTTAATTAATTTTCTGGCTAATTATTTTCCTTTTTATTTTTTCCAGAAAAATTAATTAAAAGACTCAACAGGGGATTAATTATTTTTTCCACCCTCAAATACTTTAGCCATGGTGTCTAATTATGAGTAACCATGCACTAAAACATTTTTTACAAGATAATACAATTTAATTCAACCCTTAGAAGGGAAAATACATATTTGATATAAACCCTCAAGACATTACCCAATTTTGTGACAATATACATGATCTAGTATGAAAAATACATAGACTCAATAAACACTAGGACTCACCTAAGACATTGTCAATGAATTCCACCCTAGCTTTGGGGTATATCTAGGAGAAAAACTTTGTCGATTATCCGTGTTTACAAACACATATAATTTGGGGAGGTTAAAAAACTCCCTAGGATGAAATCCTTTGACAAATATCATAGGCTTCCCTAGGTGTTGTTACATGGCTTAATAGTCATACTAGAATCATTTACAATAATTTTGCAGAATTGGCTTTACAATGATGAAAATGATGTTGAATGATGACAATGATCTTCGGAGATAATTTATCCATTTCTTTGTACCTTGCTTCTTGGACTGTTGACACTAGTGTGGTCAACAAAACCCATGCACCCTCAAGTCAATTTCTCATTGTTCAAGATGTATATTACATGGTCCCAAGCTTGCAAGGCTAAATGCTCTCATCCATGTACCTAATGCTTCTCCTAGGTAGGTACTATTGAGAAATCTAGGGCAATAATATGAGGATAATTTCTCTTATTATGATGATTGCTTGTGAAGACTTTTTATTTTTCTTGATTAGGTTCTTCTTTAGCTAGATTATTATTGTGTTCTCTACATCAAACAACTACCGAAACACAATAAAAAATGAGACAAAGTAAACAAGATATAGGCTATCAGCCAAAGCCAAAACCTCTCCAACTTGAAAGGAAAACCTACCATAATTATTTCTCTTCTTATAGACGTTTAATTGACAAATTCCAAAACCTTTGACTCTTGACTAAGAACCCTCCAAGACCAAGTCAATTCCTCTCCCTGATGTGCTTCTCTTTCAACAAAGTGAACATTAGTCAAACTTGCTTTCTAGTGGTAACAGCTTCTCCTTCAACCTCTTTTTCGGACCCACAACTTTCTGACTATAATTCAACCTTACTACAGAAACCCTAGGTCACATGTGAGAGTGCGATTATGGAGAAGAACTCCTCCTTTCTTCTTCGCTTGCCTTGGGATTGTCTTCTTGTATTTTCAACTTGCAAGAGAGATATTTTACATGCTATGTTTTGACTTCTTTGAGGTTTGCAATTCGGTCTTTTTGCAAGAGATGGATTCCCTAATTTACCTCACACTTGTGGAGGAATATTGCCCAAAACATAACAGAATTATTTTGATTTGCTTCTTCTCTTGGATCTCCTTTCCTTCACTCTTTTTAGGTCTTCTTTCTTGCCCTTTTATCGAACTTCTTGTTGCATGATGGTCGAGTACTTGAATGAGGCCGAGTGCTCCTTTATATAGGCTTCTCAACCTGTCCAATAGGTCAACATGTCCTTCTAGATAGGCTGACTTGTATTTAGCACTTTGACGGGGTCTTGGAGGGTCTTTTCACTCTAGATTTGACTCAAATAAATCCTCTTTTACAATATGTAACATGCCCAAATTGGTCTTCAATACATGACAATGACTCAATGACCAATTCTAAGAGCTCACAATGGGAGCTTGACCTAAAAATAAATTTTTCTTTGAGCATGAACCCATGCCTTTGTTGAGATTTTAGGGTGTTGGGGTAGCACCGGATGTGCTCTAGCTCCCAAACTTTGTGGGGTGTTTGGGAGCTAGAGTACATAAGATCTCCAAGACTCAGAAAGCATTTGAAGAAATTACATCTGGTTTAAGAGATATTTAATTACTTAATCTTTTTAATTAAGAACCCTAAGGTTAACTTGGGAAAATTAAAAGATTAAAGTTAATTAAATTAAACATGTGATGAGAATGACTTAAGTGACATGGATCAAGCAGCTTCTAATCTTAGCCATCGATTACAGATTAGATCACGGTCGCTGAAGAATCAACGAGAAAAGTTTAAGAGAAGGGCTTGGGGTCAGTTGGAGAACACACACTGGCAGAGCACTGAAGCTAAGCTGAAATTCTAGGGCGTGGTTTGCTAAGAATTTCAGAAGTGTTTTAGCTACAGCGAGGGGCAGAATATGCAAGGGGAATGGTGTAGTCCCAGGCCAAGAGTACAACAAGGGCAGAGAAGCAGCAGACCAGGGCAGCGCAGAGGGAGCAACTACGCAGTTCAGCTGAGAGCCCAGTAGGGGCAGCGTAGTGGCACCAAGAGCCACGCAGAGCTAATGCAGGCCTAGAAAGGGCAGCGCAGAGGCAATAGGAGGTACGGAAGGCTGACGCAGGCCCAGTCAGGGCAACGCGGGGGTAGCATAACCCCAGCTAGGGTGACGCAGGCCCTTCCTGAGCAGCGCAGAGGCTGATAGAAGCTAGGAGGGTTGACACAGTAGGCTTCAGAGTAGCGTTGGGGTTTCTAGAGGCCAGAAAGGGCTGAGTTCTATAAATCCCGTTTGAGGGTGTGAATCAGTCAGTTTTTCTGTCTCCGGAAAAGAGGTATTACTACAAATTTATTTCTCTGCTGGGTTAACCAGTTTTGGTGCCTAGGATTGTTGTACTTAGCATCTGCTTAATAATAAAAACCCTCCAGAAGCTAGCAGAACCGGTTTTCCCTCATTGGGTTTTTCTGGGGACATTTGTCCAGAAAATCCTTGTGTGTCACTTTGTCTTTGAGGATGTTATTCAGTTGTGATCTGCATGTGTAGGCTGTTAATGCTAAAGTTTTCAGATTAATAACTTATGTAAGTAGGAGAAGTAAATCAAGAATTTAACTGTAGGGTTTCTGTAATTTAGATTCAGAAATTTTCACATGGTATCAGAGCGATTGCAGATCAAGCTGGATCTCCAGCAAGACGGCTGAAGAAATCTGTGTTGCAAAAAGCAGCAGCAACAGCATAGAAGCTAGAAGGTCCAGTGCAGCACCCGAAGGACGCAAAAGCAACTAGAGCCACGCAAGGGATGATGCAGTCCTAACTGGGTGACATAGAGGAAGCGCAGTGCCTTCCAGAGTGACATAGAAGCAGCCTGCACTACGCAGTCGCCGCACTGAGCCAATCTGCTCACGCAGAGGCCAGCCAGGGTGACATAGTCCAGAATTTGATTATTGTGCAGAGTGCCATAAACCGAAAGCTGAGCTGCAAACCTTCAACAGTTGCTGGTGGGGTGAAGATTCTGCTGATGCAAAATTAAGCCTAAACTAAGTAGACGAAGAGCGGGAGGAGAACAACTTCTCAAAAGATTTCATTGCCAAAGAAATTTGAAGATCGATCACAGGGTGATCAAAGAGAGTTGATCATTGTGTTTTGGCAGACTTCCAAGGGAGGAAGTCAGTTGTTAGAGGGAGTAGAAGGTGCCTTTCTCGCAAAGGACCCTAGATCTGAGTCTTTAGCATAGAGAGGAGGATCAGTTCCGACAAATTTCTGAGTAGATGGTGCCACAAGAACTACGTAATCAGGATAGGTTGGAAATCCTATCCAACTTTGTTATCTAGAAGGCCAGAATCCTGGTCGTCCTGAAGGCATATGACATAAGGGAGAATGCAGAGAAAGTCTTGGCTACGCCAACCAATGCAAAACGCTTGGAGAAGCACAATGAAGTAGCGGCACATGCCAAGCGCCTCATTATGTATGGGGTCAAAGATCATGTGGTACCACACATAGCCGAGAAGACGACGACTCATGAGATGTGGGAAGCTTTAACCACATTGTATCAAGGGAGGTTCGTCCAGAGAAAGATGCTCCTGGAGAACCAGTTGAGGTTATTCATGATGACCAAGGGAGAGGAAATCGATCCTTTCCTATCCAGACTGCAATCGATCCGGGATTAGCTGACTGGCATGGGGGTGAAGGTGGATGATGATGTCATGGTGAGGACCGCTCTAAATGCCGTCACAGAGGACTGGGAAACGTTTGTCCAAAGTCTCTTGGGCAGAGTGGATGTTCCTAACTAGGACAATATGTGGGCAATCCTTCGACAAGAGGAGATCCGCCGAATCACCAAGAGGCAGTACAGCACCGAAGCAGGAAAGGTGAGGAAGGAGGAAGAGGAAGATGCAACCCTGGCATCAAAGAGGCAACAAGGGAAAAAGAAGTGTGATATGTCAAAGATCAAATGTTTCCAGTGTGGCGAACTTAGACATTTCACTAGCAATTGTCCTCAGAAGAAGAAGGACAAGGAAGCTTCTAGTTCCAAGGCTGTTGTAGCATACGATGGCTCTGATGATGACATAGCCATGAGCGCTCATGAACCACGAAAGTGGGGCGATATTGATCTGTAGAGCAGCTACAGAGTGGTGGCGAGATCCTTGAGTAGCCCAACTCTTGGATCACATCCGTGCTACGAGAGCTTTAAGATAGTAGCAAGGAATGACTGGAGCAATGGGTGCAAAGATCACGGATGAAGCAAAGGTAGAGGCTGAAGAGCTGAAGAGGGAGTAACGCAGTGCAGATGCGACAGAAGTGTAGAGGAAACGCAGAGGAGGTCTGCTTATGCAGTGCAAAGCTGCAGTAGCGCAAAGGCTTCGGGAGGACACCGCAGAGCAGCAATCTGCAGAGATTCAGTGATTAGATGCAGCCCTATTGACTTGTCTGTCATTGGGCATGGGTCCGTCACTTGCTTACTCTCAGCAACTGAGTTGCAGTGCAGCAGTTAGCAGTGGCAGTGCTATGAGCAGCACGATGCAACAATTTGAGAGGGAGCTGCAGTACAGATGTAGCAGTGGCAGTGGCAGCGTCATGGGCGACAATACAGAAGAGCAGTAGTAGCGCAATGATGAAGGGCAGCAGGCCAAGGATCAACGCAAAGACCAACACCAGAGATCAGTGCAATACTTCAAAGCGAAGTGTATTGCTAGAGCACATTCCTCGCTAAGAGGGAGTGTTGATATTTTAGGGTGTTGGGGTAGCATCAGATGTGCTCTAGCTCCCAAACTTTGTGGAGGGACTAGAGTACACAAGATCTCCAAGACCCAGAAAGCGTTTGAAGAAATTCCAACTAGTTTAAGAGATATTTAATTAATTAATATTTTTAATTAAGGACCCTAAGTCTAACTTAGGAAAATTAAGAGGAAAATTAAAAGATTAAAGTAATTAAATTAAACGTGTGATGAGAATGACTTAAGTCACGTGGATCAAGCGGCTTCTAATATTAGTCATCGATTAGAGATTAGATCACGATCATTGAAGTCCAACGAGAAAAGTATAAGAGAAGGGCTTGGGGTCAGTTGGAGACCACACACTAGCAAAGCACTGAAGCTAAGCTGAAATTCTAGGGCGTTGTTTGCTAATAATTTCATAAGTGTTTCAGCTGCAGCGAGGGGCAGTATTGGCTAGGGGGGTGGTGTAGTCCCAGGCCAAGAGTACAACAAGGGCAGAGAAGCAGCAGACCAGGGCAGCACACAGGCAATGGCTATGCAGTTCAGCTGAGAGCCCAACAGGGGCAGTGAAGAGGCATCAGGAGCCACGCAGGGTTGACGCAGCACAGAGGCAGCAGGAGGCAGGGAAGGCTGACGCAAGCCCAGTCAGGGCAGCACAGGGACAACATAACCCCAGCTAGGGTGACGCGGACGCTTCCTGAGCAGCACAGAGGCTGACGCAGTAGGCTTCAGAGTAGTGTAGGGGTTTCTAGGCCGGAAAGGGTTGAATTCTGTAAATCCTGTTTGAGGGTGTGAATCAGTGAGTTTTTCTGTCTCCAGAATAGAGGCATTGCTACAAATTTATTTCTTTATCGGGTTAACCAGTATTGGCGCCTAGGATTGTTGTACTTAGAATCTGCTTAATAATAAAAACCCTCCAAAAGTTAGCAGCACCGGTTTTCCCGCATTGGGTTTTTCCAGGGACATTTTTCCATAAAATCCTTGTGTGTCACTTTGTCTTTGAGCATGTTATTCAGTTGTGATCTGCATGTATAGGTTGTTAATGTATTTACTTCGATGTTAATGCCAAAGTTGTCAGATTAATAACTTATGTAAGTAGGAGAAGTAAATCAAGAATTTAACAGTAGGGTTTCTGTAATTTAAATTCAAAAATTTTCATAGCCTCAAGATCAATAATAAGAAATTTATTTTTCTCATTACATTAAATACATAAAATCATTATTACACATGTCATTATGAAGACCGAGCCTAGTTACATATTTCAACACTCCCTCTTAACTAGGGAGGTATTCATAATCCATAAAAGGTACTTGGACATTCTCAATTTGAAGAATTCTCATAAGAAGAGTTGGATTGGTAATCCATCTGTATAGCATCATGTCATCGAGCATTGTCACATAGCAAGGCCTTGACTAACTTTATATATCCACAAGATCAGAGCACAATGTTGGCGAGACCAATGATTTATAGACACCATCAATATTTTCTCTCTCGAAACATACCCCACTCGGGTTCTCTCATAGTACCCTTCACCAAGACTATTCTTATCTTGGATTCCCAATCCTCAAAGAATATTGGTCCTCTCCGACTACTCTTATCTTGGCTGCCCTACCACATCCTCAAAGAATATCATATGCCAGATGCTTACCCAATCCTCCATTCTTTCTTCCCAAGTGAAGACAAGAATGATGTGTCTATCTCTCCCTCTCAATTTAGGGAGGACATATCCATTCCTATGAAGGAAGGTACCCATCCCTATAAAAGGAATGTACCCAAGCTCTCTCTTATCTAGGGACTTGACCAAGCTCCCTCTTATCCAAGGACTTTCTTCCAGCAGCTCTTATTGGTGGAGATCATGGGACAATCAGTTGCTTGAGGAGTTGCCTCTTTCGATGTCATGAATTTCATCTTCTTTGTTATGGAGACTTCATCTTTGGGACTTCTTCATAGGGCACAAACCATCCATCACTTTCATTTATGAATCAGCCATGTCATCCTTTCTTTCATCGGAAAGTGATCCATTAGCCCAAAACTGGCCTTCCTTCATACCTTGCTACGTTCTTCATATCATGCTTCCTTCATGATCTTTCATCCTTCCACATGAATATCAGTTGCAGATGACATCTACAGCGACTCCTTCAGTAGCCCTGTATTAGCTCGTCCAGATATTGTTAAAAAATAAAAAATGAACATTAAATCAAAAATTACCTTTTGTGATGGCCCTTCATCATGACATCTACTTGCTCCACCATCAACATCCTACATTCATATTAACATATCTCCAAGATATTCATTTTTCAAGGGTCTTCTTTTTTTTTCAGACTTTTTTCAAGGGCTTCATATATTTCCCATGGAGATATCACAGTCAATCCTTCTAGTCATTGGATGTTGATTGTCTTCTCCATAGTTGCATCTTTCATGATCTCTTCTTTCCTCTTTATTCACATATTACTTCCCAGGAATTCCCAATTATAGTTCCTTCATTTTGTCAACCACCTCATATTCCATATGACAACATATTATTCTGATTTCATCTAGTTAATATGCAACCCATGCCTTTATGCGTCCTTTTAATGAAAGAGGTATTTTCATCTCATCATGCTCATGAGATAGAACATGCATCATTTTTATCTACAACTATATAATGACATGACTTTATTAAATACATGCATACATACCTCATCTATTTCTTTTGTTCATCTAGACTTCCTTCAGCAGCTTCCTTGATTGAAAGTGCTTCAATCATCTTGATCTACTTCATTTCTTTGTCATCATACCATCATTCCATGAATCCCATACAAGGTGGGATTCTCGGTGAGACACTTGCTTTTTCAAGAGGTGAACCTTCTAATGAAGATTCCAATGGAGGATCTTGATTATCCTCATTCTGCAAATGCTCCTTTTCAATGATGTATGCAAAGCTCTATACTAGATGACTTCTTTCTTCCCGTAAGTGCTACTTATGCTTTTAATGAGGTTACCAAGAGCTACTTTCTTCTATTGATGTCTTGTCATAGAATTCTACTTCAGCTTCTTATAACGATATCTTGAGCTCTTGCTTCAATTGTATGCTTCTATGATGCCATCTCCTAACATGATGCATCCTATCATGCTTCTAATGATTCATACCATGATAGCTATATTTTACAAAAGAAAACTTGAAACAAAAATTTGAAAAGAACTAAGTGAGGAAGATTATCTCAATCATAGTAGAGATCCTTGTTGAGATTTTGGGTAGCATCGAATGTGCTTTAGCTTCGAAACTTTGTGGAGGGGCTAGAACACATGAGATCTCCAAGACACAGAAATCGTTTGCAGAAATTCCACCCAGAGCCTAAATTATTCCAATAAGTAATTATTTTAATGGAGACCCTAAGTCTAACTTAGAGAGATTAAATAATTAAAGGGAATTAATTTAAACATGTGGGTGAGAATGTTCTAAGTGACAAGGATCAAGTCTTTTCTAATCTTAGCCTTCGATTAGAGATTAGATCACGGTCGTGATTGTTCAACGAGAAAAGTATTAAAGGAAGGCTTGGGGTCAGTTGCAGAAGACACACAGTGTGGCAACACTTGAGCTAAGTCGAAATTCTGGGGCGCGGTTTGCTGAGAATTTTCGAGTGAGCTTACAGTGCAGCGAGGGGTAGATCGGCAGAGGGATTTCAAATCCGAGCCCGAGAATACAATTGTATAGAGGTAGATCTGTACCTAAGAGGCAACACAGTCCAGGAAGGGTGACACAGAGGCAGCGTAGGTCCAGCAGGGGCGACGCAGACCCAACCAGGCTCACTCAGAGCCAGCACAGAGGCTAACACAGTCACAGGAGGGTGACGCAGGCCAGGAAGGATTGACTCAGAGCCAGAGGCTGCAACGCTGGGGTTTCAGTGGGCCAGAAAGGGCTCCTATTCTGCAGATTAGATAAATTGACGCAACCACACTAAAGGGTGACGCAATGATTGCGTAGGCACTTGTGGGCTTCCTCATTCTCAGCTCGATTAGCCATATTTTCTATCTTCGGAGATAGAGGTACATCTGTTGGGATTTCTCGGTTGGGAAAACCACTACTGGTGCCCTAGTTTGTATTCAGAATTATGCATAATGATAAAACCCTCAAGAGCTGTTGCACTGGTTTTCATGCATTGGGTTTTTCCAGGGACATTTGTCCAGAAAATATTGTGTCCTTTGTCATGTGTGCTTAATTCTTCAGTACTTGATCTTTATGTATGTGTAGGTTGCAATAGTATTTACGTTGATGTTTTACTGAATAATTCAGGAAAATAACTTGTTAATTAAATCAAACAAGTAGGAGAAGTAAATCAGAATATTGCAGTAGGGTTTCTGTAATAAGGATTCAGAAATTTCCACAATCCTTTACTTCCTCCTTGGATTTCTTCTTTTCAGCTTCTTCTACTTCTTCCTCTTTTGTTGTTGTCCTTTTTGAGTTTAGGACAATCTCTCTTGTAGTGCCCATATTCTTGACATCCATTGAACTTTTGCCATACATCAGTGTTTGCCTTTAACTTGGTTTCTTCAATTTTGTATAGTGACCATAAATCATTGAATGGAGTAGCTTCCTTCTTCCCATAAATGCTTGATGTAAAGTTACGCCATTCCTCTGGTAGTGCATTGAGCACTGTAGTAGTCATTTCCTTGTCAGACATTATCTCTCCTAGCTCTTGTAGTTGGCCCCTTATTTCAGCCTCCCTCATAAAGTATGAGGCTATTTCTTCTTCTTTTGATATTTTCATCTTGTAGAGTTCTTGTCATGTTTTTAATTTTGATACATAGGGAATGAGGGGATCCTTAATGGATTCTATGAGAATCCTTTGAGCCCTCACTTCCCCTTTCATGAATTTTGTATGAGCTTAACATGTTCCATAACTTCATTTTCTATGAGATTCAAGTTTGTCCCTTTCTTCCATGCAAGAAAGTTTGAAGCCCCAACCAACTTGTTGCTTTCCTTGCAAAAAAACATTTTGATAAATTTAGATGTAGACATAAGTGTACTTACTTGTGAAGATACCTTTTGATGACAATGTCTTCAATTTGTTGCCTTCTTGATTTTGATGATGATTACAATGCCCTTGTTGTCCTTGGATGAGTGAAATTTAAGATGCTTTGCTTTGTAGATCTTCTTGAATTTTTTAGAAGAGGTAGGGTCTACTGAGGTCTTCTTCCTTGAGCGAGGTTCCCAAGAGTGCTTTGTAGGATCCTTCTTTCAATGAACTAGGGTGTGTAGGTCTTCTTCCTTCAAGATGACGATGTAATCCTTGACCTTGAAGATACCTTCGAGATGATATGATCTTCTTGATGATTTGATGCCTTTGATAATCTTCTAGAACTTTGGTCCTTTGATGATTTTCCCTTCCTTGACTTGTCAACTTAGCTCTGATACCATGTTGAGAAATCTAGGGAAATAGTATGAGAATGATTTCTCTTGTTATGATAACTATCACCTTAGCTCTGATACCATGTTGAGAAATCTATGGCAGTACTATAAGGATAATTTCTCTTATTATGATAACTGCTTGTGAAGACTTTTTATTTTTCTTGATTATGTTCTTCTTTAGCTAAATTATTATTGTGTTTTCTTCATCAAACAACTACCAAAACATAATAAACAATGAGACAAAGGACACAAGAAATAGGAGATCAGCCAGGGCCAAAACCTTTCCAACTTGAGAGGAAAACCTACTAGAATTCTTTCTCTTCTTATAGATCTTCAATTGAGAAATTCCAAGACCTTTGACTCTTGACCAAGACCCCTCCAAGACCAAGCCAATGCCTCTCCTTGATGTGCTTCTCTTTCAACAAAGTAAACTTTAGTCAAACTTGCTTTCTAGTGGTAACAACTTCTCCTTCGACCTCTTTTTTTTTCGGACCTACAACTTTCTGACTACAATTCAGCCTTACTGCAGAAACCCTAGGTCACAAGTGAGAGTGAGATTATGGAGAAACAATCCTCCTTTCTTCTTCGCTTGCCTTGGGATTGTATTCTTATATTTTCGGCTTACAAGAGAGGTCCTTTACATGTTCTTTGAGGTCTGTAATTCGATCTTCTTGCAATAGATGGATGCCCTAATTTATCTCGCACATGTGGAGGAATATTGCCCAAAACAGAACAAAATTATTTTAATTTGCTTCTTCTCTTGGATCTTTTTTCCTTCACTCTTTTTAGGTCTTCTTTCTTGCCCTTTTATCGAACTTCTTGTTGCATGATGATCGAGCACTTGAAGGAGGCCAAGTGCTCCTTTATATAGACTTCTCAACTTGTCCAATAGGTCAACATGTCCTTCTAGATAGGTCGACTGCTCCTTTTGAAGGTTGACTTAATCTTAGCGCTTTGACAAGGTCTCAGAGGGTCTTTTGAATCTAGATTTGACTCAAATAAATTCTCTTTTACAATATGTAACATGCCCAAATGGGTCTTCAATACATGACAATGACTCAATGACCAATCCTAAGAGCTCACAATGGGAGCTTGACCTAAAAATAATTTTTTCCTTGAGCATGAAACGCATGCCTCAAGATCACTAATAAGAAATTTATTTTTCTCATTACATTAAATACATAAAATCATGATTACACATGTCATTATGAAGATTGAACCTAGTTACATATTTCAACAGGTACCTCCCCTAATCAGGCAACCTAATTCCTCCATTTTGTGCACAATGGTTTAATCATGATGCCAATTAGGTAACAACATCCTAGTTAAGTGCATTATGCTAGCAATCTAACCAAGGTCAAGCATCCAACCAAACTAAGCCATCCATATGTCCATGAAGCATCACTAAGGAGCTAGGATACCTAGTACTCCCGTAGCAAGGTAAAAATGCTTTTGGAGTAACCCCAAAAGCTAACAATCTCTGGATAATAGGGAAGAAAGCGGTGATATATTTGGCAGGCTTTGTCTAGAGGAGTTCTTAGAAGGATTGAAATGTAAGTTTGAGGAAAGGATTCAAGAGTAGATCTTGGCATCACTCTGTTAGATAACTAAAAAGTGGAGAGGTAGCTTCTCGAGTCCCAATAAATGCAGTAAAGCTTCTTGTAGGATCAATTTACTATGGTCCACATTAGTGTCCAACAAAACGAGTCTATTGTATTCTAGACACTAGCATTTTCACTCCCCGTGAAGGGGAAGCACTCACCCAAAGCATTGTGTTGAGACCAAAGCTTGTATAGGGTTAACACAGTATGGATATTGTGACTAACACCCACTCCATTACCCACACTTTCACTTTAAATATTATGCAAGTGTTAAGCCATCAATTCACAACCATTATTTATCAAAGGTTTTGGAAACACAAGCTCTCAAGATTGGCCAAGGAGCCAGATCCCTTACTGAGCTAAGGATGGAGAGCATGTCATAAGCTAGTATGTGGTCCCATGAAATGAAACCCAAGTAAGTGTATGCTACAGTAATCTCGATCTCTTCTCCTCAAAAGAAGAAATGGTAGTTGGTAAGAGAAATCTTCAATGTGATGAAGATCACAACCTTGGTTCAACCTAAATTAATTGTAATTCGTCGGGGATCACAAAAGTTGGTTAAGGCATCTATCTATCTTTGTAGATCCTCAAGCAAGGAGACCAAAAGGATTAAATCATCAACAAAATGAAGCATAGATATCAACACATGGTGTAGAATACAATGAGCAGCATCCTAAATGTGCTCCTCAAGAAAATTCTCCAACTCATTGATGTAAATCACAAAGAGAGTTGACAAGAGGGGGCACCCTTACTTATCCCCAATGGTGGTTTGGATGAAATTTGGAAGTTCGTGGGCTATATGGAGATAACCAAGAACTAACTTAGGGAGTCTTGTGATGCAAACTAAGAGGGGCTTTGAAATGCTAATGTTGCAGAGCCCTTGGAACATGATCTCTCTCAAGACTATGTTAAACACCTTTTAAAAGTCAACAAAGTAAGAAAAGACTTTTGAAGAGTGATGACAAACCTCCTCAATAATGGCCCTAAGTGTGATGATATGATTAGTAGTCTTATACACCATATGGGAACCTAGTTGTTCTTTGGCCTTGAGGTGTCTCCAAAACTCATATGAGTGCCATAAATGGAGAATTGTAGCATAGGGTTGGGAGAAGCATGTCCAATCATGATGGTCATATAATTTTTGGATTAGGTTGGCTCCTAATTTGAAAATCAAGTTGATGATATGTTAGGGTCATGCCTAAGGGAAACTTGAGCAAACAATATGATTAAACAAATCAAAATGCGGGAATCAAGAGAGTGAATATTGTGCTAGAGTAACTCAGTGTGGAAGCCTTCCTCATCAATTGCCCTTCTAGTGCTCATAATTCTAACTGCTCTCTTGATGTCATTGTAGGGGAAAATATGATAGTGGGAATGGGGGTTGGAAGAGGTGATATAGATAGGGGTCCACAAGAGCATTAGAAAGGGAGACAATGTGAGAGAACATGGATATGGGATCTAAGTCAAGGGGGAGAGTGTTATGCCTAGGGAAAATGGTGTGCCATCTAGATATGAGATACTCTTATGGTGTGGTCTCTTGTGAGTGGCATAGTATGCAAGTCCTATCAAGGTGTGGGATGTGGTGATTAGTCCAAACTTGAATTCAATGGGAGCCTACTCAAAACTATCTAAGAGGGATCCCAATGGCATGCATCCAATATTTACATGTATACATAGGTTTGACAATGGGATCACCTCATAGTTGCATGAAATGTTTGGAATATAAGTCATCCTAGGACTGAGGCCCTTGAGGGGTGCAAACCAAGTGATTGGCATATACTACTTATAGGTACGCTCTTTATTTTCCTAGTTCTTATCCTACTTAGATGGTAGGAGGTGATGTAGAGTGTTTAAAGAGAACTTGTAAGGGGGAAGGTGATGAGGGAAGATGGTCACCAATTGAAGTAACTTGGAAGGTTTTGAAAACCAACAATGTATACATGTATGAGAGCCTCAAGAGGCAATAGCCTCAAATGAGCATAGAGCAAGGTATGGGTATTGATCTATACTAGGAGTAGAGTCACCAAGAGTTTGAACTCTGTGAAAGAAACAAACAAATTTGAGGAAGACAAAACAAGACCTTTCCTTTGTTTCCCATGTGCTAGCCACAAATGTTGCTAGATATTGTGCATAAAGGTTTAAGGCATCTTAGAAAGTAGGAGGACCTATTTTTTACAATTAATGGTGAAACTAAAGTTCAAGCTATTACATCAAACGATAAGTTGATAAGCACTATATACATTGTCAAATTTTTGGTCAATGTCTCTCTCAACCACAATGATTTCATAATGATGGAAACCACCTTCCTTGAAAATATTATATTATTAGTTGAACCTCGGGACCAAGCTCTATATTGCATCTCTTTTACTATATCATCTACCATAGACTCTTTTTTTAGATCCATGTTGTATGTATGACATTCCTTTTGCGTGAGGAATCCATTTTCTAGCATTCATGGTGAAAGTGAACATTTGTACATTAAACAAGAATACCATTTGTTATTGACTCATGATAGAAGTTGAACTTTGACATTGATCTTTGTACTTATGTTGAGGACAAAGCATCTTATATAAAGATAACATGTAATGTAATTAACTCAAGGGGTGTAGATTGATTGGTTTGTTCAGGGTTTAGTCCCCATTAGGTCCTAAGTTTATATCCCATGGGGAGTGGTTGAGGGTGGAAGCTAATTGTGGGGGTTACATTGTCCTAAAGAGCATCCAAGCTCAACTAAGACTCGCACAATCCTAATGACAACATTTTGTGTTTGGACAAATCATTTTTCCATCCAACAATTGAATTGACCTCAACTTAGATACAACTTAATAATTACAATTTTTGAAGTGAAACTAATTAATGATATTCAATGTGTATCATGAAGCTAATTATTGATAATTCTTGTGTATCATGATTATTTAGTTAATAAGTGTAACCCCATACAATACAATAATTATCGCACATATGTTGTACCATCATTCTTCCTATCAAATTATATGTATTTTTATTGGTTTTTTTTGTCAGGCAATGTGAGTCCTGAGATGACTGGCACGTGGACACCTAACCTGTGGCTTGAGTTGTTGAGAAATGAGAGCATTTAATTCAATTTCTCTTTCATGATAATTACTTGTGATTTCATTATGCTTCTGTTACTTAGATCTTATCATTATTAGATTATTACGTTCTTCATCAAGTCAATTATCAAATGTACAAGAGACACAAATATTTACGCTTTCAAGACAGGGCCAAAACCTCTCCCTCTTGGAGAGGAAAACCCAATAATCATTCTTATTATAGACCTTCAATTGACAAGTACCATGACCATGACACAGACCTTTGACTTCAGTATGCCTCCAAGACCTTGTCAGTACTCTTCTAGGCTCCTTATGATGATCTTCTCTTTTCTGCACTTTTCTACATTGCTTTGCACCAGGACTAGGAAAGCTCGGTTCCTAGTGATCTTCCTTTCTACACTTCCTTGAATTGTCCTTGGCCTCCTAGAGTTTCCTTCTTAGACCCTTCTTCATACACACTAGATGTCCAATGTTAAGGTCTCTTTCTTGATGTATAAACCTTTCTTCTTATAATGTATATCTTTGACCTCTTCCTGAAGTATCTTTCTCTTCAATAGTTTCTTGCTCTTTTGTCCAAGAGTCTCCTCCCTTCGGTTTTCCTTCAGCTCCCTTATGTCCTTAATGATTGCCCTAAACCAAACTGCAATAACCCGGAAACAGTCTTCGGCCTCCACTATAATTGCAGAGGTAGGAGTGCAGCCCTAGTCCGAATACGAGAGACCCTTACACTCTGTTATATAGTCTTCTTCTTCCTTGTGTTAACCCTTGATTCTTCGCTGCAAAATCCTTGAAATTCCTTGTTGTGATCCACATTATTATTTCAAAGGTATCCGAGTTGCTTGGTTGGATATGAGGCCGCAGTCCAGGCTATACCCATCCTTTAGGCGGACATGACTCGCTGAGGGTGAGCCAACTTCTTCAAGGGTGTAGGCTAACTTCTTCAAGGAGATCTTTCCATCATATCTGAGCTAATTTTCTTGGAGCGTTTAGACAAGGTCTTGGAGCATATTTTACATCAATAATTGTCCTCTACAAGTGTAAAACCACTTCATATACATGACTCTAAATTATACATTTATGACAAGATGACAAACCCCTAAAGACAAGAAGAAGAAGTCTTTGACCTATAATAAAAACTCCTTGCTCATACAAAATATATTTTATTATCTTTGTCTTCTTCATTACATAAATTCATAATTGCAAGTCAATATGAAGATTGGACCTAGTTACACTTTCCAACACTCCCTCTTAACTAGGGAGGTACTCATAATGGTACATGGTCACTCTCAATCTGAAGAATCTCATGAGAAGAATCTGATTGGTAATCCATTTGTTATATCATCATATTAACAAGCATTGTCACAGTGCAAGGCCTTGAATAACAGCTCCATCTCTCCATGAGACCATGAGCTACAATGCTTGCGAGACCAATGATTATAGACACCTTCATCATTGTCTCCAAGGTACATACTCCACCCAGGTGTTCACAGAGTATGACCTCCTAGGACTATTTTTATCGGGATAGCTAATCCTCAAAGAATATTCGTCCTTTCATGAATACTCTTTCCTTGGATGCCCAAATACATCCCCGAAAGAGTATCAGATGCCAGATGATTATCCAATCCCGCATTCTCTCTTCCAATTGAAGACCATACTGATGTGTCTATCTCTCCCTCTTAATTAGGGAGGACACACCCATTCCTATAAAGGAATGTTCTCAAGCTCCCTCTTAACCAAGGACTTGTCTAGGTCCCAGGGACTTGCTTCCAAGTTTTTACCAAGTAAGAAACTTATTACTAGGCTCACTCTTAATTAGGGACCTGTAGTAGCAATGATGAAAACACCCAGTTGCTCATGAAGAACTCCTTTCTTCGATGTCATTTGATGTTGAGGAGTCTTCATCTTTGGGATCTCTTCATTAGGGCACAAATCATCCATGAGTCATGTCTTCAAAAAGTGATCCATCAATCCTCTTATCTAGTCTAGCTTCATTTCATGCTGCTCTCCTTCGTACCATATTTCTTTCAAGGATCTTTCATCCTGTCATATGGTTAGCAATTTTTTGAAGACATATACTTCCCTTTGGCAGCCCTGCATAAGCTCATCAGATATTAATTAATTACGAACTTTTAAATCAAAAGTTACCTTAGTGATGATCTTTCACCATGACATCTTCTTGTAAGCATCAACATCCTTTGTTTACAAATTGACACATCTCCTAAAGATATGTATTGTCAAGGGTCTCCATCTTTTCCAGACTTCTATTAGATTCTACATATCTTACCAGGAGATTTTCTAGTCAAATCTTCTTGGCTTCCTTAGATGTTGACTACTTCTTTCCATGGTTGTACTTCCCACGATCTCTTCCTTTTTCTCTCTCCACAATTTTATTTCATTCCCAGGAACTTCCATTGTGCAGTTCTTTAATAGTGTACAATCACCTCATATTCCATGTGAGGACATATTATGTTGATTTCACCTAGTGAAGATCGTGCCTTTTGGCAACCTGTGTATCAGAAGAGTTTTTGTTTTTTATATTGATCATACTTCTAAAGATAGAACTATACTATCTGCAACCACATGACATGACTTCATAGCATCCAGTGTCAGCGTATATATACATGTACCTCATTCTTTCCTTTTGAGTCATCCTGTCGCAGGTTTCCTTAGAATGAAGAGTTTCATTCCCTTGACCTGCTTCATCAATATGTCATCATATCCTAATCCCAGAATTCTGCAAGTTAGAATTCTCGATGAAACCTTTTGCTTACCTTCTAATAAGTGAATCATTAGAAAATGTCAACAACTGTTTCCATATTGATTATTGAATGTTGACCCCTGATCTTGATGACTGCCTTCTATGAATGTTGTTTTCAGTGAGGTTCCCAGGAGTCACTTTTATCTCATAGCATAGATGTCACATAAATTTTTTCAAACATCCTCTCATGACAAGTACTCCTACTTTAATGCTTCCATCATGATGCCAATTCTAAAGTGATGCATCTATAAAATGCTTCCTACCATAATATTTTATAACCAACAGATACCTCTCAAAGAGGAAGATGATCTCAATCATAATAGAGATCTTTCACTTCTTCTTTCTTAGGTTTCTTTTGAATTTGGTTCTTCCATTTCTCCGACGACATGGGCTTCTTCCTTTTTCCTATTTTCCTTAGATTTGGGACAATATTTCTTATAGTGCCCAAGTTCATTACATCCGTAGCATCGTAACTTACACATGATTCTTCTTTTATTTTGAGGACCAAACTTACCAAATCTTCCTTATAGGCTTGATTCTCTTCATTTGATCTTATACCAACTTTAGCTTTTAACCTCGTCTCCTCTATATTACTATTGCTTCTTTCTTCCCATAGATATTTGAAGTGAAGTTTTACTCATACATCTGGTAGAGCATTCAACACCATTGTAGTCATTTCTCTGTTAGACATCACTTCTCCCATTTCCTGCAATTGATCTTGCATTTCGGAAATCTTCATTAAGTATGAAGTTATTCCTTCCTCTCTTGACATCTTCAACTTCTATAGTTCTTGTCTTAGAGATATTACTTCTCCTGTAGTATCCACCGAGAACAGCTCCACCAATTTCTCATATATTTCTTTTGAAGATTCTATTTTTGATACATAGGGGATGAGAGAGTCCTTTATGGATTCTATAAGAATCCTTTGGGCTCTTAAGTCTCTCTTCACATATGTGCTTGAGTATATTCTTTTGAAGGTCTAGTTGCTGACCTTTTGATATAGTTCATGACTTCTTTCTTAACAAGATTTAGATATGTCCTTTTCTTCTATGCAAGAAAGTTTGAAACCCCAACCAGTTTGTTGCTTTCTCAGCAAAAAGACATTTTTGATAGATTCAGATGAAGTCATAAATATGCATACTTGAACAGGTGTTTTTCTTCTACAACCAACTTCCTTGTTGATGATGATATAGATAGTAGTAGAAGCTCCTTCTTAGATTGGTTTCTTCAAGAGTGGTGTAAAGTAGTAGATCACCTTGGATAGCTTGATGACTTCAGCGAAATGATGATTTGATGATGTCTCCAATAATGTTGACTGGGTTTCAATGAAATAGCTTTAGATTCCTTGAAGATAAAGATCACCTCCTTGATCTTGCTTTTCTTCTTGAAAGGGCCTTGATGCATAAGTCCTTTGAGTAAGGTCTTTGATCTTGATATGGCTTGAGGGTTTTCCAATTTATGCAAGTTGCTCTTTGAATGTAAGTCTTCTTCCTTGGATCTAGGGTTTTGACCTTTTAGTGTAGATTTCTTTTCTTTGAAGCCTCCATTGAAAATTGATCTTTGACCTACTTTCCAAAACTCGATCCTTGTGTCTCCTTGCAAAACTGCCCTTTCTTGTCTTCAACACCTTAGCTCTAAAACCATGTTGAGAAATCAGGGTGTTTAATCCAATTTTTCTTTCATGATAATTCCTTGTGATTTCATTATGGTTCTTTTACTTAGATCTTATCTTTGTTAGATTATTACGTTCTTCATCAAGTCAATTATCAAATGCACAAGAGACACAAATATTTACGCTTTCAAGCCAGGGCCAAAACCTCTCCCTCTTAGAGAGGAAAAACCGATAATCATTCTTCTTATAGATCTTCAATTGACGAGTACCATGATCATGACACAGACCTTTGACTTCAGTATGCCTCCAAGACCTTGTCACTGTTCTTCTAGGCTCCTTATGATGATCTTCTCTTTTCTACATTGTTCTGCACTACTTTACACTAGGACTAGGAAAGCTCGGTTCCTAGTGATCTTCCTTTCTGCACTTCCTTGAATTGTCCTTGGCCTCCTAGAGTTTTCTTCTTAGACCATTCTTCATACACACTAGATGTCTAATGTTAAGGTCTCTTTCTTGCTGTATAAACCTTTCTTCTTACAATGTATATCTTTGGCCTCTTCCTGAAGTAGTTTGCTCTTTAATAGTCTCTTTTTCTTCTGTCCAAGAGTCTCCTCCCTTCGGTCTTCCTTCAACTGCATTATGTCCTTAATGATTTCCCTAAACCGAATGGAAATAAGCCAGAAACAGTCTTCAGCCTCCACTATAATTGCAGAGGCAAGAGTGCAGCCCTAGTCCGAATATGAGAGACCCTTGTGCACTGTTATATAGTCTTCTTCTTCTTGTGTTAACCCATGATTCTTCGCTACATAATCCTTGAACTTCCTTGCTGTGATCCGCATTTATTATTTCAGAGTTGTCCGAGTTGCTTGGCTGTATATGGGGCCACAGTTCAGGCTATATATAGGAATTGTCTCCCATCCTTTAGGCCGACATGACTTTCTGAGGGTGAGCCAACTTCTTCAAGGGTGTAGGCCGACTTATTCAAGGAGATCTTTCCATCATATTTGAGTCAATTTTCTTGGAACGTTTAGACAAGGTCTTGGAGCATATTTTACATCAATAATTGTCCTTTACAAGGGTAAAAACACTTCATATACATGACTCTAAATTATACATCTATGACATGATGACAAACCCCTAAAAACATCAAGAAGAAACCTTTGACATATAATAAAAACCTGCTGCTCATGAAACCCATGAAGCAAGTATTTACAAAATACATTTTATTATCTTTTTCTTCTTCATTACATAAATTCATAATCGCAAGTCAATATGAAGACCAAACCTAGTTACACTTTCCAACATGAATAACCGTGACCCAGGGGCATCTAAGCCATCAAAATCACCTGGGAATCGCACCCACCCTGGTTCACACCAACCCTTAACATGACTGGATTTTTACCTACGAAGTTTCGAACTTGTGACATTTCCACCACGGAGTGTCTTAACAGAGCACCCTGTCACCCTCTATTATATGCCCCATGGGAAATATTTTTATCATTTTGAATTATATGGCTTTGCGCCTTTAAAATTCCCATGTACATTAGAAGAACAAAAATTTACCCAAGTATTTTTCAATCCAACTTTTATTTACTTAACAACACCCTGGCCAATATCCATTCGATCTGTGGTTCCAAGTATTTCCCTTGTCACTCAATGTTATGCTTCAAGTTCGATCTGAGGAAGCTGAGAGCACTCTGATGCTTTCTGACTTCTCTATTCTAAAGCTCTCACTTCTTCGAGGGATATTTCCAGTCTAGTAGGCTGTTGGGAATGGATTTGTCAAACTCGCCCTTGTCGTCAGGGCTTCTTGATAGGAAACCGGAGGAAATTTTCTTCACTCTCTTAGGATGGCTTCTCCCTTTTGAGATGGGGATGTAGCCACTGTGAATAAGGGCTTCTTCTCTTTACCATATACAGGCTAAAGGGGATTCAAGGACTGCATCGTTGTTGCAAGGCGAAGTTGTGGCTCTTTCCATGATCTGCATTTAGCCCATGTTGAAAATGAAAACTTTGCAGTTGTAGTTGGCGGGGGCAGGGGTGTTGAAGAATGTAATTAGGTTTGGTTTTCATAATTATATTAATTGATAATGTAATTTATTTATCAAAAGAAAGAAAAAGGAATTGTGTTATTAAAAGAAATTGACTTATTAAAGCATGGGTTCCATGCTTGGGTCAATTGTTTTTAGGTCAAAGCATCCATTGAAGGCTTCTAGTGTTTATTTCAAGGTCCTTGTCCATGTCATATTGTAAGAAACTCTTCTTGGGAAATTATTTGTCAAGAAAGAAATTTATTTTATATTAAAATAAGTCTTCTAGGCCTCCTCCACCAAGTCAAACTCAAAATTGGACAACTCGACCTAAAACTAGGCAGCAAAATCACTATATAAAGGCAGCTACTCGACCTCATTTGTCACTCTCTCACAACAAGTTCAATTTGGAGTTTCTGGGCTAAGAAAAAGTGTGAATTTCAAGGAAGAAGAAGAAGAAGGATAGCAAAGAAGAAGAAGGTCTCTCTCAAGCATAAAAAGTTTAAAATTTCTCTCTCTCCCACATGCGTGAAGCTATGCAGCAGCTGGAAGAGGGCCGAAATTCTGCAATAACTGGTATGTCGAAATTCTATTGCTAGGGGTCGAAATTCGAAAACTGAGAAGTTGAATTACTGGATTGAAGCTGTTGGATAAGAAGAAACTACTATATCATCTTAGAAGGCTGACTTGGTGGAGGAGGAAGGTTTATTGGTCTAGGGTCTTGGTCCATCTCAATTTGAATTATTGAAGGAAGAGTTCTTGATTGGGCTTTCCACTATATCAAGGTTTTAGCCCTAGTTGAGTGCCTATATCTGGTGTCCCTGATCTTTGTGTTTTGGCTTTGGTAATTGCTTGATGAACTAAGATAAAAAGGGACATAAGAAAAATAATAAGAATTCAAAAGATATCACAAGTAATTATCAACTAGAGAAAATATTTCTGCCTTTCTGATTTTCTAACAAGGGGATATTTTGATAGACTCTAATCTTTCTTCATTCGATAGAGATTCATGACATGTTGTTGCTCCATTGCATTTTGATTGTTCAGAGTTCGGCCTGCTCCATTGATTCTGAGATTGAAGGTTTCTTTAACTGGTAAAACTGTAATGATTGTTGGGTTCAAGTTAACCAACTTCCTTGCCATTGGCCTGTATTTCCTCTTTGCAAGTATGATGTGTCCAATTTGAAACTGATAGGTTAAAGGGGATAGCATTCCCGCCTTCCCCGTTGGAATTTGGCGATTTAATAGTTACATTTTTTTAAGCTAATTTTGCATTAAAAATATCAAATGATTACAACCCGGATATTTTCTTACTGTCTCTGACCTGCCACACTAGAAACCAAACGAGAGACAAAAGAATAAAGAGTCCAGAGCAACATAATTGAAACATAGATGACAAGCGATGACCTAAAAGTTCACAAAGATAATGCAGCCCCACCATGAGCGAAACCAACAACAAAAAACAAAAGGTGCAGCATTTGAATCATGCATAGTTTGCGACAAAAAACTAAGAAAACTAAACATAAACTCTGAAAATAAAGTGCCAACAGCCCTAGTGGGAAAACATGGAAACCCAAGGAGTAAAACCATAAAACATAAGAAACCTGAGCATCAGGAAGACAATGAGGTGTCAAAGTTGATGTGTTGTTCCTCAACCTTGCATAACGAAAGAATTGCAAAGCTGGGTGGAGATCCCATCTCTAGCCTAGGCAGCCATCCTTCCACGTCCAACATGAGATCCCTGAACTCGTCTAGTCAATGCATGAGGTTCACTTGAGTTTGTCTTTTGTCCACGAGGATCTTACCCATTAGCAATTTGCAACTTGACGTGCCAATACAGGTCCATTGGATAAAGATAATGGTTCTATTGTCCTAAGGAGTTACCAGATACTTTCCATAACCTTCAAGCCCAAGGTCACCTATCTTTTCTACCAAATTGTTGCCTCGACCAATCGATTTTCCCCCTAAATATCTGGTGGGGTGTGCTCATGAAAGCTACGAGCTAGAGAATTAAATGAAACCTAGCCCTAGAACCAACAAAAGCTCCTTGACCTCCTCCTCCTCCATGTCGGCAACAAGCATGTTAGCATGTCATGGTTGTCGAAGGCAGTAAGACTTCACTAAGGCCTATTCGGAGCTGGGTGGGAAGCTGCAGAACTCGGTGGTGAAAGAATTTAACTAGAAGGTCATGCCAAAAGGGCTACATCGTCGATCGACTCGGGAAAGTCCTCCTCCTTTAGAAAAAGCTGCCAAAGGTGGAGGGAAAGCCTAAGGGGTTGGAAAAGACCCCCAACATGGGTAACCATGCGATAGTCAAAAGTCATAGCAGATGAAGGGAGCTTCAACAAGAGGCGTCAAAGGAATAGAAGGAGGGCAAGCAAATTACCCAAGAGAAGGAGCATGGTGGAGCTTGCAAACCATGCAATAGAGCCAAGCGTTAAAATGCATCGGGAGCCTTTGCAACCCTCATTTGCAGGCGAGGTCTCATAAAATAGCCTTGATAATGTGGCGTGCAAAGAGGGGCGGCAAGAGGGCCCATCATATCATACCCTTCATTGCTGCTACCATAACACCCCCATCGGAGCAGTTTATATTTTCGATTGATCGAGAACTCTGATCAATTATTTGATTAAGATTGTGAAACACGTGGAATTTCGATTGCTGCGCTTGAAAATCTAGTCAGATACAACTTTTCTACCCCAAAAACGATTCTATTTTCGCAAATTTATTTATTATTAAAAAAATATTATATCGCAAGTAAAAATCAAAGCAGTTATAACAAACCAAAATGAAAATAATACTGTAGTATTTCGCTGTGCAAATTATTTGCGACACTTATCTATATATACATTATTTCTACAATAATAATAACACCTACAAGGTGTCAAGTTAATCTATAATAAACTTGAGGTCAGATCAATGGAATGGATAAAAGATAATTATAATTTTATTTTAAAGAAATAATATAATTCTTACATCGAAGTTGCAAAGAAATATCACAACAATGTAAAATCATTCTAAAACAAAATGATATATTCTAAGCACATGAAAGGCATCATTAAGTTATCAGTAACCAACATTGTATCTTCGAAATTAAAAGTGATGTATCTACATGAATAGATAAATTTTTTTGGGTAAGAATTCAGAAATTCCATTTTGGAAGTCAAGAACCTTTGTTTTAAGCTACTGAACATGTGTTTGAAATTCATGAAATAGCATGTTGGGTTAGATTAGTAAGATCTGCAAAGCTTTCTATCAGTTTTTCAACTATTATTTCATGGCAATTGTTCTCTTTTTCCATTTAAAAGCTCTTGAAAATTTGAAATGCATGATTAATAATTGTACAGGTAACTGCTGCGTTGAGACAGGCTGGACTTGAGTCTTCTAACTTGATTGTTGGTATTGACTTCACTAAGAGCAATGAATGGACAGGTGGTATAACTGATTCTTATCTCTCCATGTATCCATGCCAGAAAACAGAGAAAATCAGATGACTAATATTGTAGGTTGGTTTGATTAAGCTATGCAAACTTCAATTGTCAATTCATTTGTCTTGGTGATTTCAGGGAAACACTCTTTTAATGGGCGAAGTCTACATGCGATTGGCAGTACTATGAATCCGTA
Source organism: Pinus albicaulis (assembly GCA_034641835.2). NCBI lineage: Eukaryota > Viridiplantae > Streptophyta > Pinopsida > Pinales > Pinaceae > Pinus > Pinus albicaulis. Next base: position 587,361,576 of record CM076576.1, read on the forward strand.
TGAACAAGCTATTTCTATCATTGGACGTACTTTGTCTCCTTTTGACGAGGACAACCAAATCCCATGTTTCGGCTTCGGTGATGGTTGGTAACTATAAAGCTTTTATCCATTTTAATTGCATCTTTATGTATTTATACATCGTAATCAGATTAGAACTTACTACGGCTTATCTTAGGCATTTGATTTCTACTAATATTTAGCTATGCATGAAGCAGCAACTACACACGATGATAGTGTCTTCAGCTTCCATGAAAACAATCGACCCTGCCATGGCTTTGAAGAAGTACTTGAATGCTATAAGCATATTGTTCCACATCTAAAAATGGCTGGTTTGTAGCTTATCTTCCTTCTACAAATGTTTCTTATAATTATGGCCATGGTCATGGGTTTTGTTCAGAAAGAGCATCCTATGAACTAAAAGGATAGGAAATCTTTCGATAGCTCAGTTGATGTGACTATTCTGCAGTCTTGTTGAAAATAATGGACAAAAAAATGAAAATGAAAATATAGCTTATTTAAATGGCTGCAACTTGAATGAACAGTTAAAGAATTTCTATATACTTTGTGCATGAAGAAATTCGAGTCGAATGACTGAATTCAGAAACAGTATAAACAGGAAAGCAAGGACACTAGAAAGTGGAAAGGTGAGATAAGGCACTGTAAAAAACAAATCAAAGAAGGTCAACAAGAAACATCAGGATGTGGATAGTGAAAAGTTAGATCATAACATAAAAACGAGTGGACAAGAAACAATTAATTAGATTGAAAATTGGTTCCGCCTTTTGTTTTTGACAAACACATTTTGTTAAAGAAAATGACAGATTATAATTATAATGGTCAATTATATATTAGATATAGGCATTAATAAAGGTAATTTGACTTTAGGTTATTTTATGCAATAAATATTAAATATAGGCATTGATAAAATCACTTTGATTTTAGCTTATTTTATGTTTTTATTCATTATTTCATTTTAGTTCGTTTCTTGGTCTATCCCATATACATAAAGTAGATTGATTTGACTAGCTTGTAACTTTTTATAAGAGTTTTTGTTTTTCCATTATCAATGCGATCTTGTATCTTTTTTAACGCAATCATGTTATCATTATATGGCATAAGAGACCAACATTCTCAAAGCCATATTATTAAGCCTCTGAAAAACAAGGTTTCCACTCTTGCGACTTCAATAGTCTAGGTTCCACAGAGTCTGTGTGAGGATAAATATCTAGGGACTGTTTCCAATAGACATGGATTGAGGGATCACCACTTTGACATATCAAAGAGACAAAAGAGTTTCAAATTATTAAACACTAGGATCGATAGATTTTTGGTTTTAAAACCCTAATTTATCATAAATTTGCATGTTTGTTTTCAGTGATATATGTGGCTACTACTTCCATTTAGAGCTAGTATCTAGGTTTCCTTACTTTGGGATTGCACGTTTAGGGAGAAAAAACAAGTATTTCAACACTTTACTTTGTTTTAGTGTCTATTTTTGCATTTGTGACTTGTACCAGTGGCCTCTTTACCCAACATCATGCTCAAAGACAACATGAGATTCTATAGCAAGAACTACAACACGTGAAATCAGGATATGTTGGCCATATTTGATTATAGGTGCTTGGCTACTATCGTCCTGGGTAATGATCTTTGACCACAAGTTACAGTTAGAGTCAAGCACAAGTTTGATGAGTGAGATAGAGATGTGAAAATTTCTTAATCTTATACTTATGCAGAAATCTTACAGTTAATCTAGTTATGCTCCTCCTACTTAATTAAAGTATTAACTGAATAAATTCAGATCAATATCGAAGCAAAACACATAACATACTTTCCCCAATCCAGATCTAGAAAAAGTAAATGCACACATAGACAAAGTGACACAGTGATTTTCAGGACAAATAGTCCTCGGAAAAACCGAATGCGGGAAAACCGGTCTTCTCGCTGCTGGAGGGTTTTATTATTAAGAATTTTCTGAATACAGCAAATCTGGGTTCCAAATCTAGAAAACCCGATAGAGAAATAATAGATCTACAGCTCACTGGTTGTTCTGAAGCCAAATTGGATTTACAAGACTTGGCCAAAATTAGGCCCTAGAAACCCTAGCGATGCCCCTAAAGCCCACCTAGAATCTCAGCTTAGCTTCAGTGCTCTACCTCTATGTGTCTTTACAAATGACCCCAAGCCCTTCCTTCATACTTTTCTCATTGGGAAACCAACGGCCATGATTAGATCTTGAATCAATGGCTAATATTAAAAGAAAGCTTGATCCGTGTGACTTAAGATAATTTCATCACATGTTTAATTAAATTCACTTTAATTATTTAAGTTCCCTAAGTTTAAACTTAGGAAATACATTAAAATAATTAATTAATTTAATATCTCCTAAACTAGATAAAATTTATTAAATCCATTTTTGGGTCTTGTAGATCAAGTGTAATCTAGTCCTTCCTCAAAATTTGGGAGCTAGAGCACAACTGATGCTACCCCAAATACACAAAATCTCAACACTCCCTCTTAGCACCAAGAGTGTGCTCTAGCAATACATCACACTATGCATTACAAGATTTTGGGTACTGGTTCTGTGCTGCCGAAGCTTCGCCTACTACCACTCAACTCTGCACTGTTGCTGCCATTCTGTACTGTTGCCCATGACTCTGCCACTGCAACATCTGTACTGCAGCTCCCTCTCAATTTGTTGCATCTGTGCTGCGCATAGCACTGCCACTGATGATCTGCTACACTGCAATTTCAGTTGTTGAGAGAAACAACTGAATCTCCTGCCCAACCTTTGACAGACAATTCAGTTGGGTTGCATCCTCATCACTGAAGCTCCATAAGCTACTGATCTGTGCTAGCATCTGAGGGATGATGCACAGCTATAGCTCTACACTGCGTACGCAGACTCACTCTGCACTGTTGAAGTCACATCAGCCCCTTGTGCTGAAATCTCTCACGTTGTTGCTGTACTGCGCTGTCCCTTTGAAGCCTTCCACGCTGCTGCAGCTCTGCACTGCATAAGCATCTCTGCTCTGTGCTACTGAAGTCACATCAGCCTCTACACTACTGCTGCTTCTACGTTGCTGTTGCTTTGCTCTGCGCTACTCCTTTCAGTCTTCAGGTCTGTCTCTGCTACATCCGTGATCTATGCACTCACTGCTCCATTTGTCTCGCTACTGTCTTAAGGCTCCCATGGCTCATATGTGATCCAAGAGATGAGTTGCTCAAGGATCTCGCCCCACTTTATGTAGCTCCTCTACAGATCCATGTCGCCCCACTTTCGTGGTTCATGAGCACTCATGACTGCATCATCTTCCGACCCATCATTTGCCACAGCAGCCTTGGAAGAAGAAGCTTCCCTGTCCCTTTTCTTCTGAGGACAATTGCTGGAAAAATGTCCCATTTCACCGCACTGGAAACACTTGATCTTTGACAGATGCTTCTTCTTTTTTCCCTGTTGCCTCTTTGATGCCAAGGTTGCGTCTTCTTCATCTTCCTTCTTTACTTTGCTCGATCACATGTTGTATTGCTTCTTGGTGAATCTGCGGAGTTCTTCTTGACGCAGAATTGCCCACAAGCTGTCCCAATCTAGGAGGTCCGCTTTGCCCAAGATACTTTGGACAAAGGTTTCCCACTCATCTGTGACTACATTGAGAGCAGTCTTGACCATCACATCGTCTTCCACCTTAGCACCCGTTGTAGTAAACTGATCTTTGTTCGACTGCAGTCTAAAGAGGAAATGCTCCATGTCTTCTGCCTTGGTCATCATGAATGACCTCATCTGAGTCTCCAACAACATCTTCCTTTGGACAGATTTTCCCTCAGATAGGGAGATTAAGGCCTTCCACATCTCATTAGTTGTCTTCTTCTCAGCTATGTGTGGTACAATATGGTCCTTAATTTTTTCCATGATCATTAAAAGAAGAGAAGCATTAAAACTACTTAAGTTATTTGTGATAGATGAAATGCTCTCAAAGGTGTAGATAGGGAATAGAGATTTGGAAGCATTTGAAAGAGTTGCATGAAACATTGGACAAGGGCAAACCCTTCTTCATGAAGAATATGTCGTCTTCGATCATGATGGACAAGAGGGCATAAGATATTAATACACTTTGGCATCAATTGTATGAGCATGTTAACTTGATTCACCTCTCTTAGTTAGCTTGAGAGAATTTGGTAGATAGACTTCCTAACATTCAACGGTAGATTTAGGGTGTATGTGGAGCTTGTTAGACAAGGAAGCAACATTGAGCACAATTTAATAAAGGACAAGCTTAGAAAGCATAGAGAGTCCTTCAATTGGTTCATGTAGACGGTTGTGAACCAATGAACATGGCATCAATTGTTGGTGCTAGGTAATTCCTTCTGTTTGTGGATTACTGAAGTAGGGAAACGTCGGTGTACTTTCTGAAATTGAATTTTGAAGTGTTTATTAAATTTCAAAAGTTCAAAGCATTAATAGAAAAAGGTTGGGGCATCACTTTACCAATTTTAGGTTTGACAATGGTGGTGAATTTTGTTCAAAAGAATTGATAACTATTTTGTTAAACATGGAATGAAAACACAATTCACTACACCCTACACTCCATAGCAAAATGGAGTGGTTGAGAGGCAAAACAGTATTATCATAGGGATGGTCCAGACTCTAGTGTATAATGGAGAACAAGTGTGTTCCCAACAAGTTTTGGCTTGAGGCAATATTCACAAAAATATACCTATTATTTTAACTCTAACAATGGTGGCGAAGCAAAGGCCCCAAAGGAAGCATGGTTTAGGACGTACCCTAGTGTTAGTCATCTTAAGTCTTTGGTTCCACTACTTATGCTTAGATTTTAAATGATAGAAATACTGAGTTAGACTCTAAGAGCGAGAAATTGATGATCATAGGGTGCAACAACAGTCATAAAGCCTACAAGTGTATAATAGAGAAAAAGTGTGCTCCCAACAAGTTTTGGCTTGAGGCAATATTCACAAAAATATACCTATTATGGATCTCTAACAATGGTGGCGAAGCATAGGCCGCAAAGGAAGCATAGTTTGGGAGGCACCCCAATGTTAGTCATCTTAAGTCTTTGGTTCCACTACTTATGCTTTGATTTTAAATGAGAGGAATATCGAGTTAGACTCTAAGAGCAAGAAACTGATGATCATAGGATGCAACAATAGTCATAAAGCCTACAATTGTATAATGGAGAACAAGTGTGTTCCCAACAAGTTTTGGCTTGAGGCAATATTCACAAAAATATACCTATTATGGATCTCTAACAATGGTGGCGAAGCAAAGGCCCCAAAGGAAGCATGGTTTGGGAGGTACCCCAGTGTTAGTCATCTTAAGTCTTTGGTTCCACTACTTAAGCTTAGATTTTAAATGAGAGGAATATCTAGTTAGACTCTAAGAGCAAGAAATTGATGATCATAGGGTGCAAAAATGATCATAAATACTACATATTAGTTGATGTTGACAGCAATCAATTGAACTTCAACATAGATGTTGTAGATAATGAGGAAGTTGGACCTTTCTAGACTTCTTTAAAGATCAAAATTACAAAACATTAGCTTGTTTCGTCCAAGGATTTAGGTATCAAGCTTCAAGCAACTCCACCCGAAAAGGGGGACGATTCTAAACATCAAGAGTTTTTAGGATCTGATTTTGATGATTCCAATACAGGTACAGGTAGCCCAGATCATTGTGACAACTTTGATGGGGAAGATCCTAAGAAGAGACCAAAGTGGTGGCACAACACCATTGGAGATGTTCGAGTTAGTGAAATGATCAAGGCACAATCATTGAGAGGTAAGAGCAAACAAAACCAAACATGGTTAACTTTGATCTGATGGAAATGTTTAAGAGGTATATAAGCCACAAGTGTTCGAGAAGGGCAAAGGAAGACATGAATGGGAGAAGGTCATGGTAGTTGAATGTGAAAGTGTAATGAAAAAGAATACTTGGGATCTCACAACTCTTCAACCAAGGAAGACACCTATTGGCTATAAATGGGTACACAAGGTCAAGTACAAGGAAGATGGCATGATTGACAAATACAAGACATAATTGGTCACAAAAGGGTTCTCTCAATGAGAGGGCATTAACTAGGAGGAGACCTTCGCTCCTACAACAAAGATGGGTACCATCTGATTACTTCTCACCATGGTAGCACAATTTGGTTGGAAGGTACATCAGATGGATCAAACAAGCACCTTTCTCAATGGATATTTGGAGGAAGATGATCTAAATTGGATCATCATATTATTCATCATCTAGCATTATGCTTTCAGAGTGGAAAAATTGGAGGAATCAACTTGCAGGGTCATTTTTATTGGTGGTTCCAAATTTGAAGAATTGGATTTTGAAACTTTCTGAAACCATTTAGAGGCATCAAATGAAGTGTTTTGGGGTAAAAAATTTCCGACTTTAGCATTAGACCCCTCGATTTGGATCTAACCTTAAACAGTTTTCCAACAAAGCAACAATCACATCAACTTGAGTTCATATGCAAAAGTTATGCCTCCCACAAGTTGACCTATCGTGTTGACCACCATAGTACGAGTGGATGCCACAACAACCCTTGTTACTCATGCATATGGGGCTAGCCACATGTGGACTTTGAAGGACACTCTAGAAGGTTCAAACATGTAAATTTAGTTGAGGGTTGAAGGAGTCAAACCATACCCCCCGTTGGCTATTAAGCTATGTTAAATACCAAGCCACTAGGAGGGGTATGGGTTCCATTCTATGCTACTGTATTTTGTTCTATAGTAACTTGAGCAAAGCAACTTGGAGTGGGAAGTTAGAGAGCATAACAAGGGTTTGAGAACCTATAGCAACTTTACAAACCAGAGATCTAAGATAACTACATGGAGAGTACCTCTTTCGTTGTATTTGCATATTTCCATACTAGAGAAAAAAGAGCAAAGAAACCTAACCTGTAATATTCCTAATTAGCACCGCTAATTGGAATATTTGATTTTTGTATAGTTTTGCCGACTATAGTTAATTAATAAATAAAAGTGAGAAAAGGGGTCTAACTCACTTAAATAAAATAAAGTGTTTCCCTAGTAGATGCAACGTTATAACTTAAGGGGGAGCCTTGGGGGTCCACACCACGTATGAGAGGAGGCCCACGTAGCCTCTAGGAGCTTCTGCGCAGTCTTATGAGGAGCACGTGGGAGAGAGGGACCACGTTAGGGTTTTTTAGGAGGGCCAGCGTTATAAAAGGAGGGAGAGCCATCTCATTTGGCATTCTTGTTATTGATGATATTGAGCTAGACTTCACTACTTGAGCATCGCGTTGGTCGTTTAGTCGGTCCGCAAGATCGTTTTAGTGCGATCGAAAGGTTCCTGCCTGGAGATCTCACCCTTGGCCCGGGGATTTCGAGTGCCTCGTCGGCAAGGTTTTTTCTTCGGGGCCTCTTTAGCAGTGACGGTGCGTTTTGTTGGGAGTTTTGCTGCAGAGCTGAGCTTCATTGGGTGACTGCGCAGTCCTTGGAGGGAGGACGCAGTTTGAGCTGGAGTTGTTCAGTGGCAGAGATTCCTGCAGGAGATTCAGGCCTATTCCGGTGTGGAGGTTCAGCGTTTATCATTTGGTGAGTTTCCTGAGGAGTTGTGGCCCCATTTCAGTCTTTTTCAGTGGTGTCTGCGCTGGTCCTGGAGGGACAACGTTTTTCTAGGAGGGTGGTTTTTGGGGGTGATTTTCGGAGGTGGTCCGTTTTGTATATGGTTTCTGGGTTTTGTCCGGGGTGGTGAGTTCAGGTGGTCTGCCGATTTTCAACTCATTCCGGCAAGGGGATCAGCCCCTAGCTTCAGTTCATTCCAGCAGCAGCAGTTTACGGCAATTTCTTCCAGCAGCTAGGATGCAGTTTCTGTAGCAGCCATTTCCTGTTTTTATGAGAGGGTCCTTCACTTGCCTTGAGCAAGGATAGGTGCATTTATTCTGATTATCCATTGTATCTCATTATATTCTCAGATTAATAAAATGGCTTAGCATTTCCGGCATTTTTATGTGTATTTGCTTTATGTTCTATTTCCGGCATTTTCTATATTGTCGTATGCTTGTATTGTTGTCTATTTCCCATTCGGGATATTACAGTGGTATCAGAGCATAATTCTGGCTCAGCCTGTGGTCTATGACTTCGGGAAAGAGATCATACAGAGGTTTGCTGGAATTTTGGAGAGCAATAGCAGTTGCAGTACCAAAAACGAAATGGGAAAAAGGGCCAAAATATGAAGGGTCAAATTTTGAAGGTTGGAATTAGAAGAAATGTTTTCTGGGTTTTTCTGGGTTTTGGGCAAGGATCACCTTCCCAAATTCCTGGAATTTTCTGAGTAGTTTTCAGTGGGTAAATCGGAGGTCGAAGTTAAGCAGCAGTATGGTTTTGCAGCAGCCGTGCAGTTTCTGAGGAGCCTGTAGACACATAGCAGAAAGAGATGATGGCATTTGATGATGATGAGAGGAGATTTAGAGAGGCGATCCAACACATGCAGGATGTATCACAGAGACTCACTGCACTGGAGAGGCAGTGGGAAACCCCAAGGGGTTTTCAGATTGGTGAGGGATCAGGCACATCCCACCATTTGCCGGAGCATGATGCCACTCAACATATGGCATCACATACACCCACACGTCCTACCATGCCCACTTTTCTGGATGAAGACATAGGGGCAGGAGCACAGCGAGAGCCGGAGCCGCGCCACATGGGTGACTATTTTGCAGAGTACCAGGCATACGGGGCAGGAGTTCATGGAGGCTCTCTCGTTCAGAGACTTTGTTCAGCTCCAGCATGATAGTAGACCTCACAACTTTCACAGAGGGAACAGGCGCTCACATGATGGGGGCTTACAGCGCACAGTGGACAGATTCCATCTACCGACATTTGACGGGTCATCCAAGCGCTAAAAAAAAGCTTGGGTGGACAAGTTGGATACCTCTTTCCAGCTTGACCGAGTATCGGAGAGGGAAACCATTAAAATGGTTACCTCGCACTTGGAGGATGAGGGAACACAGGGTTGCAGGGAGTCCGAGGTTACACCTAGTGTGACACAGGATTCACCCGCATTGGAGACCTCCTCGGCCGTGTCGGTTGATGTGGTAGTGGAGAAGGTAGAGTCTACCCCAGTAGAGCCATCCATTGAGGTGATGACCGGAGTCGCGTCCGAGTCTTCGGGTGGTAGCAGCACACAGATGGGTGCAGTGTCAGGAGATGTATCCACCTTCGATGAGGCACTAGCAGGTATAGAGGTATTGGATGATGGTCGCAGACAGCGGTATCATCGGCTTCGGACGGACCTTCGAGTTTTGAGAGAGAAGGCCACGTCAGTACGGGAGGCCATTTTGTTGCAGGACCAGGAGCTGGAGGGTATGAGAGTGACTTGTGCCAAGTCGGCGGCCAAGTTGGTCCGCATTGGGGAACGACTAGATTCCCTGATGGTACAATCAGAAGGCACGTTGGAGCGTCAAATCATTCCCCTTCAGGCATGCATGGATGGGACTAGCAGTGTTGTTGGGTCATCTCTTCCCGTTGGAGAGAGAGAGGCAGAGCCACCTAGTCAGATCTCATATGTTGACTTGGATAGCGGTATGAGACGATCAGAGTTGCACAGGGTACAACATCCACATGTTGAGGTTGGATGGAGAGAGATTTTGAGTCGGTACTCGGTGGAGCGGGCTATGGAGATGGTGATGGATCCGAGTGTAGCTCAGCAGGAGTTTCTATGCATGGGGAATACAGGAACCCCAGATTGGCATTGGGATCCAGGTGGGATCACCTATCGTTTCCCAGGCAGGTCGGCTGACTATGTCTTGGAGAGTGCAGTTGGCCTAGTAGTAGAGCATGTGCGGTTTCGGTCAGCTCCAGTGGCCAACCAGTTTATGGGCAGACTCCCTAGGTTGTCTTGGCATGACATTCATACACGGGATCACGGGGTGGTCAGCACACCTTGGCAGGAGCTTGTTGGAGGAGGTGGCATTGGCAGGCCACCAGATGGCACCTTGTATGGGGCCAAGGATTCTTCACCTTTGTGTGGGGCACAGAGGACGCAGCAGAGCCGAGCAGTGGTGGTGACACTACTGACACACAGGGAGATTCACTTCTCGGACCCCTTGAGGAGGATTTGGAGTGATGATCCTTTCGTCGGCAGGTATAGTGATACGACGATGGAGACGATGTTACCGATTAGTGGTAGTCCGACATGTAGGGGCACAGCTCTAGGTCGTCACATCCAGGGATGTGTGGGAGCCTCTAGCATTGAGCGGTGGATTGCCGGTGGACATGGAGTAGCATGGTGGTGTACCATAGTGTGTGGGACTGCATTGTGGAGTAGGAGTATCCTACATCACATTGAGAGCATGCGGAGAGTGACCGATGCCTGGACACAGTCAGGGCACGAGACGGTACAGGGTGCTACAGCAGTAGCACATGGTATCCAGTAGCATACCGAGGTATGCCTCAGTGTGCAGTGGCATGTTGAGGAGTATATGGATGATCAGTGGTATGCGAGGGCATACGGTGCTGCACAGCAGGGTCTTAGAGCATTGCTTCCAGAGAGACTCATGGGCAGGGACATCGGGCTTACCTTTGGTAGTAGTTCACCCAGGATCGATGGAGAGACAAAGGAGCGATACTTGGCGGTATCTGTGGGGACTCACACACCTGTCTCGCTTCGACATCACTCACAGGTACAGCTGATTATGTTTTTGACCTTTGGCACTTTGGGCGTGAGCAGCAGGGTACGCGAGGTTCACCCTAGATATTTGGATGACACTCAGTAAACTAGGCGAGAGACTTCTCAGCAGTGGCACTGGGTTGGTGTGCTAGTTGACAGCCACAGGTTGGGGGATGAGATGATCCTTTGCAGAGGTGGTGCATCAGTCATCACTGAGCCTACACTTGGGGAGTAGGTCATGAGGGAGACATGCATCACTTTTCCCTCACGGCATGTCGAGAACATGCATGGGCAGAGGATACTGGGTTCAGTAGAGATAGCATTCCAGCATGCGTCTAGACTCCAGACATTGTATCGACACTTCATCAAGAGGGTGGATGGCATATTCACTGCAGATGAGGTGGTGGAGGTAGAACAGGAGGACCTTTCTCCGGTATGCCAGAGTGAGGACTCTTCTTCATATGAGTCCATAGGATCAGTTGAGGTCGCTTCTGGGGAGCGAGAGCAGTCACACAGAGATGGAGACAGTAGACCAGAGCTGCATTCCAGTATACAGGGTGAGCAGTCAGGGGACTCTATGGGAGATGCCCTAGGCGATGAGACACTTGTGACGATCCAGTCGGAGCTATATGTGATGGAGCCTATGTCAGTAGAGGAGGATGCTATGCACATCATGCATGATGGTCCTTTGAGGGAGAGCCAGATGGAGGCTCACATCGAGTCGGTGATGGATATGCGGCTAACCGCGGGGTTAGCCATTGAGGAGGAGCAGTCAGATGCATTGACACTGAGTACCGTGACAACAGCTATAGATCCATATTCTCTGGAGATGTTGGAGGGAGATGTGATAGTTTGGCAGTGGGAGATGATTACGGGTTGGCGGCAACCTTCCAGGCATGTTCCACATGCAGTTGTTGTTTCTACATCAGATGCTTCCTCCAAAATGTACTGGCGGGAGATCATGAGTTGGTACCCTCTTGATGGTACGGTATTCTTCGTAGGGAGCACAGTGGAGCAGGGGCCCTCGGACATAGTAGATGTTACAGATCCCAGTCGGCAGGAGGGCACCAGTTGTCGTTACTTCAGGACTCCTTCCCAATTTCAGGAGAGTAGGATCAGCATGGGATTGAGTCATGACTTGGATTGGAGAGAGGTGATGAGTTGGTATGCAGTTGGAGGGGTAGCATATGCAGCTACAGGTACAACGCAGCAGGAGCCCAGGAGCATTGATGCTTATTGGTGGTCTTCACCTCTTAGAGCATTAGTCATAGCGAGAGGCAGTGCACAGTCCGAGCCGTGGGACTTGGGCGATTATTGGCCATGGTGGCGATGGGATCCGGGGGGATTATTGGTTGACTGGTACTGTGAGAGGCCAGTTTGGGATCCTGGCATTGAGATATCCCTTCATATCAGGGTGATGTAGGAGACAGAGAGGTTTCAGTGGGACCCAGGCACATTTTGCAGTATCGGTGGGGAGCATCAGCTAGAGAGTAGGCTTGTTCAAGCGTTGCTTGAGGACAAGCAATTTTTGCCAGATGAGGATGCCCCTTGGGAGGATGAGAGGATTTTACAGCATCCATCACTTCAATTGCTTGAGGACAAGCAACATTTTGCCGGGGGAGACTGTAATATTCCTAATTAGCACCGCTACTTGGAATATTTGATTTTTGTATAGTTTTGCCGACTATAGTTAATTAATAAATAAAAGTGAGAAAAGGGGTCTAACTCACTTAAATAAAATAAAGTGTTTCCCTAGTAGATGCAACGTTATAACTTAAGGGGGAGCCTTGGGGGTCTACACCACGTATGAGAGGAGGCTCACGTAGCCTCTAGAAGCTTCTGCGCAGGCCCATGAGGAGCACGTGGGAGAGAGAGGGACCACGTAGGGTTTTGAGGAGGCCAGCGTTATAAAAGGAGGGAGAGTTATCTCATTTGGGCATTATTGATATTGTTGATGATATTGAGCTAGACTTCTGTCTACTTGAGCACGCTGGCTGTTTAGTCGGTCTGCAGCACTGTTTAGTGTGACTGAGTGTCTCCGGTCGGAGATCTCACCCTTGGCCCCGGGGGACTTCGAGTGCCTGCTCGGGCAAGGTTTTTCTTCAGTCTTTAGCAGGAGATTTGCAGGTGTTTTGTTGGGAGTTTTGCTGAGGAGCTGAGCTTCATTGGGTGACTGCGCAGTCCTTGGAGGGAGGACGCAGTTTGAGTTGGAGCTGTTCAGTGGTAGAGATTTCTACAGGAGATTCAGGCCTATTCCGGTGTGGAGGTTCAGCGTTTATCATTTGGTGAGTTTCCTGAGGAGTTGTGGCCCCATTTCAGTCTATTTCAGTTGGTGTCTGCGCAGTTCTTGGAGGGACAGCGTTTTTCTAGGAGGAGGGTTTTTGGGGGTGATTTTCGGAGGTGGTCCGTTTTGTATATGGTTTATGGGTTTTGTCCGGGGTGGTGAGTTCAGGTGGTCTGCCGATTTTCAGCTCATTCCGGCAAGGGGATCAGCCCCTAGCTTCAGCTCATTCCAGCAGCAGCAGTTTACGGCAGTTTCTTCCAGCAGCTGGGATGCAGTTTCTTGTAGCAGCCATTTCCTGTTTTTCTGAGAGGGTTCTTCACTTGCCTTGAGCAAGGATAGGTGAATTTATTCTGATTATCCATTGTATCTCATTATATTCTCAGATTAATAAAATGGCTTAGCATTTCCGGCATTTTTATGTGTATTTGCTTTATGTTCTATTTCCGGCATTTTCTATATTGTCGTATGCTTGTATTGCTGTCTATTTCCCATTCGGGATATTACATAACCTTCTAGTTGGTCAAAGGAACCTCGCCTTCTAGCTAGATTATCTCCCATAAGAGTTTCCTAACAAAAAATTTGTGTCTATACTGGATGGTGTGTGTATTTCTTAATGTTCTATATTTTTCACATTTTAGTTGGCTTATTCATTTAAGGATAAAAAAAATAATGATGCAATCACCAACACATGCCTCCCATGCATTGAATCAACCCTTGAGATGCCAAGTTGACACCATATACATTTGTTGTGCCATAATTGATTGTCATTGTATTGTCTTGTCTTGTGGGGGTGTGTGTCAATAACAGATCGTGCCCACTTTCCCTCATCTCATCTCATGGGGCACGCCATTAACTGATCGCACCCACTCATTTGCTCACCCACACTGATCCGAACTGGATCATTATATTGTTTTTCATCCATCTCAATGCATTCGGAGTGGAAAAAGTTGAGGAATCAACTCACGGGACCATTTTTACTAGTAGGACCTAGTTTGGCGAAACGGGGTCTGAAACCTTCCGAGAGCGTTTTGAGGCACCAAACAACGTTTTTGGGGGGTAAAACTTTGTTGTTTTAGCGCAAGACCTATTCATGTTATTCTACACACGAAGATATTTCCAACGGAGCAACAAGCACGTCAATCGAAGTCTGTATGCAAAAGTTATGCCACTCAAAAGTTGACCTTCCTTTTTTCACTCCTATAGTTCGGGAGGATGTCGCGTCAACCCCCACTATTCATGGAAAAAGGGCTAGCCACATGTGTTTGATTTAAAAGACTCTAGAAGAGACTGTATTGTAATTATAGTTAAGAGTTGATGTAGTCAAAATTAACCACTAGTAGCCTATTGGGTTGTGTTATAACCGAGCCACTAGGAGGAAGAGGCATTCCATTATTTTGAGAGCATTTTTTTCCACAACTGAGCAAAGATAGCTAGGAGAGTTAGGAGGTAAAGAACACAGAGAAGATTTTTGCACTGTAGAAGCCCACGGGCCACAACCATTACTTCTTTGTACCTGCATCTATATTTCTAGACATAGAAAGAGAACGAAATGGCCTCACCTTCCAGTTGGGTTTTCTCCCGAAAGGGTTTCCCACAGAGCATATATTGTGTCTTATGTTGTTGATTTTTGGAAGCATCGGATGTGCTCTAAGTCTCAAATTTTGTGGAGAGGCTTGGACACATACATTACAAATAACCCAGAAATCGTTTTGGGAAATTCCACCCAGAAACAATTTTATAAAAAAAATTAATTATTTTTAATCAGAACCCTAAGTCTAACTTAGGAAATTAAAATAATTAATTTGTATTAATGTAAATTGTGGGTGAATCTTCTAGAAAAAGCAAATCAAGTCAAAATATAATCTTAGCCATTGATTGGAGATCTAATCTCGGTCGTTGAAGGCTCAACGAGAAGACTATAAAGGAAGACTTGAGGGTCATTTGTAAAGTCCACCAAGGCAGTTACTCAGTTGCCCAAGAATATCGATTTTCTCACTGGCTAACGTTTGGCATGAGAAATCGAATCAGAGGGAGAGTAGCAGGGTGGAGACAGAGCGGGATCAACAAGGGCTAAGTGTACAAAATCCGACAAAGAGAAGCATGGCAGAGGAAGGACATAGTGAGACACAGAGGATCTCAGAGGCACTCCCGGCTCAGAAAAACACTGAAAATCAAGTGAGGAATTTGATTGTAAATTTCTCATAATATTTCTCTTATGTCCTGCTGGTCATTTTCTGTACGAGAGATTTTTACTGAAGAATAATAAAAGAAACCCTCATCTACTTCATTGGTTTTCCCGCATTGGGTTTTTCCGGGGACAATTGCCCAAAAATAATTGTGTCATTCATGCACTTGTATTTCTTTATATTTCGCTCAGCATTTTATTTGTGAAAACTGCAGTTGTATTTATTTATATATTTATTGAAGCAATTCCTGTAAATAACTTATTGTTGAATAATAAGTAGGAGAAATAATATCAGATATTGCAGTATAATTTTGTATTAGAAATTTTCACATGGGATCAGAGCTAGTTCGGGCAAAGGCACAAAAGAATCTGCGTTGAAGGGAAGTCGTGGGGCTGTATCTTAACAGCGAATCGAACCCCACAAGGGTTACGCAGTTTTCTGCAGGGGCTGCCAGAGTAGAATAAAGCACGATGGGTGATCATGACATCTCAGAATTATCTTCCAGGATGGAAGAGGAATTTGCTTGTTTACCTACTTCGGCATCAGCTGATGATTGGTACATTGATAGCGGAGCTTCAGCACATATAACTGGATTTCGAGAATATTTCTCGAGCTATCAAGAAGAAAGGATTAACTTCCAGATTACTATGGGAAACAAAACAAAGTCTACCCCAGTAGGAAGAGGGACCATAGCATTTCAGACATAAGCAGGAGATAATCTCCGAGCCACAAATGTGTTGCATGTGCCAAGATTGGGAATGAACCTACTTTCAGTGTTCCAGTTGCAGGACAAGGGATATGATGTGTACTTCATTGGAAGAAAAGTATATGTTAAGCATCCAAGCTAGAAGAAGAAGGCTCAAATTAGAACTCAAAGCAAGAAACTTTACAGGTTGCAACTCGAGTCTCCAATGGCACTGGTAGGCAGCAATCTCAGTGGAGATAAAGATTTGAATGAGCTATGGCATAGGCAAATGGGGCATCTACACCATGGAGCTCTGAGAATGCTCAGAGAAATTGTTTCGGGAGTTCCAGTCCTGAGTACCACGCATGATGACGTGTGCAGAGGATGTGCACTAGGGAAGTCCGCGAAAGCAACATATTCTAGAAGCAACAAGAGGGCTCCCAGTCTATTAAAGCTAATACACTAAGATATCTGCAGACAAATGTCTACCAGAGCTCTTAGTGGTGGCGAATACTTAGTTGCCTTCATTGATGACCACTCCAGGAAGACTTGGATTTACTTCTTGAAGACCAAGGATGAGGTCTTTGATCGGTCCAGAGAATTCAAAGCTCTGGTTGATAACTTGATAAGGAAGAAGATAAAAGTTTTGTACTCAGATAATGGTGAAAAGTACACAGACAAGGACTTCACAAATTTATGCGCAAGAGAGGGAATCAGGAGAGAGTGGACAACTCTGTATAATCTGGAGCAGAATGGGGTTGCAGAGCGGAAAAACAGGACCATTGTTGGGGCAGCGAAAGCCATGTTGTATGATCAGGATATGCCTAGATTCTCATGGGTTGAAGCATGCAACACAACAGTATATATCCATAATTTTCACAAAAAAGAAGCCAGAAGTGAGTCATTTCAGGATATTTGAAAGTGTGGCATACTGTCACATTCCAGATGAGAAATGAAGTAAACTAGATCAGACTGTTGAGAAGGGGTACCTCGTAGGATACAGCAAGACCTCAAAGGCAGAATACAGGATTTACATTCCTGGGAGCAGGAAGATTGTAGTCAGAAGCAATGGACAATTCATAGAAGACAGAGCTTTCAGGAAATCCCGAGAGATGCCTCCTGGAGAGAGGTCGGAGGATGTTCCTCTTGTCCAACAATAGCAAGGGGCAGAACCAATAGATGGACAGACATCTGGAACAAGCACCATAACCAGCACCAGTATTTCCTCAGGTGGGGAAATTTCAGATAGTTTACAATAGGTGAGACAGCAGGAAGAAGAACTGGCTGAGCTACCCACCACCAGTGGTAGAATCAGCAGAGAAGCACGACAAACTCTGAGGGAAGCAAAAGAGTTTATAGGAGCTCCGAGAACTGAGAAGAGGTAGCGTAGACAACTTGACAAATACCAAGCCTTGGTAGCGAAGGTTGAAGAACCCTATAGCTTTCAGGAGGTCGTACAATATCAGGTCTGGGTGGATGCCATGGTAGAGGAGTATAGCTCTATCATGACTAATGATGTCTGGGAAGTTGTGCCTAGACTTGTGACCAAATCAGTTGTAGGTTCGAGATGGATCTACAAGCTCAAGTATGTTGTCGATGGCAGCATAGAGAAGTACAAGGCCAGGTTCGTGGCTAAGGGGTATGCACAAAAGGAAGGAATCGATTATGGGGAGACGTTCGCCCCTGTTGCCAGATACACCTCCATCAAATCTGTCATATCCTTAGCTGCGTAGATGGGATGAGAAATTCACCAAATGGATATCAAGACAGCGTTCTTGAATGGGGTGATTGAAGAAGAGGTGTACATTGAGCAGCCTGAAGGCTTTGAGACTCATGAGAAGAAATCTCACGTATGCAGACTGAAGAAAGCTCTATATGGGCTCAAGCAAGCACCCAAAGCATGGTACGATCGGATTGACGGGTATTTGCAGCAGTGGAAATTTGTCAAGAGTGACGCAGATCCCAATCTCTATTATTTAATGGTAGAGAATGAGCCACTTATTTTGGTATTGTATGTGGATGATCTATTCCTTACAGGATCATTTAGGCTCATAAAGGACTACAAAAATAACTTAGAAGTTGAATTTGACATGAAGGACTTGGGGTTGATGGATTACTTTCTACGGTTGGAGGTTTAGCAGAAGAATGGAGAAATCTTCCTAGGACAAGGAAGATATGCCTCATTAATCCTAAAGAGATTCACGATGTTGGATTGCAGGCCCATGGCAACGCCCATGATAACCAACTAGAAGAAGATAGATGCATCAAGAGACAAGGAAGTAGACCCCACCTTGTATGGCAGCTCATTGGGTCACTTATCTATCTGGTCAACACCAGACCAAACATTTACTTTACTGTCAACACCCTCAGTTAGTTCATGGTAGAACCGAAGAGGGTGCACTGGGCAGCAGCAAGGCACATTCTCAGATATGTGCGAGGAACAGTTGGATACAGGTTTAAATATACCCGTGGAGATGATGGCAGGTAGAGCGAGTTCACAAATGCAGATTGGACAAGAAATTCAGTAGATCGAAAAAGTACCTCAAGGTATTGTTTTAGCATCGGATCAGGGATGACCTCCTAGTGCAATAGAAAGAAGAAATCTATAGCTATGAGCACAGTAGAGGCAAAATACATGGCAGCAAGCATAGCTATGTGCGAGGCCATATGGCTCAGAAAACTATTAGTGAACCTGTTCAGAAAGAATATGGAAGTGACCAGTATCTATTGTGATAATCAGAGTTACATCAAACTCTCTGAGAATCTGGTATTTCATGATCGGTCAAAGCACATTGACATCAGGTGCCAATTTATCAAAGACTTTGTTAAAAGAGGAGCAATACAGTTACAATACGTTCCCATAAGGAATCAGGTGCCAAACATACTCATCAAAGCTCTAGGAAGAGCCAAGTTTGTTCACTTCAGAGAGGAGATGGGTATGATGGAGAATCTGTTTCAGTATCAGAAACAGGGGATTTCTGAACCACAGATGCAGCAATTGAGAGGGAGTTGCAGTACAGATGCAGCATTGATTATGGCAGGATCAGCAAAAACAGCGCAGTGGTTGATGAGCAGCATCAACAATGCAGAGGGAGATGCTCCAGAGTCAGAATAGTATGCAGCAGGGCATAACTGTTAGAGCACATTCACTGCTAAGAGGCAATGTTTATTTTTGGTAGCATCGAATGTGCTCTAAGTCTCAAATTTTATGGAGAGGCTTAGACACACGCATTACAAATAACCATAAACCGTTTTCGAAATTTCCACACAAAAACAGTTTTATAAGAAAAAGTAATTATTTTTAATGGGGACCCTAAGTCTAACTTAGGAAATTAAAATAATTAATATGTATTAATGTAAATTGGCGGTTAATCTTCTAGAAAAAGCAGATCAAGTGAAAAATATAATCTTAGACATTGATTGGAGACCTAATCTCGGTCGTTGAAGTCTCAACGAGAAGACTATAAAGGAAGACTTGAAGGTCATTTGTAAAGTACACTGAGGCAGTTACTTAGTTGCCCAAGAAGATCAATTTTCTCACTGGCTAAAGTTCGGCACGAGAAATCGATTCAAAGGGAGAGTAGCACAGTGGAGACAGAGAGGGATCAACAAGAGCCAAGTGTACAGAATCCAACAGAGAGAAGCAGGGCAAAGGAAGGACTGCGCAAAGGCAGTGACACAGTAGCAGCGACAGCGTAGGGGCTGTGACGCTAGATCTGCATAGCCACTGCGCAGAGGTTGACGCAGAGGGTCTCAGGGGCACTCCAGGGTCAGAAAAACACTGAAAAGCGAGGAATTTGATTGTAAATTTTTCATAATATTTCTCTTCTATTCTGCTGGTCATTTTTTGTATGAGAGATTTTTGCTGAAGAATAATAAAAAAACCCTCATCTGCTGCACCGATTTTCCCACATTGGGTTTTTCCGAGGACAAATGTCCAAAAATAATTGTCATTCATGTGCTTGTATTTCTTTATATTTTGCTTAGTATTTTATTTGTGAAGACTGCAGTTGTATTTATTTCAATATTTACTGGAGCAATTTCTGTAAATAACTTATTGTTGAATAATAAGTAGGAGAAATAATATCAGATATTGCAATAGATTTTCGTTTTAGAAATTTTCACATTTGCACGTGTGAGCTTATTTTGTCATTCTCTACTTTTCTGCATAATTTATATTCACATGCATGCACCAATTACAGTTAAATCTATAGATCTTAAAGTTTAATAAAACTATAATAGTGTAAAATTTCAGTATTTTAATATATTATTATCAAATTTGTTGTGACGAACTGTCCAGTGGAATATCCACAGCAGTTTACGAATTACGCACCAATAGCCAATGTGTCAACCCATCTCATGTAGGGGTGCGCCAATAACCAATTGCACATCTCCCTCGTCTTGTCTCGTTTGCCTAACCAATAACCACATCTTCTCGTCTCAACTCATTTTGTGATGGGCACGCCAAAAACCGAATTCTTAAGATGCCAACTCAGTCGTACCATGTGATATTGCAAGTGTTTTACATACTTGTGACAGATACACTATGCCCAGTGATGATGTCGCCAAGCTTTCCAACTCAATCATGGACGAGGCATGCACACTCATCACACTGAGGCTCTAACATCCCACCCCACTCAAAGTTGTTACTATCATCGACAACCCTCCAACTAGCAAACTTATGTCATCGACTGAAGCCCAATTTCCATATGAAGTGTTATACCCTAGATCTTGCCCTTTTGTGTATCCCTACAACACCACTCCTCTAACTCTAACATAATTAGTGTAAAGTCTATAGTACCACGCAGGTACCTCGGTACATGCTTCGTTGCCACCCAATGAACCTATCTGTGACTATATTCATAGCAAAGCATTTATCCGACCTAGCGTTCGCCAGATACATCAAGGAACCTATCAACTGCTTCTACAATGTGGAATCCACCAACTCACCTTCAGAAGCACTTAGCATCTTCGAGTTAGTGATAATCAGTGTAGACATAGGCCTGCAATCGTCTTTCTTGAACCTCCTTAAGATCTCAATTGCATACTTTCCCTGTCCAAGGAAAACCTCTCTTGGCTGCTTCCACACCTCCAATCTCAAAAAGTATCATGTCAAGTTGATTCCCTTCATCTTGAACTCCGAAGGAAGATCCTCTGGCACATCCCTATGAGCTTCTCTGATCCAGTCAAGAAGACATCATCCACATAAAGTACCAGGATGAGCAACTCACCCTCAACAAGTACATAGTACAAGTTGGGATCTGCCTTACTCTTGGCGAAGCCCAAACCAAGAAGATATCCATTGATCCTGGCATACCATGCACATGGAGCCTGCGTCATCCCGTAAAGGGCTTTCAACCTCCATACATGAGACTCTCTCCCATGCACTTCAAAGCCCTAAGGATGCTCAATACACACCCCCTCCTCAATTACCCTGCTAAGGAAAGCAATTTTCACATCCATATAATGTATCCTCCACCCCATCTTTGAAGCAATGAACATAACTGCTCTAATAGATGCATATTTGGCAACAAGTGTGAATGTCTCCTCATAATCCACTCCCTCCTTCTAGGAGAACCCTCTCGCCACAAACCTCACTTTGTACTTGTCGACACTGCCATCAGCTACATATTTGATCTTATAGGTCCATCGAGAAGTGAACAGACTTTCCCTCTGATCTTGGCACTATGTTCAATACATCATAGCTCATGATATAGCTACACTCCACCATGGCATCCCTCCAAACTTGCTCATCTATAGCCTCCTCAAAAGTGGAAGGGTTAGACTCGCTGACATTGCTCATCAATGCCAAATAACTGGAAAATCCTGTCGGTGGTATGCTCTTCCTGAAGGTGTTGCTAGGAGCCTCCATATGCTCCTTAGCATCTCTCAAGATCTAGTTGGCCCATCTCGACCTTCTCCTAGTAGAGCTCGAAGGAATATCCATCTCCTCCAGATTTGTTGAAGCCTGATTGTGCCCTTGTTGGTGTTTTTGGTCCTTGTTCATCCTTTGGAGTTTCTCGCTCTCTATCCTCTACCTGTGAAAATTTATGAATTTACTAAACAAAAACCCTACTGTTAAATTCTTGATTTATTTCTTCAACTTACATAAGCTATTAATCTGAAAACTTCAGCATTAACATCGAAGTAAATACATTAACAACCTACACATGTAGATCTAAACTGAATAACATGCTCAATGACAAAGTGTCACACAAGGATTTTATGGAAAAATGTCCCCGAAAAAACCCATTGTGGGAAAACCAGTGCTGCTAGCTTCTGGAGGGTCTTTATTATTAAGCAAATTCTAAGTACAACAAATCTGGGCACCAAACTAGTTAACCAACAGAGAAAAATAATGGCAGCAATACCTTTATCCTGGAGAAATAAAATATGACTGATTCACACCCTCAAACGGGATTTACAGAACTTAGCCCCTTTCCAAACACTGGAAAACCCAAGCCTACTCTGAAATCCTTTGCGTCAGCCTCTGCACTTCTCAGGAAGGGCCTGCGTCACCCTAGACTAGGTTACGTTGCCCCTACGCTGCCTTAGCTGGGCCTGCGTCAACCCTCCTGGTGCCTCTGCGCTGCCCCTGTTGGGCTCTCAGCTGCTTTGTATAGCTGCTGCCTTTGTGCTGCTCTGGATTGCTCTTCCTCTACCCTCGTTATCCTCATGGCTTGGGACTACACCATCTTCCTCGCCAATACTACCCCTCGCTACAGATGAAACACTTCTGAAATTCTTAGCAAACCACGCCCTAGAATTCTAGCGTAGCTTCAGTGCTATGCCAGTGTGTGTGTTTTCCAACTAACCCCAAGCCCTCTTCTTATACTTTTTTCGTTGAAACTTCAACGACCGTGATCTAATCTCTAATCGACGACTAAGATTAGAAGATGCTTGATCCGCGTTACTTAAGTCATTCTCATCACATGTTTAATTTAATTACCTTTAATATTTGAATTTTCCTAAGTTAGACTTAGGGTAGTTAATTAAAAGATTAATTAATTAAATATCTCTTAAACTGGATTGAATCTCTTCAAACGCTTTCTAGGTCTTGGAGATCTTATGTACTCTAGTCTCTCCACAAAGTTTGGGAGCTAAACCACATCTAATGCTACCCCAACACCCAAAAATATCAACACTCCCTCCTAGCGAAGAATGTGCTCTAGCAATAAACTTTACCCCTGTTATCACTCTAGTAAATTCTTAAGTTGTGGGATTTTGAGTTTTTAGTCAAAGAACACTAGAGGTAACCACAAACCTACTTCAAAATATAGGATCTAGCATTCCTAAAGTTCAAAGAGGGCTCTCTCTTTCAGATTTATCTTTGTTCTAATTTGCGAATATTAGGCTAGTTATGAAAGAACAATTGGTTTTGTTTTAAAAGGTTTGGTGGGAAAAAACCACTTAGAGTTAAAATAGAGAGAAATCTACTTGTCCATTGGGCTATGGAGTCTAAATCAAGCTAGCAGCACTAGAAGTCAAGGCCAAAAAGGTACAAATGTATTCAGGGCAAGATAGATAACCCTCAGAGATTTGGGAAAGTGTTTTTTGGTGAAATGGTATGATTGGGATAAAGGGCAATTAAGTATCCTTTGATCCGGAAAATGGAAGTAGAAGGTAGAGGTCAAACGAGAGAAAGAGCAGTTAAGGATTCCTTGCACCAGAAATCAGAAGAAAACATTAAAATGGCAACTAGTTAAAGACAGGGAGCACTAGACTAATCCTGTAGTAATATTCCTAGTTACACATTTAGATAGAACAAACATATAATGAATTGCATGAAACTCAGAAAATGAAACAATGACAAGAAGGGAGTACTTCACTCATCAACTTATCACAAGGATCCTGAATTATGATGCTAGTCAGCTTGTCCATTCTGCTACTTTGAATTCAAACACACAATGCCTCCAATGTTCAGCAAAAATATCTATAGTAAGTCCAGCAGTTTTATTCCACACTGAATACTTCTAATGTTGAAGTATTTATACAAAATGTAATTACAAATATCCTAGGAGAATTCTAGGAATATCTTTAGGAAAAGGGAAATATCATTACATAATAAAAGGTACAGCTGCTTAACAAATAGGAAGTTGTCCTCTTTTATCCAAAACAGATAGAACTGATTTATCTAACAAGGAGATTTTAACTGTCAAGGTGTCATGCTTGCTGGCTGCTAGAAAATATCTGGCTTCTGACTTTCCTTGGCTGATACTCTTTCATCTGATTAGCTTAACTGATTTACTGCTGTAAAATTATCTTTTAACAACAAAATCAGCAAACTGTCTTTTTATTTTAATTGTTCATTTGATTGTTTCTTAAGATAATATTATTTGACTGTTTTACCTCTTATCTCTACCTCAAATCAATAAAAGTTTGCCATTCTTTTTCCTTGGGAATTTTGACATTCCTCAACTTCCTGAAATTCTCATCAGCCTATGTATATCTAGCAAAAATGGGCTTGATGACAAAGAGATGTTTAATCTCATGCTGTAAAAAGAAGAGATCTTCAAAAGACTAAAGGAGGACTTTCCTTGTGGGAGTGTCTTGTGCTAGTGGCTTGTTAACTTGCTCTTTAGCAAATTCTCTGATCTTTTTATCATAATCCTTCTGGGGCATAAGTTTTTCATTAAAAACATGGATGTATGGTAGGCCCCTCTGTCTTAAGTTTGTGTATTTTACCATAAATTTTGTTATGGCAATGTTCATTGATTCACATTTTTCTTGCAGATTATTCATCAACTTCTTCTTAGTTACAACTTTTTTTATCTGTAAGATTGTTTCTGTCCTATCCAAGACTTGTAATTCTTCCAGTTCTGCCTTGTTCTTGTTGTTTAAAAATGTAATGAGTTTTAAAGCCTGAGCAAGCTTATCAGTGAACTCATCTTTTGTCCTTTCTATCTCTGTCTGGGTTGTCAACAACAAATCTCTCTGCTCATATATAACCTGAATTAAAGGCCATCGATTGTGAATGGCTTCAATTATGTTATTCCAAAGATGATTTATTACATATGAAATCTGCTCAGTGAAAGTTAGCTCTTTTTGCAAATTCTTGATCTGTTCTCCCAATCTTATTGCTTTCTGTTCATGGGTTTTAGCATTTATCAGAGTTGTCTTATTTGTAGCTTCAAGATTTTCAATCATCTTTTTCAGGTGTTGATTTCATTTGTCTTTAAAGACATTCTTCCATAGCTTTAACAATCTGGCTTGCTTCATCTGTTTGTTGTACATTTGTAGTAGAAGAGTGTGTAGCTGAAAACATTGGCATTGCAGTTGCCAGTAGTTCTTTTGGTGCTAGTTTCTCTCCTAAAGTGGAAGTCACTGCTGTAGTTATTACTGGAATAACTGTAGGAATTATAGGAGCCTCATGTTATTTTACAATCTCTTTTTATTTGACAAGGTGGTCCATTTGGGTCTCCATCTCTTTGATTTGAGCAGTCAGTTTAAGAATGAGCTTCATCATTTCTTCTTTCTCACTCTAATCTTGAAGGATTTCCTTGGTTTGTGGATGCTCACTTTGAGGAAGCTTGAGCTATTTCCTCAAAGCTGCTATGTCATCATTCTTTTTCTTTATCAATAGTTCTGCTGCTTGAATGTTTGAGGGATCATATCCCACCTATAAAACTAATTCCTCTAAGGCTTTAATCCTTATATCCTTGGCATATAAAGATGCCTTGTCTATCTTCATCTGATCCTGCATATTAATGATGGTGTTATGTAGCTTATTTGCACTCATTGCCTTGGTTGCTACTGTAGAATAAAACATTTCTAAGCTTTGTCTGTGAAATTCAATTTGATCTAGCTCATGGACAATTTCTGCATCAACCTCAAGGTCCACCTTATTATAATCTGTTGTTGTTTTAGGTATGGAGGTAGTAGGTTGTAGAAATGACATGATCATCTTGTTACTAGAATAATCAAAGGCTGACAATAGCCTATTTTGATTTCCAGGCTTTTGTTTGAGGAATTGAGAATATATCTCTGTTTTGATCTCCTCATTCTTCTACTTTATCTGCTTGTATTTCTCCTTGATGTCTAAATCCTTTCCCTTAGTTGTTTGTGAGGAAGAGGCCTCCATGCTATGTTTCTTTTCAATCATTTGATTGTCTTCTTTGTCTGATGGTTTGTTTTTTTCAATTTCCACTAGAGTTTCCTTTATTATGATAGTCGCTATATCATCTGTAGTATCTAGATTTCCTATATCTTCAATATCAATTGCCTTCTCTTTCTCAACTGAAGTGATTTTGGGCCTTTTATTATAGATCAATTTGAATTTTGTTTCTGTAGTTGTTTCTGCTGTATAGGCTCCTTCCTCTCTAACTCTTTTTGTTGATGTCTCTGGCTGTTTTACAAGTTCCAGAGCTTGTGCTGTGTCCATTTTACCTGTTGTCTCTGTATTACTTGCTGTATCTGTCAGTGTATTTTCCAACCATTCAACTTGGTTGGCAAATTTCTCAGTCTCAGGCTTAAGCTCATGTATGAAGGGTGTTAATTTGCATTTTACCCTTAGACTGCTCAGGATCCCTTGAGGATCATAGTTCCATGGAAAAATTTCTTGAAATGTAAACTCTGCTAATCTTTTTGTGATTTCTTTTTCTGCATCTCTGTGGTTTATGATAAAGGGACCAACTTGATTCTTTAACTTAAATTGAGTCTTTTTTCTGGCAGCCATGAACTTAATAGAATCAGAATTGAGAATTTGTCTCAAATACTCCAGTGCAAAAATTCTCATGCTCATATATCTAGGCAACTTATAAGGTAATAAGTTGGATCCAAAAATTATTAACTCCGTATGTTTCTCATAAAGATACCAATCTCCCATTTTACTCTGTTTTGAAAGTTGTAGGATTCTTTTCATTTCCTCACTGATTCTGGGCTGCTCTGCTTTATTCAGAATGTTCATTGTTGGATGTAGAAAAAAGTCTAAAAAATCTGTGTAGGTGAAATTACTGCCCTCTTTCCTGAGCAAGGAAGTCCAAAAGATAATGGGTAGAGGCTTACCCTCCAAATCCATCTTTTGTAATGCAATAGGAAATTTATCATCTTGAAATAATAAGAATAAGTGAAATAGATAGGATGAGTATCTAAAAACTCCTTCAGTGGTAATTTTATCAACTGATGATGGATACTGTTGGCTATGAAACTAGCAAAGTCAAAGATGACTGATGGAGGTTGGCCTGGAGACAAGGTAGACAGGAAACCTAGAATGGACTCATCAGTGTGTCCATCTGTAAAGTATTCAAGTATAAAGGAGAGCATAGAAATAATATGTCTAGATCCTCCAGGGAATTTAGCAGTGGAATAAGGAGGATTTATTTTAGGAATGTCAACATGGGAAGGCATAAAGTTTTGAAATATCATGAACCTCCTAGGGAAGTCTAGGCCTAAGTACAACTGGGTCAAAGCTTCTATAGACAGGGGGACTGATTGAGGCTCAAACTGTAATTGAAGCATTTGGTTTATTGACTCTGTTGTGATGGTGAAAAGGATTTCTCTATCAGCATTGACTATGGCCCTTTGATCTAGTTCATAATATTTTTGACATAATCTGATAAGATCTTGGCTAGGGTGGGTTAATGGAACTATATATTTGGGCAAATGAGTCTCCCAAATAGGTATCTCATCCTTGTCCAAGTACTTTTCATAACACCAATTGTGTATATCCAAGAGGTTGAATTCTACAACAGGATCAACAATTTTCTAGTCAACATCAGTCAAAGGGAGGCTTTCTACAGCAACTACAGGTGGTTGGAGGGGATTCACTGTTATAGTAGATTTAGCGGAGATGGCTGGAGAAGGCTTAAGAACATTAGACCCTTTAGGTTTGGGAGGTTTGGATCCCCCAGGCTTACTGGTGCTCTGCTTTTTATGCATTCTTCCAAGGATACTTCTGCAAGATTATATTGTTTGCAGGAGTATTTTTCTTTAGCACAGAATAAGTTTGAGTGAATTTTAGGCCAAGGACAGTTTCTGTTTGTTTTATAGCTCAATTAGGCTATAACAGATAATGCAAAACCTAGGATAAAACAAGAAACGAGGGTTTCCTGAGTGAATTTGACTACAAAAAGGGGTTTTTAGGGTATATTCAACAAATTTAACCCTTTAGATCTTTGAATTTGGTTTTGAAGCTTCAGAAAATGGAAATTTGGCTTAAGAAAGGCTCACAACAGAAAACGGGGTTTCCTGGAAAAAATTGGCCAGGGTTTGGCCTCTTTTTTGGTGTTTTTAAGCAAATTGGTTCGATGGAATCTTTTAATAAAACACCTGGTTTAGTTATTGATGGTTCAGAATTGAATTTGCAGGTTTCAATTTTGCAGGAAAATACCTTAAGATGAAAGTATTCGGCTTCTGAAAGGGTTTTCGGATGCTTTTGGTTGATCCTGAAGTCTGGTCCGGCTTACTGGCGCAGCAAATGATCTTTATTGGTCTTCAATGGGGAATATGTGGTCAATTGGGAGATTCTGCGGATAAAATCGACAATCGAGGCTTAAAAAGGCTTTTACAAAGTCAAGGGCAAAGCGAAGTAATGAATACACTGCGCGAAAATGAAATGATATGTATATTTCAAAGGTTTTAACGTTATTTGGATTTTGTTTATTTATCATTTACTGCAGGTCAAATCATAGGCGGGAGAGGTTTAAGTTTAAACGGCAGACGATGGTATTCGCGTTCATTTCTGGCATTAAGTGGTTTCAATAAAAATGGACACGATCGAATGAGAAAATGACACGTCGCAAGGGGCGGATGGGTAAAACAACCCATTTCGCGTCCATTTTGCACTTGGGCCAACGATTACTTTTTGGGCGCGATATGGTCCTGGGGTCGTTAGATCTGCGGGATGGAAGCGAACGGTCACGATTTGTTTGAAAGATGCGGTCAATGGAATGGTGGGACCGGGGTCTATATAGGCGCTGGTGGTAGTTTATAATAGGGCTTTAAACCTTTGTATTTTTCAATGGATAAAGGTTTGAAATGTATATAGGTGGGGCTTATATATACGGGCAGGGGTAAGCCTGAGGCGGAGTTTTGTTTACCATTGGTTAGTCTATGTAAAGCTTGAGGCTTTATATAGTGGGGATAAAATACAAAGAGAGAGGCTTAATTTCTATGGAAAATAAACTTGAGTTTTATTTTGTTAGAACTTTGGGTTAAAAAGCTTATGTGGGGAAGGCTTCGCATTGCGGGGAAGATTTTAGCACATGTATTGCAAAGGCACGAGGTTTTCTCCTTTTGAACCTTATATATAAAAAAAAACTTTATTTGGTTTTTTTTTTTAACTTTTAGGATAAAAATGTGATATGCAAGGGAATATGTTTAGTTTTGAACATATGTATGGACGCAGCGTTTATTTTATTATATAGTTTTAAACCACTAAAGGGTCTAATAACCATAGGGGGCGAGATATTTAATTAAAGTTAGTTTTAGACCAAAGGACGCTTTATTTGGGTTTTATTTAACATGTGGATAATATCTTTGGTCCAAATTCTTTATAATAGTGGGGTTTTTGGGAATTTTTAGATATAGGGATTTATATAAATAGGATAAGATTTTAGTTTAGGGAATTAATAAACTAAGTTAAAAGTTAATATGAAAATGACTACGTAAAGTGAATAAGTAAAGCAAAGCTTGTCATTTCATCATTTCACCAATTACATAGGATAAAGTATTTTTGAGTGTTTTTGTATGTTTTCTGAATGAAGGAAGTTAATTAATTGGGGTTTTATGTTTCATTAAGTAAGAAAGAGTCTTTACTTGTGAAAAGAATCAAATGTATGAATGAAGGATAAATAAAGATAAATGGGGATTTTGTCATAAGAACTCAACATTTTCAACTATCCGTCATCGAGCCTTGGGTCTGGTCCCAACAAAAGTCAGAGAAATGCTCTGAGCCTTTTTGACTGGTAGTGTAGAAAACTGAATACTTACAGGGGAAGGGAAATTAATGATTTTTGCCTAGTAATAAATATTACATGCTTTTTCCCACTTCTTTCTACCTACATAACATTACTCTAGCATTTTTTCTTCCTTTTGGCAGATGCATTTAGGCTTGCAACCTTAAAACATTTATTCTTTTAAAGCAATAAAACTATCTAAATCTACTTTATTTCATCCGAGGGTTCAGATTAAACTATTGAGCTCCTCATTATTCTCTACCTATCTACTGATTTGTCGGGATTAAATTGTCTGACAAATCTTTATTCACTATCTAAAACATGGAAATTGAAAACATGACAAGTCAAGTTTAAACAGTTTAACTCATCATGGATTATGGCATTTATTGACACTTTTCCATAATCATTTGCAAAAAGTAAAAGTAGTGGCATCTGGACTTGCACACTTTCATGTCTTATTTTCATCTTTTTCTTTTGGGGTCTATATATTTTTAAGTCCTTTGATCTTTCTTTTACGACTTTTTACCCTTTTTTTTATTTTTATTTTTTCAAAATATGGGAAAACAACTTGCAGAAAGCAAGGTATGTACATATTTTACAAGACTATCAAAAGTCAATCCAAAATTACAAATCCTATATTTATAGGACCCTAGCAACCCCAAAGTACTGCTTTGATCTCTGGTGTTGGTCTTTGCGTTGATGATTGGCCTGTTTCCCTTCATCACTGTGCTACTGCTGCTCTCCTGTGATGTTGCCCATGACGTTGCCATCGCCACTGCTACATCCATACTGCAGCTCCCTCTCAAATTGTTGCATTGTGCTGCCAACTGCTACACTGCAACTCAGTTGTTGAGAGTAAGCAACTGACGGACCCATGCCCAATGACAGACAAGTCAGTAGGGCTGCATCTCATCACTGAAGCTCTACAGATTGTTGCTCTGCGATGTCCTCCTGAAGCCTCTGCACTGCTGCAGCTCTGCATTGCGTAAGCAGACCTCCTTTGTGCTGTTGCCTCTACCCTGTTGGTGCATCTACACTGTGTTACTCCCTCTCCAAATCTTCAGCCTCTTCCTTTGCTTCTCCTGTGATCTTGCACCCGCTCCTCTAGTCATTCCTCACTACTGTCTTAATACTCCTGTAGCACGGATGTGATCCAAGAGTTGGGCTACTCAAGGATCTCGCCACCATTCTGTAGTTTCTCTACAAATCGAGATCGCCCCACTTTTGTGGTTCATGAGTGCTCACGGCTATGTCATCATCGGAGTCATCATCTGCTACAACAACCTTGGAACTAGAAGCTTCCTTGTCCTTCTTCTTTTTAGGACAATTGCTGGCAAAATGTCTAAGTTCGATGCACTGGAAACACTTGATCTTTGACAGATCACACTTCTTTTTTACCTTGTTGCCTCTTTGATGCCAGGGTTGCATCTTCCTCTTCCTCCTTCCTCACCTTGCCCGAACCGGTGTTGTATTGCCTCTTGGTGATCCGATGGATCTCCTCTTGTCGGAGGATAGCCCACATATTTTCCCAGTTAGGAAGATCCACTCTGCCCAAGAGAATTTGGAGAAACGTTTCCCAATCCTCTGTGACAGCATTTAGAGTGGTCCTCACCATGACATCATCAACCACTTTCACGCTCATGCCAGTCAGCTAATCCCGAATCGACTACAGTCTGGATAGGAAAGGATCGATTTCCTCTCCCTTGGTCATCATGAATAACCTCTGCTGGTTCTCCAAAAGCATCTTTCTCCAGACGGACCTCCCTTGATACAATGTGGTTAGGGCTTCCCACATCTCATGAGTCTTTTTAAAGAGAGAATCCATACAGGTGAAGTAGATTAAAGAGGAGAGGAATAACCTGTTTTTGAGTTTTTGTTAATAACCTGGGTTATTAACAAAAACTCAAAAACAGGTTATTCCTCTCCTCTTTAATCTCATGAGTCGTCCACTTCTCGGCTATGTGGTACCACATGATCTTTGACCTCATCCATAATGAAGCACTTGGTATGTGTCGTTGCTTCATTGTGCTTCTCCAGGAGTTTCGCAATGGTCAACGTAGCCAAGACTTTCTTTGTGTGCTCCCTTATGTCGTATGCCTCCAGGACTACTAGAATTATGGCCTTCCAGATAGCAAAGTTGCACGGGCCGTCCAACCTATCCTGATCACGCAATCCATGTGGCGCCATCTGCTCAGAAATTTGTCGGAACAGATCCTCCTCTCTATGCTAGAGACTCAGATCTAGGGTCCTTGGCGAGAAAGGCACCCTTTGCTCCACCTGAAAACTGACTTCCTCCCTTGGAAGTCTGCCAAACAAAATGAATCAGCTCTCTTCAATCCTATGATCAATCTTCAGATTTCTTTGGAAAAAAATCTACTGAGAAGTCGTTCTCCTCCCTCTCTGTCAACTTAGCTTAGGCTAAATTCTGCACCGGTAGAATCTTCACCCCACCAGCATCTGGTGAAGGTCTACAGCTCAACTTCTGGTTCACAACACTCTGCACAATAAAAAAGTTCTGGACTGCGTCACCCTGGCTGGCCTCTGCATGAGAAGACTGGCTCAGCGCAGCCTCTGCAAAGTGCAGTTTGCTCCTGCGTCCCTCTAGAAGACTCTACATTGTCTCTGTGTCAGCCCCTGCATAGCTATTGTTGCCTCTGCGTTCTTCTGTTGCTGCTGCTTTCTGCGACAGATTTCTTCAGCCGTCTTGCTGGAGATCCAACTTGATCTGCAATCGCTCTGATACCATGTGAAAATTTCTGAATTTACTAAATAGAAACCCTACTGTTAAATTATTGATTTATTTCTCCTACTTACATAAGTTATTAATTTGAAAACTTCAGCGTTAACATCGAAGTAAATACATTAACAACCTACACATGCAGATCTAAACTGAATAACATGCTCAATGACAAAGTGATACACAAGGATTTTCTGGACAAATGTCCCCGAAAAAACCCAATGCGGAAAACCGGTGTTGCTAGCATCCGGAGGGTTTTTATTATTAAGCAGATTTAGTACAACAAATCTGTGTACCAAACTAGTTAACCCAACAGAGAAAAGTAAACAGCATCAATACCTCTATCCCAGAGACAGAAAATCTGACTAATTCACACCCTCAAACGGGATTTACATAACTTAGCCCCTTTCCGGCCTTTGGAAACCCCAGCGCTGCTTTGAAGCCCTCTGCGTCAGCCTGCCTAGCCTGTGTTAGCCTCTGCACTACTCAGGAAGGGCTTGCGTCACCCCAGACTGGGTTACACTACCCCTGCGCTGCCCTAGCTGGGCCTGCGTCAACCCTCCTAGCCTCCTGGTGCCTCTGCGCTGCTCCTGCTGGGATCTTGGTTGATCTGCGTAGCTGCTGCCTCTGCGCTGCTTTGGATTTCTCCTCCTTTTCCCTCGTTGTACTCTTGGCCTGGGACTACACTATCCCCCTCACCAATACTGTCCCTCGCTACAACTAAAACACTTCTGAAATTCTTAGCAAATCACGCCCTAGAATTCCAACATAGCTTCAGTGCTCTGCCAGTGTGTGTGTTCTCCAACTAACCCCAAGCCCTCTTCTTATACTTTTTTCGTTGAAACTTCAACGGTCGTGATCTAATCTCTAATCGACGGCTAAGATTAGAAGATGCTTGATCCGCGTCACTTAAGTCATTCTCATCACATGTTTAATTTAATTACCTTTAATCTTTTAATTTTCCTGAGTTAGACTTAGGGTCCTTAATTAAAAATATTAATTAATTAAATATCTCTTAAACTAGATGGAATTTCTTCAAACGCTTTTTGGATCTTGGAGATCTTATGTGCTCTAGTCCCTCCACAAAGTTTGGGAGCTAGAGCACATCCGATGCTACCCCAACACCCCAAAATCTCAAAACTAACACTGTTGGCTCTTGCTCATGAGACCTCCTAAGAGTCTTGCCCTCATCAAATCTAACATCCCAACTCAAGATCACTTTCCTCTATCCTAGAATGTAGACTCGATAGGCCTTTGAGACCTCATTGTGGCCCATAAATACAACCCTTTTTGACAAGGGCTCCATCTTCGTCCTCTTCTCCATGGGAATGTGGACATAAATTGAACTACCGAAGATGCAAAAATGGGTCACATACGATTTCGCTCCTATAAACAACTCCACAGGAGTCACGTACTACAATATCTGATGAGGACTCTTGTTACACCGACACAGTTGTATTACAGGCCTTCAACCACAAAAACATGGCAATTCTTGATCATAGATCATTGCCCTTGTTGCCTCCATTATGGTCTTATTCTTCCTCTCAACAACCCCATTTTACTGAGGGTTGTAAAGTACAGTGATTTCCTTCTTAATCCGTTGTTCCCTGCAAAAATCTTAGAACTCGTTGGAGGTATACTCGCCCCCGTTATCAGATCTCAACACCTTAATCTTCTTTCCCGTTTGGTTCTCCACAAGAGCTTTGAACTCCTAAAATTGATTGAAGACCTCACCCTTGGTCTTTAGGAAGTAGATCCAAGTTTTCCTGGAAAAATCATCTATGAACATCACAAACTATGAAGACCCTATGATCAATATCACAAACATAGGACCACAGATATCCGAGTGCACCAAATCTAGCACTCCCTTAGACCTGGTCTTGCTGTGAGGATATGCAACCTTAGCTTGCTTGTCAAGCGCACACCCTTTACACACTCCATCCTACTCCACCCTAACCTTTGAAAAACCAATAACCATCCTTTGCAACATCGAGAGAGCGCTATAGTATAGGTGTCCCATCCTCCTATGCCATATCTCACTCTTGCTGCCACTCTCATGTATGAGAGCATTCACCGGTTTTCCTCTCAACATATAGAGATCCCATTCCCTTCTCCCAATCACTCGCTTCTTGGTTGGATCATTTCATTTGCCCCAACAAGCACT
Source organism: Pinus albicaulis (assembly GCA_034641835.2). Lineage (NCBI taxonomy): Eukaryota > Viridiplantae > Streptophyta > Pinopsida > Pinales > Pinaceae > Pinus > Pinus albicaulis. The sequence continues at coordinate 587,396,187 of CM076576.1, forward strand.
TCACCTCTCGTAAAGCTGACTTTTAGTCCACTATCTTTAATGGCTGAAATTGAAAGGAGTGTCAGTTTTTGTAGCATCAGGTGCGTTCTAGCCACGAAATTTGGTGGAAAAGCTAGAATATATGAGATCCCCAAAACCCAGAAATCGTTTTAGGAAATTCCACCTAGAGATGACTTAATTAGATTATTAACCAATTTTTAAATATTTCTAAACTTAGGGAATATGGTTAATTAATCAGAATTAATTAAGTCAAAGTGAAAATAGTCTAGAAACTCACACAGATCGACTTCAAGATGATCCTAGCCCTTGATTAAGATTTAATCTTGGTCGTTGGAGCCCCAACAGAGGATTATAAGAAGTCGATGGGCACATGGAGAACACACCAGAGTAGATACTCAGTGACCTAGATAGTTCAATTTTCCAGTGCAGGTGATTCAACAAGAGAAATCGAGACAGAGGTCGAGTTGCAGGTGGCAGAGGGGTAGAGTAGCAAATTTTCTAAGGAGTCTCCAGTTCTGAAAGAGTCAGAAGAGAAGGCCAAAAATATTCCTCAGGAGGCAGTGCTAGGACTACGCAATGCCTCAAGATATGTAGTTTGATTCAGCCAAAAGGAGGATCGATTCGACTTCCAAAGGCCGAGAAAATTTCCAAGATGGAAAAATCACTTACAGTGGCAGCGATAGGCTAGATGTCACATGAGAAGCACAGTGGGACCACATGTGGGACAGTCACAGGGATCCAGTATAGTAACCAATACTAGAATTTCCTCAGGAGCAGGTAATCCAGTGAGGTCTCAGGAAACGGAGCAACAAGGGCAGGATGAGGAGGAATTGGTAGAACCTCCCACTACTAGTGGTCGAGTTAGCAAAGAGGTTCGTCAGACATTGAGATGCATAGGAGTTTGTTGGAGCTCCTAGGGCTAACAAAAGAGAGCGCAAGTAGCCCAATAGATATCAAGCATTGGTAGATCAGGTTGCAAAACCTTCCAGCTTTCAAGAAGTCGCACAACATCAGGTGTGGGTAGATGCCATGGTACAATTATAGAACTCTACCCTGACGAATGATGTTTGGGAGGTGGTGTCGAGGCTTGAGGACAAATCAATTGTAGGTTCTCGATGAATCTACAAGATCAAGTATGTTGCAGATGTCAGCGTGGAGAAGTACAAGGTTGGGTTCGTAGCAAAGGGGTATGCACAAAGAGAACAGATAGATTATGAGGAAACCTTCGCTCCAGTAGCCATATACACCTCTATTTGGTCAGTTATATCCCTAGCAACTCAGATGGGATGGCAAATTCACCAGATGGACGTCAAGACAACATTCTTGAATGGGGTGATAGAGGAAGAGGTGTACATTGAACAGACAAAGGGCTTCCAGACTCATGAGAGGCGCACTCATGTGTGCAGATTGAAAAAAGCTTTATACGGGCATGGTATGGTCGGATTGACAACGACTTGCAATAGATGGGATTCGTCAAGAGTGACGCAGATCCCATCCTTTACTATTTGATGGTAGAGGGTCATCCACTCATCCTAGTATTGTATGTGGATGATCTCTTCTTGACAAGATCATCATGGTTCATAGAGGACTTCAAGAGGAACCTGGAAGCGGAGTTTGATATGAAGGATTTGGGGTTGATGCACTATTTCCTAGGATTGGAAGTGTGGTAGAAGGATGGGGAGATCTTCCTTTGGCAAGGAAGATACACTACAGATATTCTAAAAAGGTTCAAAATGCAGGATTGCATACCCATGTCTATGCCCATGATCACCAACTAGAAGAAGATAGATGCATCATATGATAAGGATGTCAACCCCACCTTGTATAAACAACGTAGTGGTTCTCTCATGTATTTGTTCAACATCTAGGCCAGATATTTTCTTCATAGTAAATACCCTCAGTCAGTTTATGGTAGAATCAAAGAGGATACATTGGGCAACAGTGAGGCATGTTTTGAGTTATGTGCACGACATAGTCGAGTATGGGTTGAGATATACCCAAGGGGATGATGTCAGACTATGTGGGTTCATAGATGTAGATTGGGCAGGAAGTTCACTGGACAGTAAAAGTACCTTTGGGTACTGCTTCAGCGTTGGATCGGGGATGGTTTATTGGTGTATCAGGAAGCAGAAGCCAGTAGCACTAAGCTCTGCAAAAGCAGAGTTTATGGAAGAAAGCACAACTACATGTGAAGCTATATGGCTTCGAAAGCTGCTAGGAAACCTGTTCAGACAAAGGATGGAGGCGACTAGGGTCTATTGTGATAATCTAAGTTGCATCAAGCTCTCTGAGAATCCATTGTTTCATGACAGGTCGAAACACATAGATATTTGATGTCATTTCATTAAATATTGTGTACAGCGTGGAGCGGTCCAACTACAGTATGTTCCCACAAAAGAGCAAGTTGCAGATATACTCATGAAACCTCTAGGGAGAGCTAAGTTCGTCTATTTCACAGAACATATGGGTATGGTGGAGAACCCATTTTAGTAGCAGGGACAAATTATTTAGGATTCTTCTCACTTGCAGTAGTTCCATTTATAGCAACAAGAGATGACAGGGAGTTACAGTGTAGCTGCAGTGTTGGCACCAGTGTCAGCAGCAGCACAGATGCAGCATCAGAGTTGCACAGTAGTTGGTGGGCAATGTGATCACACATCAGCAACGTGACAAGAGGTGATACAGAGACAAGGTGTTGTGACAAAGAGTGCAGCAGTAGAACACGGTCCTTACTAAGAGGGAGTGTTAGTTTTTGTAGCATAGGATGTGTTCTAGCCACGAAATTTGGTGGAGAGGCTAGAATACATGAGATCTCCAAAACCCAGAAATCGTTTCTGGAAATTCCATCTAGAGATAATTTAATTAGATTATTAACCAATTTTTAAATATTTCCTAAGTCTAAACTTAAGGAATATGGTTAATTAATTAGAATTAATTAAGTCAAGGTGAGAACAGTCTAGAAACTCGCACAGATCGACTTCATGATGATCCTAGCCCTTGATTAAGATTTAATCTTGGTCGTTGGATCCCCAACAAAGGATTATAAGAAATAGTCAATGAGCACATGGAGAACACACCAAAGTAGATACTTAGTGACCTAGACAGTTCGATTTTCCAGTGCAGGTGATTCAGCAGAAGAAATCGAGTCAGAGGTCGAGTTGCAGGTGGTAGAGGGGCAGAGTAGCGGATTTCCGAAGGATTATCCAGTTTCGAAAGAGTTAGAAGAGAAGGCCGAAAATATTCCTCAGGAGGCAGCAATGGGATTGCGCAATGCCTCAAGATAGGTAGTTCGATTCAGCTAGAAGGAGGGTCGATTCAGCTTCCAGAGGCCGAGAAATTTCCAAGAGGCCGAAAGAATCACTTCAAGTGGTAGCAACAGGCTAGACGTCACATCAATAGCAATTTCTGGGCAGTACAAATAGTATCTGCACAGAGGGTTCCAAAGCCAATTGTGAGGCTTAGTTTTTTGCGGGATTGCTTGAGGAGGAGGGTAAATTCCCTCATATAATTTTTCCAGTATCTTTTTCAAGAAGAAACGTCGGTTTGGGGTCATTTTATTGTACTCATAATTTCTGCTACTGTATAAATAATAAAACCCTCAACTGTTGCATTAGTTTTCCCACATTGGGTTTTTCCGGGGATAATTGTCCAAAAATAATGGTGTCACAATTCTTTAGTGTGTGCTATAATTTCTCAGTTTCCAGTATTTTATTTTTCACAGTTTTTTTATGTTGTAAATTGAAATTGTGATTTATTCATTGTTTGTCGTAGCAAATAAACTACATAATTAAATTTACAGTTAGGAGAATAATTTCCAGTTACTGCAATAGATGAATTCTCATGAGATTCTTCTCCAAACTTGGTACATACAACACTTCGTTCACCTCCATGATACCACCTGAGTCCATCTAAAACTGAATATTGTTAGTGCCTTCTACTACATACTTGGACTTATCACCACGCTCCACATGTACATCCATAGGCCCCTTGGTCATGTTGGTGAACACGTCTCGAGATTCCGCCATGTGACGAAATGCTCCACTATCCACAAACTAGACACCTCTCGTGACGGTTCCAAAAAAGCAAGACACCAAGGCAATTTTTTTCTCAAACTTTTCAGCGATCTCTTCCATTTGTGCAGTGTCTGTCGTAGTTTTCTTTCCCTTGCCCTTCTTCTTGTTTGGACATTGACTGGAAAAATGCCCGAACTTGTGACAGGCAAAGCATTTGTCTTTGTTTGTGTCCTTTTCCTTTTTGTTATGTGAAGAGCCTCCTCCACTCTGGTTCTACTTGGCCTTCACTTTGCCCTTTTTAACTTGTGCAGCAAGAGCGATCTCATCTTTCTCCTCAGTATTCTTTCGATGTCCTCTAGTCAATGAGTTCTCCCAGATCTCCTTCTAGATGAAGTCATCCCACAACCGGATCCAACCACGAAGCTATTGCCTAGCAAGGATCCCATCCACAAAAGCAGTCCAGTGCTTAATGCAACCCTTTAGAGCAACTTTTACTAGGTCTAAATCACTCACAGTTTCCCCAATAGTTGCAAGCTCATCACAAGCCTCCTAGATCCTCATGAGGTAAGATGTCATGGTCTCAGGTTTGTTCATTTTGACGATGTTTAATTTCTCCCGCAACATCATTTTTTTGTTTTCATTTGAACTCTAATAAAAACAAATTAGAGGTACCCACATCTGACGTCTAGTGTCCTTCCTTGATATGTGAGGAATTATGTGATACCTCACACCATCCAATATTATACACCCTAGTTTAATATCTTTAAGATTGTGCTCGCTCCAAGGCTTCGATCTAAAGGAACCTAAATGTCTCTTTTTATGAAATCCCACAAACCATTCATCTTCAAAATCGTGGTAATTCGCTCCTTCTAGGGACTGAAATTAGCAGCCCCATTCAACCTGTCTTCATATCGCAAATTACTTAATGATTTCATCTTCACAAATCGACCATGGCCACAAAACCCAATTGCAAAATTTTAAAAAAATAATTATGTTGTCGTAAAAAGGAAACTCCTTGCTACAAACCCTCATGATCTTCAATCTCTCTCAGAGTCTTCTAGATACCCTCTGATACCATGTTAAATTTCCTAATACCAGCCAGATTAATTTTCTTACGACAATTTATTTTATTCCAACAATTTATTTATTTAACCAAATAAATATTGAATTACCAAAAAATAAAATCACTGGTATTTTTAACTTCTAGAAATGAATATACGCAGCAGAATTTAAACTGGAGAGATTAATCACACATTGCAAAAAAAATCATCCATAACAACTCTTTTTCATCTATTAATCTGGAAAATATGGATTTTCGATCCACGGAGATACAAGGAAAATATACAATAACTGGAACTTGTAACTTGGCCCCCACAGGATGAATTCAACACAAGGAATTCGGCCACCAGGAAATTGGCCTCTGGAAGAAATTATCCTAGAGAAATTCGGCACAATCAATCAGCTGGCAAATTTACCTGCGCCCTCCCTACGTGCTATCACTATTCCTCAAGAAAAACTCATCCCCCCAACAATTCGGCGTTCTCCAAATAAAATCGACCTTCCTCCAGCAACTCGACCCTACAATCTCCTCAACTCGGCCTCCTAGATTCACCCTCAATTCTCCCGTACTTCTCCTGCTTTATGCTCTAGTCTACTAAGCCACTCCCATTACAGAAAATCACTCTCTGTGATGATTCGCTCTCTTGAGGTCTTGTATGTCTTCACCTCTTTGCTAGGCTTCTTTTAGAATCTTCATTAAGCTTAAATCCCTAACTCTAATCTCCCTTATAGAATCATCTTAGAAATCAATGGTTGAGATTATTTCTAAGTCAATTGAATAATTAAATTATTTATCCTTAGAAAATGATTTAATAGTCCACAATAATTCATTGACTTTAATTATTGTACTTTTCCTAAGTTAGTTAGAGTTCGGAAAGAAGACCTAAATCACTTACTCCACCAAGCAAGCACCTAGAAGAGACAAATAATGTCTTCCACATGCTAAGACACCAAGCCTATGCAGAAGACCTTCCGAAGCTACGACTAGCTTCAACATAAATTACACATACAAAAATGAAATATAGAAAAAGATTCAATATATTTTAAAACTTATAAAATAAAAACATTTAGAGTTTTACATGATCATGATACAAATTCAATCATACAACTTTTGTTCTTTAGCCTGTTCTCTTGCTAAAAAATTTCAGCATTTGAAACTACTATTGCAGCCCCACTTCTAGCAGATGGATCACTAGCAGATCCTGAAGAAAATGAAGGAGGGGGACAATACCTGTGGGGACATCAAATGATGTAGACAATGGACAGTTGTAATCTCTTTTAACACTGCACAATAACCCTTAGCTACACTCTAAAACGTCCAACACCTCCAACCTGTTGAGCTCAATGAAAGGAAAGATGTGTTTTTATGGGGTGTAGACCTCTTTACGGGGGGCATGGTGAGGGCATGTGTCAGACACATGTTTGGCAGGTTTCCTATGCTAAACATGTGTTGGACATGTGTTGGACATGTGTCCTCACTTATTGGTGTTCGACACATGGGATATAGGTCACAGGACCTGTTTGGAGGTGTTCTACTACTTAGACTTGAATTGTAGATGGAAGAATATCATAGATCTTCACTACCAATATTCCTCCTCCATGTCAAAGTCATCAAAATCAACACCATTTCTGCTGCTCTCTCCTCCATCCTCCTCCTCCTCTCTATCCAGTTGAATATCTACATCCACTGGTCTGAAGGATGACCCCTCAAGAGCATCACCATCATCAAAATCAACCAGCTCTAGCATTGGTTCATTAAGATCCAAATCGCCTCATGTCAACTCAACATTGTTATTCAAACCCATATCATTAGGAAACACATCCCACATGTTTGTCATCATCAAGAAAAATCATTTTTTAAGAATTTTCATGGTCTTTTTTGTGCATTGATGTTGGACACGTCTAGAGCACATGCCCAACATATGTTTGGCACATGTCCTGTTTTAGGACACATGTCCAACATGTGTATTACTGTGTCAGGTGTCCAACATGCAAGATACAGACATGGGCCTCCTGAGGTCCTGAAGCCCCTCTAATTGAAATACAATTTCATGATGCGTGGCTTAAATGGCCAGATTCACTGCATTACCATTACACAATGCTAGTGGCATCACTGGGAACAGTCTGTCGATATTAAATCTTTGTGTACATGATTCGTCCTGGTAAATACTCCATTTTTAGATTGATATTTCTTAAATAGTCTAATTTGTTATTGACTTTTAGTCCTTTACTTTTCAGCAAATATAAAATAGGTGTTCACATTATTCAGAATGCCAGTATATGATTCTTGTACGCTCTAAACTTAAAAGTTACTAAACACAAATATGTTCAGGGACTTAGAGAAAATATATAATTTACACTTATTTTTCTGTAACATTTTAATTTTTCATGTGAATCATGGTGAACATTTTTTTTCATATGGCAACATGCTTGCTTATTGATTTCCTGGAGCTTGTAAGTAGAGGAATGTTGATCGCATTCGTATGAATTGTTGTAAATTCAGTTAGCGTGGATGTTTATCAATGCGCATAATCACAATCAGAACTTTCTCACCGTTCTATATGTTGAATTGTCTGCAATGAATAGAGCAATTCTAGCATTACTTTTCTGTTTCCTTCTGTTTCATACTTGGTAAAAAGAGGAACGACCAATCCTTTCTCGTGCGAAATTTTTATCTGATGACACATTTTCTTTTTTATCTCTGTGACAGGTCCAACGTCTTTTGCTCCAGTCATTGAGGCTTCAATGGCCATTGTGGAAGCTACTGGTGGCCAATATCACGTTCTTGTTATTATTGCAGATGGACAGGTATTAAAGATGCCATTTTCTTGTCCTGGAGTAAAACAATGTCATATCACTTATTATCTTTTTGTAATTCATTGCCTAAGTTGGTATCTTGCTGCATTACATATATATTCCAGTTACTTTGGTGTACTCTTTCATAACGTATTCTATTATTTAAAAACTTTAGTGTTTAATGATTGAAATTTGGTATTAGGCCATCTCATGTTATCGATTTTCCATGGTGTCCTGATCGTTTGCAGGTAACCAGGAGTAGTGATACAAGGTCTGACCAATTAAGCCCACAAGAAGAGAAGACAATCAATGCTATAGCTGCTGCAAGGTATGCCACAGGAATTACAATGTACAACATAGACGAGTAATTACGTGTTTTTGAAACTGACATAATTCTTACACCTTTCTAATTGTGCAGTCGTTATGCTCTATCAATAGTACTCGTTGGAGTTGGTGATGGACCTTGGGATACAATGCGGGAATTTGATGATAAACTCCCTCGCCGTGAATTTGACAATTTTCAGGTAGAATTTATTGCATTTAAATTTAAATGTCACGTCTCTCTTTATTTCCATCCCATCTATATTTATGTGGATGCAAATATGAAATATCACTGTATGCTAGTTGTGTTTGAAGTGGCTAGAATAATAGCTGTGACCCATGATTTCCCCTCTTCCATTCTTCTGGAGAGAGATGATGCATGTGTGTGTGATAGAGAAAGGCAGAGGAAGCAATGACCGTGGGATTCCAGAACTACAAGCTGAACCTAGTGATCTGGGGAAAAAAACAGTTAAAAACCGTGGTTAATAAAGTTAAGGTTTCTTTCCTCACTTCTCTAATAACCATGGCAAGCTAATCTGATACTTTTCGTAAAAATATTCCAACTTCACTTTCCCAGGGAAAAAGTTTGATGCATCAGTATGCCCGATTGTTCATTAGTTGTTATGCATGGATCATAGCTTTCACCCAAATTGCTACTTACGCCCTAAAATATTCTTAGTCGGGTGATTTATTTGTGTTTACTTCGATAGTCAACATGTATGGAGCCTCATCGTACTAGTCTTTTGGTTATAAGTGCCATCTTTATGCAGTCTCATTTGTTTTGGGGCAAAATGATTCTTGGGCAAAAGATATATGGTAGCCCCTGATTTGGAGTTGCATCCATTTTGCAGTTCGTGAACTTTACAAACATAATGTCGAAAAATCTTCGACAGTCTGCGAAAGAAGTAGATTTTGCTCTTGCTGCACTTATGGAGATCCCAATTCAGTATAAAGCAACAATCGACTTTAATATTCTGGGGTACTTATATCATTCCAACTTCACTAATATAATGTCTTCTGAAAGGTGGTTCTGCTTGGTGTTTCTTTATTCCAGAGGAAATTCAATTTGATTTTACCTGTTTACAGTCGACGTGTAGGAAGCGTTCCAAATATACGACCACGTAATCCTCCCCTGCCTACGATTCAACAAGATGCTGTCCCGTCAAGCTTTCCAAACTCGACAGCCTCCCAATCTACGGCTTCACATAGCGTCATTTCTACTGAGAATTCCCCGGCAGGAAGCGAGTCACAGGTAGAGATTTTCAGTTCTCTTGCAATATGTTCATCGGACATGGCCTATGAGTGTTTTATTTTTGATGTACAAATCGCTGCTATTTTAATTTTAATTCTAGTCTAGTCATGGAACTGAATGATCTGAAAATCCAGCTTTATCTTACATTTAGGTCTGCCCCGTTTGCTTGACCAATTCTAGAGACATGGCATTTGGTTGTGGGCATACGGTGAGTATGCAGACAACTGGACATTGTTATTTTCCTATTTACTTTTGGCAAAAAAAAATGCTTTGGTTTGATTTTTTTGGTGACATCAATTCTGTTTCAACAGGCCTGTAGAGAGTGTAGCCCAAGGTTGTCAAACTGCCCCATATGTCGTGCGCGCATCTCAACACGTATAAGAGTGTACCTTTCTTGAAGAGTCACCATTCTGCTGTTAAGGGGTTCGCTCTCGCTGAATGATTTTGCAATGGTGACGGATGACTTCAGAGGTGATATTTATGAAGGGAGTTTCATTTTTTACCCTCTGCAGCAGTACTAAGAAACAGATATATCTGCACTAGGTGTAGTGTAACTTGAAATCTAGTGATACAATTTTGGGTGAAATTGTGGTTTTCTGTTATTTAAAATGCATATTCAAATGGATAGATAGATTTAGCACCTAAAAAAAAATTAAGCACTCAAATTATTCAAATTTCACAGTTTAAACTTATAATCTCAATAAATCACTTTTGATTACCAAAAAATATATCCAGGGAAAAAAAAGGTCAGAAAAATTTGACTACTGCCTTGCGCTACCACTAGTTTACCAGTTGTTTAATATTTATTTGCAGAATATTATATTGACTCTGCCCTCTTCCTTGGTACTAGACTCATTAAAAAAATGACCATTCATGATACACGTGGAAAGTTTCCTTGTTTTAATGTCATAGAGAGTCAAGACATTGTATTAGCATTCTGTAACGTCTATAGAACTTGGGAAAGTTTTCTTGCTTTGGAGCTATGTTTCCATTTTGTATCAACGAGAAAACTGAAGGATCATGGACTGCAAATTTTCAAACTTTGCTTTTCTTGCTAGAATGCATTACTATTGAATGAAAACTAATTTAATTGTTTTGTTTGGTTGCAGTCATCGCTATGAAAAGCCTTTAATGGAATTTATGCCTTGATTTTCTGCTTATATTGTAAGTGTAAACATATTTTTGTGCTTAACTGGATGGAAGTGGAAGAACCTCTCACACAGTGGCATAGTCAGGCAATCACTGTAATTGAAAGATGATGAGCAAGCAGTACTTTGCCTCTGGCCCATATGCAGTTGTGAGCTTACAACAGTGTGTATCATTTGTAATTGCGGTGATTGTGCTGCTTTATTATTTGGTGTTGTATATGTGGAGGAAATTCAAAGTCAAAATCCCTCCTGCTCAATGATTTCGCCCAGTGCACATCCAATGATTAATTTGTCTTACTCCCCATGTCTTACTAAGAAATGATTGCTTATTCCATGATATCATCTTCGGATCACTAACTAATTATTGGTCCAAAGCAAGGAGAGAATACACTTTTAGCACAAAATTTATAGCCTAGTCAAATCAATGATTGGTAATTCTTCTAGTTTTGCATAAGATTGCATCAATTGAGTGGATATCATTTTACAAATTTTACAAATTTTGCCTAGTGCACATCCAATGATTAATTTGTCTTACTCCCCATGTCCAAGGAATGATTGCTTATTCTATGAGATCATCTTCGGATCACTAAGTAATTTTTGGTCCAAAGCAAGGAGGGAATACACCTTTAGCACAAGTTTGATAGCCTAGTCAAATCAAAGATTTGTAATTCTTTTAGTTTCATAAGACTGCATCAATTGAGTGGATATCATTTTATATATATTAAAATTTACTTTAATTTATAATATTAGCTTGCACAAATTTTTAATATAAAATGAGGTTATAAATACAACTTCCACAAGCAAAATCAAAATCAGAAGCTATTCAAAAATTACACTTTTTTATCTTATTTTAAAACAGCCACACTGCACCGCACCCATACATGTAACTATTGTTAGTGCAAAGTTCAAAGAGACTTAACAACAATAGAAACGTAGGGGTCACAACCCGAGCATTGAAAAAATAAGAAGTGATCATGCCATCATCAGGAGTGTTTTGGTCTTGATCATTGGGAACATGACCCCGGTCCCCAACCAACAATTGGGAGATCTATATTGGTTAGATGCACACATATCAGCTCAAAGTCCAAAATCCATGGAAACTTAATAGTAGTGGACATAATAAAGGCCACAACCCAAGCATTAACAAACTAAAAAGTAATCATGCCAACATCAAGAGGGAGTTGCCCATGATTAATTGGGTTTGGATTGGTTAATGGGGGCTCTATAGCAGTGGGATACTCTGTCCCCTAGCCATCGATGGGAGGCACAGGCCCTTTGGAGATTGCAAAGGTGAGTGTTGGGAATTGTTTATCATGGAGAGGTGCCATTAGAGGCTAGTGCCTCAAGCACTTGCACCTCTCACACACTTGTTTTCTAGTGCAATGGCTGGGCTTATTGTCACTTTTATGACACCTCAATGATGTTCCCAAATCCCTACATGGGAGGTCAACATTATGTTGAGCATGCAAGGGCCTTCATATGAGCTTCCAAAAAATGTAGTAGAATACATATCAAAATGTTGATGGTGAAGGAAGCATACTTGATTTTCAGTATATCAGAAATTATGAATGTAAAATTATTTTGCTTATTATCAAGAATCAAGAGACTGTGTACCAGTTGCTTCCAATCACTTTGAAGGAAAAGAATGGTATTGATACAATGTATTACCCATTTTCATGAATCAAAATTGGACCCATTTTAAAGAAAAAACTGAAAAAAAACTATAGAGACTCTCATCACTTGGTTGAAATGTTTCGAGAACATATTGTGATACATGTGGAAAATGGCGAGTCCATTTGATATTTTAACACTAGATTCAACACTGAAAAATGTATTACCGACTTCAGGAAACACATATGCTTCTGCCTTAGGTAATTTGTGAGTTCTATGTGCGAGCTGTTTTGGAAACTATCACTGTTTATTTTGTGGGAGAAATATTTGAACTATAGAAATCCATTGAATGAGCTAAAATGACAAGCATTGGCTATACCAAAAAAAATTATTTAGCAAAGCTTCAGTGGCTCTCTCTTCATCAAATCAAGGCATGTAATAAATTTTAGCTCAATACTGATTTTCAAAGTTTCATGCTTCATGAAACTATGGTTTTTTACTTTGAAAATTAACTTTCTACTATCTACAAACTATGAAACCCAATATCTGCTTTCCAAATTAGCTCAAAATACATGCATTTAACACATACATATAGATTTGACAACAAATTAGTGAGGTCCTTATCATGTTTTCTGCTACTTTTCACAACATTAGACTTATCCAAAGAATTTTCTTTTCCCCATAAAATAAATAATATTTATATTCTATTTGGGATGAAGACATATGCAATCTATAGATGCTTTTAACTTAGCATTAGAGATTAATGAATTGATTCTCATATGAGCATTCCAAAACTATTCTTATGGAGTTCAATAAATAGATCGCAAACTAAGGATTTACGTCCTCAAATATTAAAACAAAAAAGTAGGTCTATCCAAAAGTACATCTAAGAGTATCATCAAAAAAAGACCAGAACTAAACATTCACACTAGAAACATATTGAAATGTTTCAAGAACAGATTGTGATACATGTGGAAAATGGAGAATCCATTTGAGATTTTAACACTACATTCAACGCTGACAAATGTATTACCAACTTCAGGACAAACATATGCCTCTGCCTTAGGTAGTTTGTGAGTTCTATGTGTGAGCTGTTTTGGAAACTATCACTGTTTATTTTGTGGGAGAAATATTTGAACTATAGAAATCCATTGACTGAGCTAAAATGACAAGCATTGGCTATACCAAAAAAATTATTTAGCAAAGCTTCAGTGGCTCTCTCTTCATCAAATCAAGGCATGTAATAACTTTTAGCTCAATACTGATTTTCAAAGTTTCATGCTTCATGAAACTACGGATTTTTACTTTGAAAACTAACTTTCTACTATCTACAAACTATGAAAGCTGATATCCGCTTTCCAAATTAGCTCAAAATACATTCATTTAACACATGCATATAGATTTGACAACAAATTAGTGATGTACTTATCATGTTCGCTGCTACTTTTCACAACGTTAGACTTGTCCAAAGAATTTTCTTTTCCCCGTAAAATAAATAAATAAATAATCTTTATATTCTAGTTGGGATGAAGGCAAATATAATCTATAGATGCTTTTAACTCAGCATTAGAGATTAATGAATTGATTATCATATGAGCATTCCAAAACTATTCTTATGGAAGGCAAATACAATCTATAGATGCTTTTAACTCAGCATTAGAGATTAATGAATTGATTATCATATGAGCATTCCAAAACTATTCTTATAGAGTTCAATAAATAGATCGCAAAACTAAGGATTTACATCCTCAATATATATTAAAACAAAAACTAATCATTTTGAAGTTCTATCAAATATACGAAGTAGTAGGTCTATCGAAAAGTACATCTAAGAGTATCTTCAAAAAAAGACCAGAACTAGACATTCACACTTAATAGAAACAAAGCCCAATGAAACATGAAAATGGTAAATAGTAGTAGCACTAACCGAAATTGATCTGATACCATTGTGCAGACCTAAAAGTGAAGACTACCCCTTAATCAAATACATGAAGAAAGTATTTATAAACAATAGAACCATCCTTTGATTCCTTCCATATGCAAGGCCCGACTACTAGGTAAAGTCCTTTCTTTTGGGAGCAAGTCAACTTCAGAGTTAAGTTCTATAAAAAAATTAGCAAAAGGAAATTAAATTAATATTAGGAAAATAAATTTTCACCTCTTCACAAATAGAACACAACATTAAAGTTCGCATTTTGAAAATGCTTTTTAACTAGTAAATACCTAGCAAGGTATCCCAAGATTGGACGCTATGCAATATTTTTTAAAAGCAACTTAATAGCCAAATTTTTGCCATAACTATTTGACTGGCTCCTAATCCTACTTGAAGCTAATAATATGAGTCATTTACAAATAGAAAGCCACTTTTCCCACAACAAAGCAAGGTGTCATAACTGGCCCCATCAGAATACCCCTGAGCTTTTGTCTTATCAATGGAGTCATATCACAAATGTCATTGAAGAGAGAGCTTGAGAATAGTTATGCAAGGCCCAACTACCAGGTAGAGTCCTTGCTTTGGGAGTGAGTCAACTTCTGAGTTAGGTTCTATATAAAAATGAGCAAAGGAAATTGAATTAATATTCATAAATAGAACACGACATTAAATTTCCAATTTTGAAAATGACTTTTCACTAGTAAATACCTAGCAAGGTATCCCAAAACACCTAAATATTGGACACTAAGAAGTACTTTTTAAAAGCAACTTAATAGCCAAAATTTTGGCATAATTATTTGACTGGCTCATAATCCTACTTAAAGCTAATAATATGAGATTCATTTAAGAATAGAATGCCACTTTTCCCATAGCGAGTCAAGGTGTTGTAAAACTAGCCCCATCAAAATATTCCTAAGATTTTGTCTTGTCAATGGAGTCATAACATAAATGCCATTGAAGAGAGAGCTTGGGAATAGTTTTATAGCTTGAAGAAATGGATCTGCTTGCAACACACTAAAAATTGTTAGACCAAAGATCAGACTAAGAGGGTGTGTGAGGAGGGGAGGCGGGGGGTGAATCAATGCAATGGCAAACCTATCATTTCAAAACATTTCATCAATAAATAACCATGTAGCAGTGTAACATAACAATTTGCATCATTACAATAAATGAAACCATGCATCAAGAAGCCATCATCACATCAATACATGAGGACACAAGCTTCTACATGGAAACCTTTGCGGGAGAAAACCAAAAAATCTTCTTCTTCTTCTTCTTCTTCTTCAATTAATTTACATATATGTGCAGGCACCGATCTGTTAAATGTTGATTAGAGTAGAGAAGTAAGGGTTCTGCTTGCCTAAGTTTTAAGGCTAGCAAAGGGACCCACGAGACAACCACTTTAGTAGAATATTAATTTATTTAACTATGTCCAAAAATTAGACGTAGGAAAAAATAAAAATTCCTAAGTTAACTTATGATTTAATTGTTGAGAAATCTATAGGGCAATGATTAGAATTATTTCTCTTTACTTGATAACTGCTTGTGATGACCTTTTACTTATTAGCTTTGTTCCTTATTATTATATGTGTGAATCATCAAACATCTACCAAAACAAGAAGAACAATAACATAGAATATAGGCTGTAAGCTAGGGCCAAAACCTCTCCTCTTGAGAGGAAAACCCGCAAATCTCTTCTCTTACTTATAGATTCTTCAATTGACGAATTCCAAGACCTTAAGACTGAGACCAATAGCCTCCAAGACCAAGGCCAAGCTCTTTGGATGATGTGCTAATCTTGATCTAGTCAAACCCAGTAAAATCTCTTCCAGTAGCACTTCTTCGATCTCCTACTGCAAGTTTTTCTGCCTCCTACTACAGATCTGAAAGTTTGATCTCCCTGCAGTTGCAATTCCCATACGTGTGTACTTCGATCTCCCTTTAGAGCCTTCCCTTGACCTTCGCTTGCCTTTCTCTGACTTCTGGAGCTTCAGGATGACCCTTGGTGACCTTCGATTGACCTCTTTGAACTCTTTTCTCCAAGATCGAACTTGTAGATGAAAGCCCTAGATCTGTTGCAGAAACCTTAGTCCTCCTTAACACGTGTGAGAGAAAATTAGCCCAAACAAGAAACTTCTTTGTCCTCTTCCTTTTTCGTTGCCTTCTTCTTCCTCTTCCTTCGCTAGAATGAGTGGTGAGTGAATGTGTCTCAAGGAGGACAAGTTCTCTTCTATTTATAGACTCTTCAAGGTGGATGTGGCTCTTCCTTTTAGGCCGACTTTCCAGCTGCCAGGCCAACTTGGTCTTGGAGGGTATTGCAACACTATTAAAGACAAAAATAATTTTTTTTACAAGTTACAATGTGCTCGATGGGGTCTTCAACTTATGACAATGACTCTTTTAACTTCTTGACCTAGTACAAACCCTAGAAGCACTCAATGGGTGCTTGACCTATAAAATAAAAGACCTTGAGCATGAAACCCAAGTCCAAAAATAGTAATAATAATTTTTCTTTCATTTTACAATTTACAAAAATCAAAAGTACATTTCATACTTATGAAGACCGAACCTAGTTACACATTTTTCAACACTCCCTCTTAACTAGGGAGGTATTAATAAGAGGTACATGGACATTCTTGTGAAAATTCCTAGATTTGACAATCTTAGGAATCCTACTGCAACTAACTGAATTTACTTCTCCTATTATGTAAATTACATTACAAAATTAATTCGTATTTCTTCATGAATTACTAAAGTAAATTACTGAAGCAGCCTACACTTAATACTTTATGATTCTGAAACAAGGAAATTGAGCAAGAGGTAAATCACACATAGGACACCTTTATTTTGGACGAAAGTCCCCGGAAAAACCCAATGCGGGAAAATCGGTGCAGCAAATCTGAGGGTTTGATATTGTTAATCAGCGGTTTCTGAATACAATCTTTGGCTACCTTGTTGGCTATCTAGTACAGAGAAACCACGGCAGACAAAAATATAGTGATTTTTACCTCACACCGCAAGTCTCGGCTGATCTGGATCTGAACTGGTGAAACACTAGCTCCCTTTGCGCTACCTCTATGCAGTAGACGCGTAGGCCTCCGTGGGGACTTCTGTGGACTGCGTCACCTCCTCTCTGAATTGATCTGCCTCTCGAAAAGTCTAGTTTGAACCCTCCAGGCACAGAAACCCCGATCTTCAACAAATCTCAGACTGTCTCTCGAAAGCACTGTGCAATCTCTGTGTGGGCCTGTATCACCCCTTTTGGGGCCTACGTCACACCCTCTGGAGGTTGCGTTACTTCCTCTACTAGTCCTGCTGCCTCTCTGCTATGTATTCTTAGTCCCGGAGAAAATCCTCCGACCAATAACTGTCTCTGCCCCTCATTGCAACTAGAATCACTTACATCTGATCTTCGTCCGAGCACTTGCTCCGTTAGACAAATTCGATCACTTGAGTCACTCGATGTGTCTTTCCAAATGACCCTCAAGCCTTCCTTTATAGTCTTCTCGTTGAGAAATCAATGGCCGAGATTAGATCTCTAATCAATGGCTAAGATTATAACATGACTTAGTCTTCGCTTTCTAGATCATTCTCACTATGTTTTATTAATACCCTTTAATTACTTAATTTCCCTAAGTTAGACTAAGGGTCCCCATTAAAATAACTAATTTTTACACTAAAACATAATCCGAGTGGAATTTTCACAAATGGTTTCTAGGTTCTTTGGAATACTAGTGCCTAAGCCTCTCCACAAAATTTGAGACTTAGAGCACTTCCGATGCTACCAAAAATAAACAATTCTCAATTTGAAGAGATCTCATAAGAGTCGGATTGGTAACCCATATGTCTAGCATCATATCAACCAACATTGTCACATAGCAAGGCCTTGACTAACAACTTTATCTCTCCATAAGATCAGAGCACAATGTTGACAAGACCAATGATTTATTGACACCGTCAGCATTGTCTCTCAAGGTGCATACTCCACCCGAGTGTTCATTAAGTATGACCTTCTTTGGACTATTCTTGTCTTGGATAGCTAGTCCTCAAAGAATATTGGTCCAAAACTACTCTTATCTTGGATGCCCTACCTCATCCTCAACGAGTATCGGATGCCAGATGGTTACCCAATCCTCCATTATGTCTTCCCAAGTGAAGACAAGAATGATATGCCTATCACTCCCTCTCAACTAGGGAGGATATATCAACCAAGCCAATCTTGTCTCTCAAGTACACAAGCTTCTTATTAGGAAGAGATTTCGTCAATATGTCAACTACCTACTCATCATTGGAGATATATTGTAGCTGCAACGCACCATTTTCTACTAGCTCCCGAATAAAGTGATACTTGTTGTTTATATTCTTTGTCTTTCCATGAAATACTGGGTCTTCAAACAATCATATACAACTGGTGTTATTACAATGTATCCCTGTAGGGTCCATTAGTCCTTCGAATAGGTCGAATAGCAGCTTCCTTAACCAGACCGCTTCTCTACTTCACATGTTGCAATATACTCGGCCTCAACACTACTCAAAGCAATTGTGTCTTGCTTTCTGCTCATCCATGAGATCATGGAGGATCCCAAACTGAAACATACTCCCATAGTGCTTCTTCCATCCTGCTCGTTGCCTCCTTAGTCAGAATCTGTATAACAAATCAAGTGGACATCATTCCTCCTATCATATTTCAGGCAGTAGTGGATAGTTCATGGCAGATATCTTAGTATATGTTTTGTTGTTATCCAATGATCATGCTTTGGCTCCACTTGGAATTGACTGAGAATGTTTACTACAAAACATATCTATGGTCAAGTATTCACCAAGTACATCAGTGAGCAATCAGTTGACTATACTTGAAAGGATCCACAGGGCTCAATTCGAAACTCCTAAGTCTTTTCAAGTTCGTGGTCATCAGAGTGGTCATTGGTTTGCAATCCATCATGTCAAACCTCTTCAACATCTTGATCACATACTTTCCTTAGCCCAGATAAATTTCATCAGGTCCTTTCGAGACTTCTAGTCTCAAATAGTTAATGCATTAGCCCTAGATCCTTCATGTCAAATTTTGTTTTTAGTTTCTTCTTACACTCTTCAATTCGGCCTTCTACACCTATCAAGAGAAGATCATCTACATACAAAAGAATGATTACAAGTTCTCCCTTCATAACCTTGATATAAAGGTTCGGATTAGCAGAACTTTTTGTGAAGCCTATTCTTTATAGATATGCATCCATTCTAGCATACCATGACCTTCGTGCTTGCTTGAGGCCATTTAATGCTTTCTTCAATCTACAAACATATGCCTTCTTGTCTTTAACTTCAAATCCCAAGGGTTGCTCTATATAGAATTCCTCATCAATTGTGCCATTCAGAAACGCAGCCTTGACATCCATTTGGTGGATGTTCCATCCCATCGATGTTGCCAAAAAGATCAATGAACGAATCATTGTATACCTTGTTGTCAGAGCAAATGTCTCTTCATAGTCAATGCCTTGTTGTTGAGAGAAGCCACCAGCCACAAATATTGCCTTATACTTATCGATACTTCCATCTGCTGCATGTTTGATCTTATAGATCCATTTGGAAGTTACCACAGATTTGTCTTCGGGCCTAGGTATGATCTCCCAAACTCCATTCTTCATTATAGATTGATATTCTTCACTCATGGCATCCTTCCATTCCTCATGGTCGATAACTTCTTCAAAGGTGGATGGCTCTGCTTCTATTAGTTTTGCCATGTATGTTGCATACCCAAAATATCGTTTGGGTTTCTTGCTTTCTCTGAATGTGCCTTTCGCTGCTCCATGACCTTCTGCATCAAGTAGTGTAGATTTCAACCAATTAGGTCTCTTTCTTGATTCGGGGAGAACCACGAGTTGAATAGGTTCGTTAGGGCCCTCATCTTCATGATGAGATTCTTCTTCCTCCCTATTAACTTCTTCAAATACTAGAAGTTCTTCGTCATCAGAGTCCACAGGAAGTTCCTTAGATTACTGGAATGCTATACTTTTGTCAAATACGACATCTCGACTTACTTCTATATGGTGTCCTTCCTTTATGTAGATTCTATACGCCTTAAAGGAGTTGTTGTAGCCAATAAATGTTCCTCTCATGCCTGATGGATCCAGCTTCTTTCTTTTGTCCTGTTGACCACTAGAGTGGCACCTGATGATAATGTGAAGACTCCATGCCCAAAGATGAACCAAAAGACACTTGTGACATCATATATCATTAGATATCATCATGTTCAACAGAGTTTTTAAACTCTACTTCTTCTTCTCATCATTTTCTTCTTCAGTCTTCAGATTCAGCAGCCCTTCGGGGATATTGTATAAATGTCACTAGCATGATAAATAAAGCCATGTAACAGGCCTAGGATGTTGGGACTCAATCAGCAAGTGAGTACACCTTGGAGTGTTTTTTTTACTTGGTTAATGTTAAAATTGGACAACTAGGTCCAAACTCCGGGTTGTGCTGCTCAGATGACGATCCCAATATTTTTATTGGATTCCTCTTTCGGAGAAGTGTAAGATTGATCAAAAGATCATCTCGATCGGATGAGCAGAACATGTACTTTGAATTTATTCCACTTATGTGCTAGGTCGGCCTGGAATAAAATATAGACTTAAATGTCTTAAAGGACGTGTCACACACCCCCAAAGATTCCTATATATTGGAGAGACTTAGAGTTCATTTGACACACATTGGTTGGAGGAATTCTCTCTCTGTGGATAGCGCTGGAGCTGTGATATATATGGGCTGTTCTTTGTTTCGATTGTTCTGGGGTTATGTGTGACACGCTTGGCTGAATGACCTATTGGAGACTTTGCTGGTTGAAGCATCCTGCTGATCGCCGTAACGCCACCATTTTCCTATCTCTGTTTTGGCTTGTCTTCTATCGATCTATTAGTATGTTCTATCTTCTTCAGTATTGTGCCCTAATCTGAAATGGCATAGAACATGTTCAGAAATTAACATGGTATCAGAGCTGAGGTGAAGACAAAGTTCAACTTGTGTTGAGAGCAATCACTCACACTTTAGAAAGACTCGTTGGAGAGGTGAAATTATTTGCCCTAGCCGCATCAAGGAAAGATAATTTTTTTAAGATCTGTTTTAAAGACCGAATTATTATGAGGGAAGGCCGATGCAGCAAAAAGCTATTTCAGCCTACAGAAATGTGTCTTGGGTGCGGTGAATAACAGTGTATGCTGCTGTAGCCTGTAGGTGAGCCGCAGTCCTCATTCTTAGACAGCGTGGGCAATATTTTTACCGGCAAATAAGAGATTTGCAGAGAACCTCCACATAAATATTCATACGAGCTGTGCGGCAGCAGACTGTATGATTTATCACGATTCAGCATACTGGTGTCGTGGTTCCATTCGCTGCTCATTTCTGTTGATTTTGTAATTCGGTGCTCCTACGCAGTCAAAATAGAAACCCGTGAGCAAGGCAGGGCACGTAGCCACCTAGAGATTAAAGCAATTTGAGCCACGGCGATACGGAGATTTTGATTTTCGCGTTATCATGCCCGCCATCGTCAGCCTGTGTCGAGATAAGAAGCAGCAGCAGGCCTAGCATCCATGTCAAAGATGCATCGAGTGGGAATCTAGGCGTCCGTTGACGTCATGAGGCGTTCGAGAGGCCCGAAGCCAACGTATGAGGAAATTGATACGTACGTCAGGGCCAGGATTGCTTCTGTTTTCCGAGTGCTATTTGTTTTTCTGCTTTTGGTGACGCCTGGTGCCTGCGACCGAAGGAAAGGTCGGCCTTAAGGTCCCGAAATTCTTGTTAATCGCGTGAAAGGCCCGCGGCTTACCTTGGGCTGGAACTGATAATTTATCAGTAGCAGCGTTACTATTTTCGTGCTGCTGTTGTCGTAAAGAAAAAGACAATGGCGGGCAGGGGTCCGAGCGACACTACAACTCGGTGTCTGTCGAGAACACAGACAATGGTGAACCTCTCTGAATCAGAAATCGACGATGAAGTCGTCCCTTCGTCCCTTTCCGTGAACACTGAGATTCTTCGTGTGGCTATCAATGACAGCCCTCGCGTTGCATATCTCCGCCGATTCCATGCATTCGAAATAGATTGACCAGCTTGACGTGTTCAGCCATCTTCGAGGAAGTGAGGAAATTGACATGTGCGTGCAGCGAGTCGACCGCTCGAATTGTTGACGTTGACTGGATAATGGAAGAGCACCAAATTGAAGAATTTCTGTTAGATGACAGAGGAGGCCGAGAGGGATATATTTGGGAAATTTTTTTATTTTTTTCCATGCGATACCTTAAACTCGGTTACGTGAGAGATCGGGAAATGGAGAACTCAGACCTATAGTTGTCTCATACATTGGGCTCGGATCACTTGGAATAGAACCAAACCACTATAAAGTGCAAGAGGAGGCTCGGACCTCCCTTTGATTGCAGACACCTGTAGCAAGCAGTTTAGATCTGTGGTAGCTATAGGATTTTGGAATCTCTTTTCATAGCACAGTCTCGGATCAAGAACAGTATTGCAGTGTCAGGACCTCACCCTATGCCTTGAAGCAGTGTATGCAACAGTTTTGAGGAAATTTTTTTTTTCAATAGCATTCAGAACCTTTGGAGCCCTCTTGAAGGATTAGAGGAGCAGATTTAAAGAAGGCTAGTAGCTGACTTGAGGACCTTATTAACAGTAGCTTAGTGAAGACATTAGACAGTGGTTTGGGCATCATATTTGGAGCTGGGATTGTCTAAAGGCTTTTGGAGACAATCTTAAGAAACAAGCAGCCTGTTGAAGTCCCATGTACAGTCATTTGATGGAGAATATTTCGGCGCATACCCTCTTACAGGAGTGCGATTGAGTGTTGATGAATGTATCTGCATGCTCGAGTGTGACTTGTTGTATTTTACAGTGCGATGTAAAACAATGGTGGTTTCTTGTAAACCATATGCTGAAGATATCCATGTATTGGCAAGTCTAGTAAGCAAGCTATTCATCTTAAAGCAGAAAGGGGACTGTTAGAAGGCTGAAAGGCCTTGTGAACAATACTTATGATATGACAAATCACTGTTAGAGGGCACTCTGATATAGGCCCATAACATTGGAGGAGCATTGTCATTGAAAGAAGGCAGATTGATCAGCTAATATGTGAAGCAGCAGAGGACCTTGTGAGCAGCTAAAGGCAGAAGTATTGGAGCAGTAGTACTCTTTGCAGGTATAGGAAGAAGAGAACCCTGCCTGGTACATCAAGGACAAGAGTCCAAGAGATGTAAGTGAAGTTCATATTCAGCAAGCCATGATGAATGTGATAGTTTTAAATCTGTGATTCTATGTCACTGTCATTATGACAGTGACATAGACAGACACCCATGTTTGAAGCTGGATGTTTTAAGGGTTGACTGCTGAAGTCCTTGGGGAAATTCTATGTAGAGGTCAGATTGTTGACGAAATGGGCAAAGATGTAAGTCATTGAGCTAGGCAAATTCTGACAGCCCTAGGAGCAGTCTGCTGAAATAACCAGAAATGGGCAGATCTGGAAGCAAATCAAGGTGCAAATGCCTCAAGTGCAGGATAAACCAAGGTAGATTGGATACCTAGTTTTGTAAGCTGCAGTCTTAGAAGGCTGTTTGAAGAAGCTACTCACAGAATAACAGGTAGTGGCTGAAAGGACTTCTAACACAAGCTGAGGCTTGTTGATATATTCTCCCTGTTGGGCAGTGACATAGATAGACACCTATGTAGCAGTAAGCATGTAACTATATCAATCTCACATTGGAGCGTAATGATAAAGTGTGAATTGAGAAGTTTTTACAGCTTTCAATCACGTTGTTGGAGTCTTCAGCGAAACCCTGTGGTCTTGGATGGTCTTGACTGTGGGAGAATAAGACTCTTTTCCAAGCTGGTGTCTGAGATGCCCTCATTTGACATAGATGTCTTCTCTCACAAGAGAAGTTGGCATTAAGAGGGAGAATTCAACTTTATATGCTCCTGAGCTAATATCATTGCTGAACGAAGATCCTCATAGCTCGAACCTTATGGCTTCGGAAGGGGAAATTCGAAAAGAAATCAAGAAGCCATATCAATACCCGGGGTATCTAGCGACCATGAGTACTGTTATTACAAATGGGTGCAAGAGGGAGCTCGGCTGGCAAGTTCCAGCAAATGAGGAGACTGGGTGATGTTGGGCTGGAGAATTAGCAGAGACACAGCGAATTTTACTTTCTCAGAAAATCATTATGAAGCAGTATGATGAATTTTGTAAATGCAATATGGCTCTTCTTGGGCTCCAACTTTAAGAAGACTCTACAGCGATCTTCTTTGGGCTTAGATCCTACGGAAATATAGTCAACTCATAGGGACCCTGATGTTCTTAATGAACACTTGTTCGGACATATGTTGTGCAGTGAACACTCTGAGTCAACACATGGTTGATCATAACATTCACTGGGTTGGTGCCAAGAAACTCTTGAGATATCTCTGAGGCACGATAGACCATGGGCTGAGATACACTGCCGGGAGTATGACACTCCATGGATATACTGATGCCGATTGGGCTGGCAGTGTGGTGGATCGCAAGAGCACATCTAGATGCTACTTCTCATGTAGATCTGCTTCGGGCAGGAATCTAAAGTCGGTAGCCTTGAGCACCGCCGAGGTCGAATACATTGCAGCATGTATGACTCGTGGTGAAGTCACTTGGTTGCGAAAGCTCCTTAGTGCGTTGTTCGAGCATGTGCTAGATGCCACCATTATCCTTTGTGATAACCAGAGGGGGATTCAATTG
Source organism: Pinus albicaulis (assembly GCA_034641835.2). NCBI lineage: Eukaryota > Viridiplantae > Streptophyta > Pinopsida > Pinales > Pinaceae > Pinus > Pinus albicaulis. The sequence goes on from CM076576.1 coordinate 587,421,082, forward strand.
TCATAGAATCCTGGGTTCCACGATTGATCCAAGCATGTTGATGGCTGGTACCACTTTATCTGGGATATGGTACAGCGAGGCGCCGTAAGGCTCGATCATATAGGAACTGATGAGCAGGTCGCGGATATTCTCACAATGCCCTTGGGAAAGGTCATGTTCCTAACCTTCCGTGAGAATCTTGGAATCATGGAACGATCCTATTCTGAGGGTCCTGTTGGACGATGAGCTCTGGGAGCTCTGGGGGGCTTTGGGGACAACTTCTCGGAGCTATGAGCAACCACAAGGCTAGGCTTGCCGAACCTTGTTGATGTGCTTGGACCCCACCGTTATGATTATTGAGTTGGTTTACCTCTCATTATCTATGCCCCGTATGCATCCTACCCATTGAGTTCAAGGCTCATGGGAAGTACCTCTCATTTGGCCAATGAGATGGGAAAGGCTAGAGACTAGTAGCAAAGACTGATGGACGCATCAGAACTTGCCGTACTCTCTATCTAGGATGGCACGGTCCAACCACTTGATCTGGGATCAAGTCTTGTGAGGTCTCAGACCTCTGCCTGACTTCGGGTTAGATGAACCAACTTCGGGTTGGTTGGAAACTCTTTGTGAGTCCGATAGAGGTTTTGACTTCTGCGCTGAATCTGTCAGCCGGGAATGATGTCTTTGTGACTGACCCACTATTGTTCTGAAATAAAGAGGCCAGCAAAGCAAGTTACGGCGAGATGACGCACGATGTTTGGATTGCACTAGTGGATGGAGTTCTCCCTAGTTGAGAGGGAGTGTTAAAATTGGACAACTAGGTCCAAACTCCGGGTTGTGCTGCTCAGATGACGATCCCAATATTTTTATTGGATTCCTCTTTCGGAGAAGTGTAAGATTGATCAAAAGATCATCTCGATCGGATGAGCAGAACATGTACTTTGAATTTATTCCACTTATGTGCTAGGTCGGCCTGGAATAAAATATAGACTTAAATGTCTTAAAGGACGTGTCACACACCCACAAAGATTCCTATATATTGCAGAGACTTAGAGATCATTTGACACACATTGGTGTGGAGGAATTCTCTCTCTCTGGATAGCGTTGGAGCTGTGATATATATATGGACTGTTCTTTGTTTCGATTGTTCTGGGTTATGTGTGACACATTAGGCTGAATGACCTATTGGAAACTTTGTTGGTTGAAGCATCCTGTTGATCGCCTTAACGCCACCATTTTCCTATCTCTGTTTTGACTTGTCTTCTATTGATCTATTAGTATGTTCTATCTTCTTCAGTATTGTGCCCTAATCTGAAATGGCATAGAACATGTTCAGAAATTAACAGTTAATTATTCCTCCTTTTTAGCGGCAAATAATTTTCTAGGTTTTTTCATTCATTGCATTACCCCAAAGCTGGGGTGACAGCTTGAAGGTTGAGCCCCTAATGCATCTTAGTGTCTAGAGTCGATTTATATTACCATGCTAGGTCATCTCTGAAATTTCGCAGAATTTGACTAAGTCTAAGTAAGATTTTTTAATAATTAAAAATTTCCTGCAAGACGAGATTTTTTAATTAATTTCTATGTAATGATGTAAATAAGTGGCCTTAGGAAATGTCTGGGGTGTTTGACCAACCGAAATTCATCCTTAGAGACCCAAAATTATCCTAGGACCCACTTTGAGGGTCAAAAAATGACTTATGATCCCTCAAAAGCCGATTTCCCTAATGTCAGTGGCAAAAAATGAGAAAATATTAATAATTGGAAAAATTTTAAAAATTTTCAAAAGTCAAAATAAGTTAAATTTTGACATGGCAGATTGAGGGTAAGTCAAAAGTGATATGGCAAGCATATGGGGCCCACCATAGGGTACAACCCAACTCAAAGTCAAAATTTCAAGTGGCAAGTCAAGTTGGGCCCACGTTGAGTTCATACGTATGGCCAAAAGTTCAATTTGGATATAATTCAAATGTTATAAATTTGATGGGGCATAATTCTAAAGTTTAAACATTAATAAAGTGGGTGAATATTGGACACCACCTCACTCATGTAGTCTACGTATGAAGCAGTGAAAACAGTTCAACGCACATGCCATAAATAAATATCCACGCAGGCCAAGTTTCAACGCAATTGTCATGGTACAAATCAGCAAGTGAAATGAAATCGATTTGAAAGATTTAATGGAAAAATTAGTGGAGGCTTGTCCCCACTCACCTAAACACAATCATTTGTATGCAGCACATGTCTGACAGTTTCCACGAAGTCACCATACTAGCATCTACACAAATCAGAGTTTGAAAGCTCCTACAGAAATAAATGCACAGAGATGAAGGGCAGATCGTTGGCACTTGTAATAGGTGTTATTTTTTTTGGTTTGATTGGTTGAGAAACAAGTGGGATCTTGTTGTTCTTTCACCCACTCATACCACACATGGCAGTAGTGAGTATGTACACACAAGGCAGCCAAACGCACAACAATCACAGCAACCTATATGCAGGAATTAAGGGGCAGTTTGGTGACTGTTTGCACAAGTATCATTGTACAGGGATTTGTGGCCTTTTGATGGAGGATTTGTTGGGAATTTGTCTCCCTTTGCACCCACCCAACCTCACACATGGCAGCCTTAGCCTTTTCTACACATGAGAACAAGGAATATGTTGGACAAAACAGAGATACACTGCCATCTAACAGGAAATTCGAATTTCACATTCAGCATAAGGTTTCTACACATGGAATTTGACTTGCCTTATTTGAGATCTTCAACTCTCCACTTGTCATGAGGTTCCTCATTGAGATCTTCTCCAGTTTTTGTATAAATTGAGCCTTGGGCTCTTATTGTAAAGATGGTTTTTTGAAGCTTGTGCTTATTGTTACTATGCCGAAATTGTTATTGAACTAAATAAAGGAGAGCCCTTGGGGTTACTAGCTTCTCTTGTGGTGCATTCTTTGGTTGATGAGGTATACTTGATTCATTTGATGTTGTTATTTATTTACTTAACATTGCAAATCTAGTTGGTTTATTTTTTGCATTGGCCTGAAGGCACTATTGTCTAGGGAGAGGAGATTTGTAGCTATCGCAGATCTCCTTTGGACTTGGTATATTTTGTGCTTTTGTTATAGCTTGTTATTTTCGGTATGACAAGCTCAACGTGGCCTCTATATGCCAAGTTTCTTTGCACTAACAATTGGTTTGCAGAAATTGGTGTGTTCAAAGGACAGGTTGCCAAGTCTATTGGAGTGTGAAGACTTCTTCTGTTGGAATAAGTCAACTCCAACGATATCAAAGATCCCACAAGTTGTTCAAGCCAACAATATCATAAGACATCAAGAGATTTATCTAAAAGGAGGTTTCATGAGCCCTTTGCTTCTATTTCATCCCTAAAAAATTTTGTATTTTCTTATCTCATTTGTGCACATATCTATTTTATCTAGCATTTGAGGCTAAGTTGTTGGATTTAAATACCAATTCTCACTCACTAAATCAACTCTTTCAAGCTGATCTTAGTGATGAAATTTGTAATATAAAGTGTATTTTATATTTGCACTGAGTTTCTAACTTTTTCCTTCGCATGCATGTGATTTCCTCTCACATATTTCAGCACTATTTCTTTGGCATGCTAACTCTTTTGCTTGTTTGCCTATAGGTGTTCTTGGAAGCAATCTAAGTTTGAAGAAAGGGAGCTAAAGCATAGGCTAAGGAACACTATTCCGTTTGGAACCTCAAATCCAAGTTCCGCCTTATCACTTCACCTCTACTTCTAAAGCCTCATTCTTTTGAGGAATTGTAACTGCCATTCACCTCAAGGCTTTAATAAGCCTTTACTTTGTAAACATCTCACAAGTAAATTTTTAAAATCTTAACACTCGTAACTTTGGGAAAGAGCAAATTTAAAACACATATTGTAAGTTTTTCCCAAGCCCCTCATTTCTATAAGAGGGCCTCACTTTCATTAATAAAGAGCTGACTTTACTTGAGGGAGCTTGGGAAGTTTTTCCCATGGTATCTCACCTACTCATTTAGAGGAAGCAAATCTTCTTGAGTGGTTAAACTTTTTTTTTTTTCAAACTAAATCATTTGCATTCATCATTTCATTTGCTAATCTAATCTAGTTTCATGTGGATAACTCATATTTTCATTTCATTAATTGCTTAGATCACATAGTCCTTTAAATTTCCTAATTTGCAATCTCATTTGCCATCACTTACTTATGTTTTGTGATCTATTTCTCATTTGGATAAGTTTCACAATATACTACAAGTAAAGAAGCATAACACTTTCAATTTATGGCAACTTGAGTTATTGTTCTAACTATGAAGCATATTTAAATGAATCATCTCCATCTTTAACGTAGCACTTGCAAACTCACTTTCATATCATTTAGGCATTTCACTTTTCATACTAGACTTGAATCTCTAAAAATTAACCTCCAACTTAAGTTGGTTGTATAGATATTAGGAACCCTCCACCCCTATTGACTCCTCACCATGAGACCCGGATTTCGGGCAAGGGTGAGGTTTGGGGACAGAAGTTAAATTGAAAATTGTTTTAGAATTCTACTAATAAAATAAACCAAGAGCAACTTCACATCACAAATTTACTTGCAATTTTTCTATTTCATGTACTTGTTACTTTGGTGGTTATTTAGCTCATGAATATTTAATGTCATTATCCTTTGTTATTCGAGCACTTTCTTATAAGTATTTTTTCATTTATTGCAAGAAATGCTTATATGTTAATCTTGGTCTAACACTTCCTTTCTAGGATTATTGTCAATGTATCTTGGATTTCATTTTTGAGCAGGCACTTGTCATTTACTTTAAAGCACTGGTCTATATTTTGAACACATCATTGAATATTGTTCATATACTTATATGCTTGTTTACATCTTGGAATTGAGTCATCTTTGATAAAAAATTCCTTCTAATTAATTCTCCTAGAAACCTCACATCTTTGACTTAGTTCTCCTTTAGGGACCACCCCCTTTAGCTAACCTAGGAGATAGCTTAAATGGAAAGAGTTGGGAATAGGTGACAGCCCCTTCTCTGAGTTCTTTGCCACCAACAACACCTGGTGGGGTTGAAGGCTTTTCCCACTAACTAGTAGATAGGTGTAGGCGGCAAGCGATAACATTTTTGGCGCCGTTGCCGGGGACAAGTCTTCTTGTACCTGGGAAAACGACTAACTTTTATTTTTGGCATATTTGAATTTTAGATTTAGATTCTTGCTCAAGTGGCGACTCCACTCAATCCTAATTTTGCAAGAGTCTCTACTGGGAGAAATTCAAGTAGTCTAGTTAACCCCTCTCCTGATCCTGAAAGGGTTTTTAGAGAGAGGTTAAATAGACTCTCTCATAGTAGAGCTCTTGCTACTCTTGGGCAAGAGGCTATTTCTGACATTCATTTATTGTTTCAAGGACAAGTTGAGCCTAACATCATGAATGATCTTTTTGCTCCTTGTAACTTTACTAACAATAATGGCTATCCTCACAATATCCCTGACAAGGCTATTGAATGTTTGCCTTCTTTTCAAGGTAACAATGCCATTAGCGCTGCATCACATGTGAAAAACTTTAATGTTTGCATGTTTAAGTGGTGTAACGTTGCTAACTATGAGGATGTAAAGACGAGGCTTTTCGTTCTCTCTTTGGAAGAGGATGCTCTTGATTGGTTCACTGAGCAACCTACTAACTCGTATGATTCTTTACAAACGATTGTTAATGCTTTCATGGGAAAATATGGAGAGAGAAGAGAAAATAGTCATTTGATTAGTGCCATTAGCACCATAAAGAAAAATGAGAATGAAACCATGGAGGAGTTTAACAAAAGATTCAATGAATTGGTTAAAAGCATGCCTGCCACTGTTAAACCCCCGGATGAATTTCTCTTATGCTCATATTTAGATGCTTTTGGTGTGGATACCGCTTATGAATTAAGGAGGAAGGAACCTACAAATTTGGGTATAGCTCAAACGGAAGCCTTGAAAATGGAGAGGGCTAGAAAGCAATCAGGAAAATCTGAGATTCCTGGTTACACTAGAGGGCCATCGAAATCAAATGATTCCAAAGGCAAAGGCAAGGAAGAGCCTACCAATGATCCTATTAAGGAGTTAACCCATCTCATCAAGACTATGGAAGCGAATCACACGAATCAAATGAATGTTATCCAAAATCGGTTGGTGGCCATGGAAAGGAATCAAGTGGGGCGATTCCCAAATTGAGGAAATGATAGATGGCAGAAGAGAAGTCCCCCTCATGAACATAGGCCACCAAATCCACTTGAGTCTACTAACTTAGTTGATGATTCAATGCCTTATTGTAGACCATGTGATGACTTACATCATGAACTCACTTGTCCTTACGCAAAAAGGATCTTAGATGGTGAAATGGCTGAAACAAGTGAACAAATCAATGTAGTTGGAAAAGAGCATCATTTGTCCTTGGATAATTGGATGGGAGTTATGGAAAATAGTCAAAAGATAAGTCAGAAGTCCCCATCCTCCTATAGTGTGAATAATTTTGAAGAGTTGGATAGCATCACTGAATTGTATGGAGAGAAGCCTTCATCAAATCAGATTTTAGAGATAGCCAAGGATAAAGAAAGGGCAAGAAACAAGGAAAGAAATCAAAATGCCCATAAAACTTTCACTCCACCTACATCTAAGTTAAATATTGATTTGGGAGGATGGATAAATAATGCAAAGATTTTGGTACCTGTGACTGAAATCTTGAAGATTCTCTCCCAAAGATATAAGTTGTTGAAAGCCATTGATGCCCCTAATGGAAAAGAAATGACAATTTTTTCTAAAGATAGATATGAGGATGCCCCTATCACTTTGCAAAGTAGTGATATGTGTAGAGATAACAGAGACCATCAACCATTTTTCATCACTATGTTGGTCAATGGAATGCTTTTGCACAATTGTATGTTTGATTCTGGGGCATCATCGCGTGTCATGACTAAGAAAGTCATGAATCAATTAAACCTGAGGGTTTCTAGACCTTACCACAACATTTGTGCTATGGATTCGAAAATTATTGAGGTTTGTGGTTTGATAAAGGATCTTCAAGTCCACTTGGCAGTTCATCTTGATATTATGATCACCATGGATATTGTGGTAATTGATGTACCTGATGCATGGGGGATGTTATTGTCTAGAAATTGGGGAGCTGATATAGGGGGTAGTTTGCAAATGGATTTAAGTTATGCTACCATCCCTAATAGTGAGGGCATCATGGTTAGGTTGGATAGGGAATTGGAGAGAAAGTTTCACGTGGAAAATCCCAAGGAGCCTCATAATGAAATTGTGTATGAATCTGATGACTTGGGAAACTATGCTATCTTGGCTAATTCTATTGCTCCTTTGGAGGAGGTGGAAAGTAAGAAGGATTGGGTATGGCACATGAATTTTGATGGTGCCCATTCAAGGTTTGGAAAGGGTGCCGAAATTGTCTTTACCTCCCCCCTTGGTCATATATTCAAGTTTTCCTTTAGGTTGGAATTTGATGCAACTAACAATGTAGCGAAGTATGAAGCTTTGTTGTTAGGTTTAGAGTTGGCAAAGGACTTGAACATTAAGATGCTTAGTATCAAGGAGGATTCTGATCTAGTCATTCTTCAAACAAAGAATACATTTGCATGTAAAAATGATAGATTAAAAAAGTATCGAAATGTTGTCTGGGATAGCATGGAATATTTTGACGCATTAGATCTTCAAGCAATTCCGAGAGAAGGAAATAAACAAGTTGATGAGTTGGTTGTTGCTGCATCTACCTTACAGCTTGGAGAGAACTTGATGGATGATAAGATCAAGATGGATGTTATTTTTAGACCATCGGTCCCTGATAATGTTGAGCATTGGCAAATCTTTAATGAAGAAAACCAAGTGATTCATTTTTTAAATAATATGGAAGAATTCTCTGGTTTCAAGGTTGGCTACAAGGAAGAAGGTAGTGATTATGAGGAGTGTAATGTTGTGTCAAATCCCACTCCTAGGGATCGTATAGCCATGGAACAGATGTTTGACAGACATGATGTTGTAAAGAGAAAAGAGGACAAGAACATTGACCCGGGGGAATTTATTGAAGTAAACATTAGTACCCCTCATGACCCAAAGATTATCAAAATAGGGAAGGGCACCACCGAGGAGGAAAGGAAAAGATTAATAAATTTACTTCAAGAATATAGGGATGTTTTGGCCTTTTCATATGAGTTAAAAGGTTATAGGGAGGATGTTATGGAGCATACTATCCCTCTTAAGGATGAAAATGCCAAACCTTTTAGGCAAAAACTTAGGCAAATAAATCCTAAGTTAGCCCCCTTGGTGCAAAAGGAGTTGCAAAAGATGCTTCAAGCTGGAAAAGCTCACACTAGGCATTCCACATGGTGCTCAAACTTGGTTATTGTGAGAAAAAAGAATGGATCAATCAGGCTATGTGTAGATTTTTGAAATCTTAATTTAGCTTGTAAAAAGGATAATTATCCTTTACCCAAAATGGAAACATTGTTGCAAAGGGTAACAGGGTCTGGAATGATGTCTTTGTTAGATGGATTTTCAAGATATAACCAAGTCACAGTGAAGAAAGAAGACGGGCATAAGACAACATTCACCACACCCTGGGGTACTTTTGAGTATTTAAGTATGCCTTTTGGATTGACAAATGCTAGAGCAACTTTTCAAAGGGCTATGGATTATGCCTTTAAGGGTCTAGTTGGGAAATTCATTGAGATTTATCAAGATGACTTAACTGTCTTTTCTAAAAATGGAATTTCTCATATTAACCATTTAAGGCAGATATTTGACAGGTGTAGAGAATATGGGATATCTTTAAATCCTGCTAAATCTATTTTTGGAGTGACTGAAGGGAAGTTGCTTGGTCACATCATCTCGAAGGATGGAATCAAGATTGACCCTGAGAGAGTTGAGGCAATTCAAAATATTCCTTTGCCTCACAATATCAAAACCCTTCAATCCTTCTTAGGAAAGATCAATTTCCTTAGGAGGTTCATTCCAAATTATGCTGAAATTGTTAAACCCATTCAAACCCTTTTAAAGAAAGATGTTAAGTTTGTCTGGGAAAAGAGGGGAGAATAGGTTTTCAGGAAATTCAAGATTCAATTGGTAAGGCACCTGTTCTAGTGAGCCCTGATTATTCGAAGGATTTTTTGATTTTCTCTTTCGCATCTGAAGATACTATTGCTGGAGTGTTGCTGCAAAAGAACAATGAAGGGTATGAGCAACCTATTGCTTTCATGAGTAGATCCCTTCAAGGTTCTGAGCTGAAGTATAGCACCTTGGAAAAGCAAGCTTATGCCTTAGTCAAGTCCCTTCCGCAATTTAGAGTTTATGTGGGGTATTCAAGAATAATCGCATACGTCCCTCACTCTGCAATAAGGGATATTTTAACTCAGGCTGATTGCTTAGGAACTCGAGCTAGATGGCTCTCTAAAATTCAAGAATACGATTTAGATATTAGACCTACCAAGCTGGTAAAAGGCCAGGGATTGGCTAAGATATTGACTGAGGGGAATGAGAAAGCGTTAGGAATGATTTTTCAAAAATGATCTAGAATTGACTTCATCAGAACTTCAAAGATTGAGTCAACTAGAATGGTATAAGGACATTATTTATTACTTGCAAAATTTGTCATGTCCTAACCATTTAGATGGCCATAAAAGAAGAGCGTTAAGGCTTAGAGCAGCTAAGTATTGCATTGTGAAGGATGTTCTGGGTTGGAGAAATCCGAAGGGGGTAATACTTAGATGTGTTGATGAACCTGAGGCCAAAAGGCTTCTATCTGAGTTTCATTCAGGATTTTGGGGAGGACATTATGCTGCTAAGACTACTACCCATAAATTCTTGAGAGCTGGTTATTTTTGGCCTTCTATTTTTGCCGATGTGCACAAGTATGTTAGAGGTTGCCAAGCTTGTCAGTTTTTCACTGGGAAGCAAAAGTTAGTTTCTTTGCCTCTTCAGCCTGTGGTCGTGGAAGCTCCATTTCAACATTGGGGGGTTGACTTTATAGGGAAGTTTAATGAAAATTCTAGTAATGGCTACTCGTGGATTTTAACTGCCACTGATTATTTTACTAAATGGGTAGAAGCCATCCCTACAAGACACGCCACCAACAAAGTAGTTATGGACTTTCTTGAAGATAGAATTATCACTCGTTTTGGTGTCCCTGCTAAAATTACAACGGATAATGCCAAGGCTTTTAGCTCTGCTGAATTCTCATCTTTCTGCTTTAAGTATGGCATTGTCTTATTCCATTCATCAAACTACTATCCTCAGGGTAATGGTCTAGCCGAGTCTAGCAATAAAAATTTGATAACCATAATCAAGAAGATAGTAGGTGATAATAAGAGAGCATGGGATAGCAAAATTAAATATGCTTTGTGGGCTGATAGGATTACAAAGAAGAGTTCTACTGGAAAGAGTCCCTTTGAACTAGTGTATGGCATGGATGTTACCCTTCCCGTGCATTTGCGACTCCCAGCTTACCAATTGCTACAGAGTTTTACATCTGATAAGGATGCTGTGCAACATAGGATTGATCAAATTGTAGAATTGGATGAAACTAGGAGAAGATCCTTTGAAAATTGTTGTAAAAATCAATCTAAGGTAAAAAAAAAATTTGACAAATCATCTAGGAATAGAGGTTTTTCTAACGGTGATATGGTTTTACTTTGGGATCGCAGAAATGAAAACCCTGGTAATCATGGTAAGTTTGACAGTTTATGGCTTGGACCGTATATCATCAGAGAAGCAACGGGACAAAATTCCTACCATTTGAGCACCTTGGACGGAGAATCACTAGAGTTATCTATGAATGGCCAACTGCTCAAGATGTTCTACAAAGAAAACATTTGATGCCATAGGGCATCCTTTTGTATCATATTTCAAACATTATCCCTTGTCAATTTTGTTTAAATAGATTTATTTCATGAATAAATTGTTATTTTATGCTCTTAGAACAAAATTTCCATTTCTGTACTTGATTTTATTTGATGATATTTTGAATGCATACTGCTAATATATATCTTTGGTCGTTGGATGCAGATTTCAGGTTCTTGCACACTATCACTTCATATCTAACATGCATTCCCATATGGAGCCAAATGTTGACCACTAGAGTGGCACCTGATGATAATGTGAAGACTCCATGCCCAAGGATGAACCAGAAGACACTTGTGCCATCAGATATCATCATGTTCAACAGAGTTTTTAAACTCTACTTCTTCTTCTCATCATTTTCTTCTTCAGTCTTCAGATTCCGCAGCCCTTCGGGGATATTGTATAAATGTCACTAGCATGATGAATAACACCATGTAACAGACCTAGGATGTTGGGACTCGATCAGCGAGCGAGTACACCTTGGAGTGTTTTTTTTACTTGGCTAATTATTCCTTCTTTTTAGCGGCGAATAATTTTCTAGGTTTTTTCACTCATTGCATTACCCCAAAGCTGGGGTGACGGCTTGAAGGTTGAGTCCCTAACGCATCTTAGTGTCTATAGTCAATGTATATTACCATGCTAGGTCATCTCTGAAATTTTGCGGAATTTGACTAGGTCTAATTAGGATTTTTTAATAATTAAAAATTTCCCGCAAAACAAGATTTTTTAATTAATTTCTATGTAATGATGTAAAAAAGTGGCCTTAGGAAATGTCTGGGGTGTGTGACTAGCCAAAATTCATCATCAGAGACCCAACATTATCATAGAACCCACTTTGAGGGTCAAAAAATGACTTATGATCCCTCAAAAGCTGATTTCCCTAATGTCAGTGGCAAAAAATGAGAAAAATTTAATAATTGGAAAAATTTAGAAAATTTTCCACAGTCAAAATAAGTTAAATTTTGACATGGAAGATTGAGGGTAAGTCAAAAGTGATATGGCAAGCATATGGGGACCACCATATGGTACAACCCAAGTCAGAGTCAAAATTTCAAGTGGCAAGTCAAGTTGGGCCCACGTTGAGTTCATACGTATGGCCAAAAGTTCAATTTGGATATAATTCAAATGTTATAAATTTGATGGGGCATAATTCTAAAGTTTAAACATTAATAAAGTGGGTGAATATTGGACACCACCTCAATCATGTAGTCTACGTATGAAGCAGTGAAAACAGTTCAACGCACATGCTATAAATAAATATCCACGCAGGCCCAGTTTCAACGCAGCTGTCATGGTACAAATCAGCAAGTGAAATGAAATCGATTTGAAAGATTTAATGGAAAAGTTAGTGGAGGCTTGTCCCCACTCACCCAAACACAATCATTTGTATGCAACACATGTCTGACAGTTTCCACATAGTCACCATACCAGCATCTACGCAAATCAGAGTTTGAAAGCTCCTACAGAAATAAATGCACAGAGATGACGGGCAGATCGTTGGCACTTGTAATAGGTGTCATTTTTTTTTTGGTTTGATTGGTTGAGAAACGAGTGGGATCTTGTTGCTCTTTCACCCACTCGTACCACACATGGCAGTAGTGAGTATGTACACACAAGGCAGCCAAACGCACAACAATCACAGCAACCTATATGCAGGAATTAAGGGGTAGTTTGGTGACTGTTTGCACAAGTGTCATTGTACAGGGATTTGTGGCCTTTTGATGGAGGATTTGTTGGGAATTTGTCTCCCTTTGCACCCACCCAACCTCACACATGGTAGCCTTAGCCTTTTCTACACATGAGAACAAAGAATATGTTGGACAAAATAGAGATACACTGCCATCTAACAGTAAATTCGAATTTCACATTTGGCATGAGGTTTCTACACTTGGAATTTGACTTGCCTTCCTTGAGATCTTCAACTATCCACTTGTCATGAGGTTCCTCATTGAGATATTCTCTAGTTTTTGTAAAAATTGAGCCTTGGGCTCTTATTGTAAAGATGGTTTTTTTAAGCTTGTGCTTATTGTTACTATGCTGAAATTGTTATTGAGCCGAATAAAGGAAAGTCTTTGGAGTATACTTGTTTCATTTGATGTTGTTATTTATTTACTTCACATTGCAAATCTAGTTGGTTTATTTTTTGCATTGGCCTAAAGGCACTATTGTCTAGGGAGGGGAGATTTGTAGCTATCTCAGATCTCCTTTGGACTTGGTATATTTTGTGCTCTTGTTCTAGCTTGTTATTTTCGGTGGAATGACAAGCTCAACGTGGCCTCTATATGTCAAGTTTCTTTGCACTAACAATTGGTTTGCAGAAATTGGTGTGTTCAAAGGACAGGTTGCCAAGTCTATTGGAGTGTGAAAACTTCTTCAGTTGGAAGATTCCACAAGTTGTTCAAGCCAACAATCTCATAAGACATCAAGTGATTTATCTAAAAGGGGGTTTCATGAGCCCTTTGCTTCTATTCCATCCCTAAAAAAATTTGTATTTTCTTCTCTCATTTGTGCACATATCTATTTTATCTAGCATTTGAGGCTAAGTTGTTGGATTTAAATACCAATTCTTACTCACTAAATCAACTCTTTCAAGTCTTAGTGAAGGAATTTGTGATATAAAGTGTATTTTATATTTGCATTGAGTTTCTAACTTTTTCCTTCGCATGCATGTGATTTCCTCTCACATATTTCAGCACTATTTCTTTGGCATGCTAACTCTTTTGCTTGTTTGCCTATAGGTGTTCTTGGAAGCAATTCCAAGCTTCAGAAATGGGCCAAAGCATAGGCTATGAAGGCTCTTTTTGGAACTGAATCCAAGTTCCGCCTTATCACTTCACCTCTACTTCTAAAGCCTCATTCTTTTGAGGAATTGTAACTGCCATTCACCTCAAGGCTTTAATAAGCCTTTACTTTGTAAACATCTCACAAGTAAATTTTTAAAATCTTACACTCATAACTTTGGGAAAGAGCAAATTTAAAACGCATATTGTAAGCTTTTCCCAAGCCCCTCATTTCTATAAGAGGACCTCACTTTCATTAATAAAGAGCTGACTTTTCTTGAGGGAGCTTGGGAAGTTTTTCCCATGGTATCTCACCTATTCATTTAGAGGGAGCAAATCTTCTTGAGTGGTTAAATTTCTTTTGCTTAGTTTTTTTTTTTTTTTCTCAACTAAATCACTTGCATTCATCATTTCGTTTGCTAATCTAATCTAGTTGCATGTGAATAACTCATATTTTCATTTCATTAATTTCTTAGATCACATAGTCCTTTAAATTTCCTTATTTGCAATCTCATTTGCCATCACTTACTTATGTTTTGTGATCTATTTCTCATTTGGATAAGTTTCACAATATAATACAAGTAAAGAAGCATAGCACTTTCAATTTATGGCAACTTGAGTTATTGTTTTAACTATGAAGCATATTTAAATGAATCATCTCCATCTTTTACATAGCACTTGCAAACTCACTTTCATATCATTTAGGCATTTCACTTTTCATACTAGACTTGCATCTCTAAAAATTAACCTCCAACTTAAGTTGGTTGTATAGACATTAGGGACCCTCCACCACTATTGACTCCTCATCGTGATACCCGGATTTTGGGCGAGGGTGAGGTTTGGGGACAGGAGTTCAATTGAAAATTGTTTTAGAATTCTACTAATAAAATAAACCAAGAGCACCTTCACATCACAAATTTACTCGCAATTTTTCTATTTCATGTACTTGTTACTTTGGTGGTTATTTAGCTCATGAATATTTAATGTCATTATCCTTTGTTACTTGAGCACTTTCTTACAAGTACTTTTTCATTTATTGCAAGAAATGCTTATATGTTAATCTTGGTCTAACACTTCCTTTGTGGGATTATTGTCATTGTATCTTGGATTTCATTTTTGAGCAAACACTTGTCATTTACTTTAAAGCATTGGTCTATATTTTGAACACATCATTGAATATTGCTCATATACTTATATGCGTGTTTACGTCTTGGAATTGAGTCATCTTTGATAAGAAATTCCTTCTAATCAATTCTCCTCGAAACCTCACATCTTTGACTTAGTTCTCCTTTAGGGACCACCCCCCTTTAGCTAACCTATGAGATAGCTTAAACGGAGAGAGTTGGGAATAGGTGACAGCCCCTTCTCTGAGTTCCTTGCCAGCAACAACACCTGGTAGGGTTGAAGGCTTTTCCCACTAACTAGTAGGTTGGTGTAGGCGGCAAGCGATAACATGTCCTTTGGTATATGAATATATACAGGACACCCAAATATACAGAGATGGTCTACAGTTGGTTTCTTCACAGTGAATATTTCTTCAGGAGTCCTGTTGTCCAACGACCTGTGGGGACTTCAATTTTGAATATATACTATTGTCTTCGTGGCTACTCCCCAGAAAAATTTAGTTAGATCTTGATCACGTAACATCAATTTTTCACTTTCTTCAATTGATTGGTTCTTTCGTTCTACAACTCCATTTTGTTCGGGATTGTACGGGACTATCAACTCCCTCTTAATCCCAAACTCTTTACAGAAGGCTATAATTTCCTTGGATGTATACTCCCCTCCATTATCGATCTTAGTATCTTGATTCTTCTTTCTGTAAGGTTCTCCACTTCAGCTTTGAATTCTTGAAATTTTGTAAATACTTCGTCCTTGGATTTCATCAAGTAAACCCAAAGTTTTTCTTGAATGATCATCTATAAAGGTGACATAATATAGATGATCTCCAAGTGATTTAGGAGTCATAGGACCACATACATCGGAGTGAATGAGATCCAAGATTTCTTTTGATCGTGAAGCACTGCTTCCAAATGGTCTCTTGGTATTCTTACCCAATGCAGATCCCTTACATACTCCTTCGTGATCTTCTTTTAATTCCGAGATTCCATCTACTATGGAACTTAGAGTTGGAAGGATTTTGAAATGAAGATGACCAAATCTTTTATGCCAAAGATTACATGGGTTGATATCAATGTGAACCAAAGCTTGTGCTAGAGGAGATATCAACTTGTAAAGTCTTCCTTCTCGAATACCAATTACTCTAGCATTTTTTATGCTTGAGCTTTTAGTATTTACTCCATACTACAATCTTTCCATCCATGAAAGCTACTCTATCACCCTTATCTTCTAGACTTGAAATGGAAAGTAAGTTCTTATGCAAACTTGGAAAAAATAGAATGTTGTTTTGGTGAATGTTGCTTCCATTCTCTAACCCTATAGAGGTTGATCCAATTCCTCTTACGAGATAGCTCTTATTATCTCCAAGTTCCACTGAGTAAGAATATTTTCGCTTTAGTAATGTCTTAAATTGCTTGTGATGTCCAGTCATGTGTCTAGATGCACCACTATCATTTACCCAAATGCTCTCGTCTTGGAATGTGCCAGTGAGTGTCGAGAAGAGACCTTCATCTTTTGCCTTGACTACTTCCTTCTTTGTAGTGAAGAGAAGATTCCATGCTCCTGTGATGCTTTTCTTGAGATAGCTTGCTACCTTTGAACACTTCTTGACGAACTTGTTCAATGTAGTGGAGATCTTCATAATGCCCTTAGCCAACCTTAGCTCTGATACCATGTCGAGAAATCTGCAGGGCAATGATTAGAATTATTTCTCTTTACTTGATAACTGCTTGTGATGAAATTTTACTTATTAGCTTTGTTCCTTATTATTATAAGTGTGAATCATCAAATAACACAAAATATAAAATGTAAGCCAGGGCCAAAACCTCTCCTCTTTCATTATTTTCCTTATTTTAACTGATTTTTAAACATTTAGACATGATTTGAATTATTTTTCTTTTTTCTTTTTGACCTCTCATTTATATAATAGACATATGTTTAAATCTATCATTATAATAACATAATCCCTCAAATTAAAAATTAGAATAATTATAAAAAATAGAAAATTATTTAAAATTATAAAAAAAATTATCATAGTGGAATTTTAAAATTAAAAATTAAATAAAATTAATTTGTTTTATTAATTTAATTTAATTTTTTCCTTCATAGTCAAACTAGCCGTTATTCCAACGGCTAGTTTGGCCCTCTCTACATCTATTTAAGCTCAATGTCTGGATCTGATTTCTCATCTCGTCCTGAAGATGAACCACACTGGTTGGTTTGAAACACATCGACAAAGTTCTAACTCGTGATTAAAACCAAAAGATTTATGGAAATAACATCTCCTCTTCCTTATAGATTCTTCAATTGATGAATTCCAATACCTTAAGACTGAGACCAATACCCTCAAAGATCAATACCAACCTCTTTAGATGATGTCCTAACCTTGATCTAGACAAAACCAATGAAATCTCTTCTAGTAACACTTCTTCGACTCCTGCTGCAAGATATTCAGCCTCCTGCTGCAAGTTTCGGTCTCCTTGCAGTTGCGTTGCCACACGTGTGAACTTCGATCTCCCTTTAGAGCCTTCCCTTGACCTTCGCTTTCCCTTCTCTGACTTCTGGAGCTTAAGGATGACCCTTGGTGACCTTCGCTTGACCTTTTTGCACTCTTTTCTCCAAGATCAAACTTGTTGATGGAAGCCCTAGATCTGTTGTAGAAACCCTAGTCCTCCTTAGCACGTGTGAGAGAAAATTAGCCGAAATAAGAAGCTTCTTTGTGCTCTTCTTTCTTCGTTGCCTTCTTCTTCCTCTTCCTTCGCTAGAATGAATGGTGAGTGAATGTGTCTCAAGGAGGACGAGTTCTCTTCTATTTATAAGCTCTTCAAGGCAGACATGGTGTTGAAACTTGAAAATGGCACCAAGAAAGGAATCTAATTTAATTTTCCCTTGATTAAATTAGAATAAAATTGTAATTCCACATCACATGACAACTTGTACGAGTTAACTAAGTTAGGATGACTTAGTTGGTTCAGTTAATTCGAGTTGAGGGTCAAACTAGAGGCATCTAGAGTGTATCCTACAATATAGGAGCCCTGGTTGAGTTTATTTTGAGTTGTAATTAATTAACTCAAATTATCTGAGTTAAAATGAGTTAAACTAGCTCTAACTGATGGAGGAACTAGTAGGAGGTTAAACAGTGGCGTGTCGCTTCATGTGTTCAATCAGTTAATTTATAATTCACTCATAAATAACTCATGCATGTCAGTTCTGAGAAAAAACCAGTTGAGATTGGAGTTCAAAGCCAGTGTACTATTAGTTGTATAATTATCTGAATTATACAAGTGCTGCATGTAGTCCAAGGAAGGCCCCTAATGGATTGCGCAGTATG
Organism: Pinus albicaulis; assembly: GCA_034641835.2. NCBI lineage: Eukaryota > Viridiplantae > Streptophyta > Pinopsida > Pinales > Pinaceae > Pinus > Pinus albicaulis. Next base: position 587,439,183 of record CM076576.1, read on the forward strand.
GATTGGGAATTTCCCTAATTAATAGGGCCTAATTACCCAAGGAAATAGGGACTTGGGAAAGCCAAAAATTGGTTAAGTATTGAACTAGGCTTGTCTAAGAATCAGTGAGACAGATAGAGATAGTGCAGAGGTTTCTCAACTAGGAGAAAAGCATTGTAATATTCTCATATTCTTCGGCTTATGCAATATACAGATAGCGGGGTTTTTAGTTGAGGCTTTCCCCTGGAAAATCTTTGTGTTGTGCGACTAAAATTCTTTCTCTTTCATGTTTTGTGATTTCAAGATCTAAATTGGTTTCCACAACTGGTAGAGTAGATTCGAGTATAATGTTTTAGTTGTTGATTTGTATAGCATCGAGAAGTGTTCCAAGTCTCAAATTTGGTGGAGAGGCTTGAACAGCAGTTATCCAGAGAACCCAGAAATCGTTTGTGGAAATTCCACTAGGATCTTGCTTTATTAAAATAATTAATTATTTTAATGCAGACCCTAAGTCTAAACTTAGGGAAATTAAATAATTAAAGGGTATTAATAAAGGAGAGTGTGAATCTTCTAGAAAACAGAAATCAAGTCATCTTTTAATCTGAGCCATTGATTAAAGATATAATCCTGACCGTTGATTCATGAGCGAGAAGATTATAAGAAGAGGCTTGAGGGTCATTTGGAAATCAAGACGGGGACATTCTCATTACCCGAAGGAAATCAATTCTGAAACAAGAGAATTTGATTTCAGTGGGTGAGTCTGTAGAGGCGGGATTGCAGAAGCAAAAGGAAGAGGGAGGATTCAGTTAACGAAGAAGGCAAGAAGGTGACGGGAAAGGTGTGTTGATCAGCAACAAGAACCCCTCCACGCAAAGTTACGCAGTCCAAAGAGGGACTGCGTAGAGCTCACACACTGGATGACGCAGAGGGTGTAGGAGGTCACCCCGAGGGTCAGAAAATCTCCTGAAGTTTCAGAGAAAATCAGCCATTTGTATGCTAATTTTTCTTTGCTCACCAGGACTCTTGTAAATGCACTTTTCATTATTGAAGATAAATACAAAACCCTCATCTGTTGCATCGATTTTCCCACATTGGGTTTTTTCAGGGACAGTTGTCCAAAAATAACTGTGTTCATATGGTTGTTTCTATTCTGCTACTTGTGTAATTTTTGTTCTTTTGATTTTGATTAGAGTGAGGTATTGCAGCTGTGTTTATTTCAAATTTACCTAAGTATCTGTAAATAACTTATCTAATAAGTAGGAGATATAAACCAATTACTGCAGTAATAATTTTCAGATCTGAAAATTTCACATGGTATCAAAGCAAAAGGCTAAAGACAGAAAGGGAGGATCTCCAATGGACCAAAGATCTGACATCCGAAAGGGTTCACGCAGTCATAGGGACTCACGCAGTACTCCATAGCACGTAGAAACGCGGAGAGAGCATGACATGACAGTGTTGGCTTCCAAACTAGAGGAGGACTTTGTTTGTGTGTCGAGCACAGCTCCTCCAAGTGTTTGGTATATTGACAGTGGAGCATCTTCTCACATGACGGGGGTTTGAGAATGTTATTTGAGCTACCAAGAAGAACAGATGAATTTCTAGATTACTATGGGAAATAAGGCCAAGTGTACCCTTGTTGGAAGAGGTACCATAACATTTCGGACAGAAGATGGCAACAAGATTCAAGCCACAAATGTTCTGCATGTACCAAGGTTGGGGATGAACTTTCTCTCAGTGTCTCAGCTCCAGAACAAGGGGTATGACGTATACTTTGTTGGAAACAAGGTGTATGTCAAACATCCTAGCTGGAGCAGGAAGGCACAAATTGGAGTAAGGAGTCATAAGTTGTATAAGTTCCATCTTGAATCCCCGGTGGCCCTGATTGGCAGTACCAACGATAGAGATCTAAATGAGTTATGGCACAAAAGGATGGGGCATCTACATCATGAAGCCTTGAGGATTCTCAAAAATATTGTCATAGGAGCTCCTGAACTCAGCACAAGGAGGGATGAAGTCTGCAGGAGTTGTGTACTAGGGAAGTATGCTAAAGAAGCGATTCCAAGAAGCAGCAGCAGGGCCAAGAGTGTATTGGAATTAATACACTCGAATATTTGCGGTCCTATGTCCACTACCGCTCTCAGTGGTGCAAAGTATTTTGCTACCTTTATTGATGATCATTCCAAGAAGACTTGGATATATTCATAGTATTAAAAACCAGCCGGTCGAAGCCCTGGCCGGTCAAAACCGGTCCAAAAACCCGGTTTGTACCCTTCTTTCACCATTTTTCCCGGTCAAACCGGTGCTAACCAGCCGGTTCCGTCCTTAACCGGCCGGTCAGCTGCCAAGGCCGCAAAAGGGACCCACGCAAGGTTATTTTTCCAATTTAGGGTTGTTTTGGAGGGAAAAGGAGGGTTTTTTCCCTCCAAAAACACCCTCTCCAATCCTTTATAAGTAGGGGCAGCATCTCATTTGTCTCACACCATCTCATTTGGAGATTTTGTGAGTTTGATTAAGAGCTTGGAGAGTGTTGAGTTTTTGCTGGAGAAATGGAACAGCATAGAGTTTGAGGCTTGCCGCTTGAGCTAAGTAGTAGCCATCATGCCTCTAAAAGGCAAGGATACTGCATGGGCTCATTGTGATATGATTGATGGCAAAATGATTTGCAAATATTGCCAAAAATCTGTTGCAGGAGGGGGGTATTTACAGGTTCAAGCAACACTTGGCTGGGATAGGAGGCCATGTAAAGCCATGTGGAGCACCAAATGAAGTAATAGAGCATATTAGGGCAAAATACCTTCAGAAGTTTGAGACTCAAGTCACTGAACCAATAGAGAAGTTTGTGACTGGAGCAGTTGCAAAGTTTGGCAGTCGAGAGTCGGGAGACTCAAGTTCAACCAACTGAGTTTGAACTTTGATCATGATTAGAAGTTTCAAGTGATAATGTTGATCATTAATTAGAATTTAGTAATATCATATATGTAGATTTGTAGTAGATTGTACTATGTAGGCCAATGGCCTCAATGCTCATAGCTTGTAGCATTGTTTTTGGACTTTATGGGTCATCTGGAGCCTCATTGCTTATGTATTTTTTCAATGATATGTATTGCACTCGGTGCCATTTTGATATATTCACCTTTACATGGTATATAAATGAGCAAACTTTGCATATTTTGTCTCTATTAGCTTGGAATCATGGTTGCAAATCTTAAAAATAGTTTTTTTTATTAAAAAAAAATTTTTAATGTATTTTTTTAAAAACCGGTTCGTTTAGACTTGACCAGTACCGGTTAGACCGGTTCTGGTCCAGTTACCAATTCATTAGGTGCATCGATCCGGTCACCGATTTTGGCTTTTAATAGTATGGATCTATTTTCTCAAAACCAAAGATGAAGTCTTTGATCGGTTCAAAGGGTTCAAAGCATTTGTAGAAAATGCAACAGGAAAGAAGATCAAGAAGCTATGATCAGATAACAGTGGAGAATACATTGATAAGGACTTCACTAGTTTCTACGCAAAGGAAGGCATTAAGAGAGAATGGAAAACTCCATACAATCCAGAAAAAAATGGAGTTGCAGAAAGGAAGAACCTGACCATAGTAGAGGCTGCACGAGCAATGCTTTATGACCAAGATATGCCAAAATTATTGTGGGCAGAAGCCTGCAATACAGCGGTATATGTGCATAACAAAGTTCCCCATAGAGCATTGGGGAAGGTGACTCCTGAGAGTGTGTTCACAACCAACAAGCCAGAGGTGAGTCACCTCAGGATTTTTGGCAGAATAGTATACTACCATGTTCCAGATGAAAAGAGGAAGAAGTTGGATCAGACTGCCGAAAAACGTTTTCCTGTGGGCTATAGTGAAAATGCGAAAGCATATCGCATTTATATACCAGAGAGCAGGAAAATTGTAGTAAGAAGGGATGTGAAATTCATGGAGGAGAGAGCCTTCAGGAAATCCCGAGAAATTGCTACAGATACACAGATTGAGGAGGATCCGCTAGCCCAGCCTCAATGGCCTATAGAGGATGGGTCAAGTGCCTCTCCACGGCACAAGTATTCTGAGGAGAGTTCCTTTGAAGAAGAACAGGCAAAAGAGCAGGTGAGACCACCCACCACCAATGGGAGACCGAGCAGAGAACTTCAATAAATTTTGAAGGATGCAGAAGAATTTGTTGGAGCTCCTAGAGACGAGAAGAGTGTAAGAAGGCAACTTGACAGATACCAGGCCCTAGTGGCTCAGGTTGCAGAACCTTCTAGCTTCCGGGAGGTAGCTCAGCATCAGGTATGGGTGGATGCCATGGTGGAGGAGTACAGCTCCATCATGACAAACAACGTCTGGGAAGTAGTCCTTAGACCTCAAGACAGATCAGTTGTAGGACCCAGGTGGATCTACAAGATCAAATATGCTGCATATGGTAGCATAGAGAAGTTCAAGGCCAGATTTGTAGCTAAGGGGTACGCACAGAAGGAAGGGATCGATTGTGAGGAAACCTTCGCCCCTATAGCTCACACTTCTATCAGATTCGTCATCTCCCTAGCAGCGCAGATGGGCTAGGAGCTTCATCAGATGGATGTCAAAACGACGTTCTTGAACGGAGTGATAGACGAGGAAGTGTACATAGAGCAGCAAGAGGGCTTTAAGACACATGAGCAGGAGACTCATGTTTGCAGGCTTAAGAATGCCTTGTATGGTTTGAAACAAGCCCCCAAGGCATGGTATGGGCAAATTGATAGCTACTTGCAGAAGATGGGATTCGTCAAGAAGGACGCAGATCCCAATCTCTACTACTTGAGAGAAGGGGATGAGTCGTTAATTCTGGTATTATAGGTGGATGACCTGTTCCTCACTGGATCATCCAAGCTCATAAAGGACTGCAAGGAGAATCTAGCTACAGAATTCGACATGAAGGATCTGGGGAAGATGCACTATTTTCTTGGTTTAGAAGTCTAGCAGCAGAAGGGAGAAATCTTCCTGGGGCAAGGTCTTGAGATTTTGTGTATTTGAGGTAGCATCAGTTGTGCTCTAGGTCCCAAATTTTGAGGAAGGACTAGAGTTCACCTGATCTACAAGACCCAGAAATGGATTTGGGAAATTTCATCTAGTTTAGGAGATATTAAATTAATTAATTATTTTAATGTATTTTCTAAGTTAAAACTTAGGAAAATAAAATAATTAAAGTGAATTTAATTAAACATGTGATGAAATTGTCTTAAGTCACACGGATCAAGCTTTCTTTTAATCTTAGCCATTGATTAAAGATTTAATCTTGGTCGTTGATTTGTCAACGAGAAAAGTATAAAGGAAAGGCTTGGGGTCATTTGTAAGACACGCAGAGGCAGAGCACTGAAGCTAAGCTGAGATACTAGGGCGGGGTTTGCTAAGAATTTTCAAGTGTTTCAGTTGCAGAGAGGGGAATTTAGACCAAGGGGATGATCTGATTCCAAGGTCTAGAATACACAAGAAGCAAAGAAGAGATCAGGAAAGATAGCGCAGAGGAAGGCAACAACAGCAATAGACGGCAACAACAGCAGCAGCAAACAGCAACAACAACAGCAAAGATAGCGTGATTTTCAAGAAACCCTTCAGGGGTTGCGCAGAGACCCTTAGGGGCAGCGTAGTGATTACGTCACCCAATCTGGGGTAACGCAGTCCCTCCAGTGACAGCGTTGAGCATTTGGAGGCCTTCAAAGGCTGACGCAGTGTCTTTCAGGGGCAGATCTGGGGTTTCTCGGCCTAGATCTGGCTAAGTTCTGTAAATCTCGTTTGAGGGTGTGGATCAGTCAATATTTTTGGTGTTAGATCAACCAGGTGCAGCAGATCTAGAGTTTTCTCTATAGGGTTTTCCAAATTTGGAACCCAAAGTTTTGTATTCAGAAATATTCTTAATAATAGAGTTGTCCAGGAGCCAGAGACCAGTTTTCCCACATTGGGTTTTTCCAGGGACAGTTTGTCCAAAAATAACTGTCTCACTTTGTCTATGTGTGCATGTGCTTATTCTAGATCTGAATTGGTAGAGATCTGTTATGTGTTTTGCTTTGATGTTAACTTGAACTTATTCAGTTGATAACTTGTATAAGTAGGAGAAGCTTAACTGGATTAACAGAAATAATTTCTGCATAAGAATTAAGATTCAAAAATTTCTACATGGTATCAGACCAATTGCAGATGTAGAATGGTCGAAGAATCTAAAGGATCTAGCTGCAGAAAGTAGCTGGAAAGGTAATAGAAAAGCAGATCTGAAGGGACAACGTAGTTTTCAGGAGAAAAATCATGCAGAGGGAAGGGTGACGCTATCCAGCACTGTGTCCTAGCAAACCCACGCAATTACTGCGCAGAAGCAGCTCAAAAACAGCGCTAGTTCGGTCTAAAGCCAGCCAGTGTGATTTAGATCTGAATCTGTCAGATCCAGAAAAATCTGCAGAAAAGTTGCAAAAATTCAGAAGAACTGGTGGGGTTAAACTTATGAAGTTTTCAAATTTTTAGCCTTAGCAAAAGTGACAAAGTTTGGGAAGAGATCAGTTGCTCAGAAAGTTTCTTGCCAAAGGAAACTTGCAGTTTGGTCAGAGGATCAAAGAAGAAGCTGAATCATAGTTGATTTGGTAGATTTCCAAGGACGGAAATCAAGTGTCAAAGGGAATAGAGGGTTCCCAGTTCGAAAAAGACCCAAGATCCAAGATCTCTAGCATAGATAAGAGGAGGTCCGACACATTCTGAGCAGATGGCTCCTCGTGGACTACGTGATCAGGATAGGCTAGAGGTCCTCTCAAACTTTTCGATGTGGAAAGCAAGGATCTTGATTGTCCTTCAGGCATACAGTCTAAGAGACCATGCAGAGCAGGCCCTAGCCACATCGACAGATGCGGATTTCCTACAGAAGCATAGAGAAGTTGTTGGGCATGCTAAGCGGTTGATAATGGACAATATCAAGGATCATATTGTGCCACATATAGCTAAGAAGAGGACAGCTAATGAGATGTGGAAGGCCTTGACTTCCCTATATGAGGGAAAATCAATCCAAAGAAAGATGTTGTTGGAGGCCCAAATGAGGTCATCCATGATGACCAAGGGAGAAGATATCGAGCATTTCCTTTTCAGATTGCAGTCAATTAAGGATCAACTGACTACAACAGGTACAACCGTAGATGATGCAGTGATAGTCAAGGCTGCCCTCAATGCAGTCACGGATGAGTGGGAAACCTTTGTCCAAAGTATCTTGGGCAGAGCCGACCTCCCATATTGGGACATCTTGTGGTCAATCCTGCGGCAAGAATAACTACGCAGATTCACCAAGAAGCAGCACAGCCCTGGAATGAGCAAAGTAAAGAAGGAAGAGGAGGAAGATGCAGCCTTGGCATCGAAGAAGAAGCCGAAGAAGAAGAAGGATATTTCTAAGATCAAGTGCTTCCAGTGTGGCGAATAGCCATTGTCCAGAAAAGAAGAAGGACAAGGAAGCATCTTCTTCCAAAGCAACGGTGGCAGATGATGGGTCCGGAGATGATGTAGCCATGAGTGCTCATGAACCACGAAGGTTGGGTGACATGGACATGTAGAAGAGCTACATGGAAGTAAGGCGAGATCCTTGAGCAACTCATCTCTTGGATCACAAGCGAGCTACGGCAGCCTTAAGACAATAGCGAGACAAGTGGAGCAGTGGATGTATAGATCACAGATGAGGCATAGGTAGAGGCTGGGAGTAGCAGTGTAGAGCATAGCAGCACCAATGTAGAAGCAGTAGCAGCACAGAGGCTGATGTGACTTCAGCAGCGCAGTGCAATATTGCTTACGCAATGCAGAGTTGCAGTAGCACAGAGAGCTTCAAAGGGACAACGGAATGCAGCAGCAGTGTGATAGATTTCAGCACAAGGAGCTGATGTGACTTCAGTAGTGCAGAGGGAGTTTGATTACACAGGCAGAGTTGTAGTTGTGCATCATTCTTTAGATGTCAGCACAGATCTGTAGCCTATGGAGCTTCAGTGATGAGGATGCAACCCATCTGACTTGTCTGTCAAAGATTGGGCAAGAGATTCAGTTGTTTCTCTCAACAACTGAAGTTGCAATGCAACAGATCAGCAGTGGTAGTGCTATGAGCAGCACAGATGCAACATATTGAGAGGGAGCTACAGTACAGTGGTTGCAGTGACAGTGGCAGAGTCATGGGCAACAATACAGAATGGCAGCAGCAGTGCAAAGTTGAGTGGCAGGAGGCCAAGCTTCAGCAACACAAAACCAGTGCCCAAAATCTTGTAATGCATAAGTGTGATGTATTGCTAGAGCACACCCTTGACGCTAAGAGGGAGTGTTGAGATTTTGTGTATTTGGGGTAGCATCAGTTGTGCCCTAGGTCCCAAATTTTGAGGAAGGACTAGAGTTCACCTGATCTACAAGAACAGGAAATGGATTTGGGAAATTTCATCTGGTTTACGAGATATTAAATTAATTAATTATTTTAATGTATTTCCTAAGTTAAAATTTAGGAAAATAAAATAATTAAAGTGAATTTAATTAAACATGTGATGAAATTGTTTTAAGTCACACGGATCAAGCTTTCTTTTAATCTTAGCCATTAATTAAAGATTTAATCTTGGTCGTTGATTTGTCAACAAAAAAAGTATAAAGGAAAGGCTTGGGGTCATTTGTAAGACACACAGAAGCAGAGCACTGAAGCTAAGTTGAGATTCTAGGGCGAGGTTGCTAAAAATTCTCAAGTGTTTCAGTTGCAGAGAAGGGAATTTAGACCAAGGGGATGATCTGATCCAAGTTTCTAGAATACACAAGAAGCAGAGAAGAGATCAAGAAACACAGCGCAGAGGAAGGCAGTAGCAGCAGCAGCAGCAAGGACAGTGTGATTTTCAAGAAACCCTTCAAGGGTTACGCAGAGACCCTTAGGGGTAGTATAGTGACTGCGTCACCCAATCTAGGGTAACGCAGTCCCTTCCAGTGACAGCGCTGAGCTAAAAATTCTCAAGTGTTTCAGTTGTAGAGAGGGGAATTTAGACCAAGGGGATGATCTGATCCTGGGGTCTAGAATACACAAGAAGCAGAGAAGAGATCAGGAAACACAGCGCAGAGGAAGGCAGCAGCAGCAGCAGCAAGGACAGTGTGATTTTCAGGAAACCCTTCAGGGGTTACGCAGAGACCCTTAGGGGCAGCGTAGTGATTGCGTCACCTAGTCTGGGGTAACGCAATCCCTTCCAGTGATAGCGCTAATCATTTGGAGGCCTTCAAAGGCTGACGCAATGTCTTTTAGGGGCAGATCTGGGGTTTATAGGCCTAGATCTGGCTGAGTTCTGTAAATCCCGTTTGAGGGTGTGGATCAGTCAGTATTTTTGGTCTTATATCATCCAGGTGCTGCAGATCTAGGGTTTTCTCTATAAGGTTTTCCAGATTTAGAACCCAAAGTTGTGTATTCAAAAATATTCTTGATAATAGAACCCTCCAGCAGCCAGAGACCGATTTTCCCACATTGGGTTTTTCCGGGGACAGTTTGTCCAAAAATAACTGTCACTTTGTCTATGTGTGCATGTGCTTATTCTAGATCTAAATTGGTAGAGATCTATTATGTGTTTTGCTTTGATGTTAACTTGAATTTATTCAGTTGATAACTTGTATAAGTAGGAGAAGCTTAACCAGATTAACAAAAATAATTTTTGCATAAGAATTAAGATTTAGAAATTTCTACACAAGGAAGATACACTACAGAAATTCTGAAGAGATTTCAGATGGAAGACTCTAGACCCATGGCCACACCAATGATTACTAACTGGAAGAAGATAGACACAATGGAGGATAATGAGGTTGATCCCACCTTGTATAGGCAACTCATCGGATCCTTGATGTATCTGGTCAATACTGGATCGGACATTTGCTATGCAATGAATACCCTCAGTCAGTTCATGGTGGAACAAGGAGGGCTCACTGGGCAGCAGCCAAACATGTTCTCAGATATCTAAAAGGGACAGTCGATTATGGTTTGAAGTACACCAAGGGCAATGAAGTCCAGTTGAGTGGGTTTACAGATGCTGATTGGGCTGGAAGCACAGTGGATCGGAAGAGTACCAGTAGGTACTGTTTCAGTCTCAGATCATGAAAGACCTCCTGGTGCAGTAGGAAACAGAAGTCTATCACACTAAGTTCAGCCGAAGCAAATTATATGGCAGTAAGCATAGCTTCGTGCGAGGCCATATGGCTTCGTAAATTACTCTTGAACCTACTCAAGAAGAGGATGGAACCAACCGGGATTATGTGTGATAATCATAGTTGCATTAAGCTCTCTGAAAATCCTGTGTTTCATGACTGGTCGAAACACATTGACATTCGGTGCCACTTCATCAGGGACTATTTCCAATGGGGAGCAATACAGTTGAGGTACACTCCTACAGGAGAACAGGTAACAGACGTCCTCACCAAGGCTCTAAGTAAGATTAAGTTCACTTACTTTAGAGAGAAGATGGGGATGGTCGAAAATCCCTTCCATTAGTGGAACGGGTGGTCTTCAGAGATAGAGGGAGATGCAGTACGGATGAGGCAGTGGCAGAGACAGCGTCACAGGCAGTAGTACAGAAAGCAGCAACGCAGAGATGAGGGGTAGCTGCCAGGACATCATCAGCGCAGCATATGTTCTAGAGTCAGAGCAGTACAGTGGTATCTTGTTGGAACACTTTCCTCGCTAAGAGGGAGTGTTGATTTGTATAGCATCGGGAAGTGTTACAAGTCTCAAATTTGGTGGAGAGACTTGGACAATAGTTATCCAGAGAAACCAAAAATCGTTTGTGGTAATTCCACTCGGATCTTGCTTTATTAAAATAATTAATTATTTTAATGCAGACCCTAAGTCTAAACTTAGGGAAATTAAATAATTAAAGGGTATTAATAAAGCAGAGTATGAATTTTCTAGAAAACGGAGATCAAGTCATCTTTTAATCTATTCCATTGATTAAAGATATAATCCTAGTCGTTGATTCATCAGCGAGAAGATTATAAGAAGAGGCTTGAGGGTCATTTTGAAATCAAGTCAGGGACATTCTCAGTACCCGAAAGAAATCAATTCTGAAGTAAAAGAATTTGATTTCAGTGGGTGAGTCTGTAGGGGCGGTATTGCAGAAGCAGAAAGAAGAGGGAGGATTCAGTTAATGAAGAAGGCAAGAAGGTGAAGGAAAGGGTGTGTTAATCAGCAAGAAGAACCCCTCCACGGAGAGTTACGCAGTCCAAAGAGGGACTGCGCAAAGCTCACACTCTGGATGACGCAGAAGGTGTAGGAGGTCACTTTGAGGGTTAGAAAATCTCTTGAAGTTTCAGGGAAAATCAGCCAGGTATATGCTAATTTTTCTTTGCTCACCAGGACCCTTGTAAATGCACTTTTCATTACTGAAGATAAATAAAAAAGCCTCATTTGCTGCACTGGTTCTCCCGCATTGGGTTTTTCCGGGGACAATTGTCCAAAAATAATTGTGTTCATATGGTTATTTCTATTATGCTACTTGTGTAATTTCTGTTCTTCTGCTTTTGATTAGAGTGAAGTACTGCAGTTGTGTTTATTTCAAATTTATTGAAGCATCTGTAAATAACTTATCTAATAAGTAGGAGAAATAAACCAATTACTGCAGTAATAATTTTCAAATCTGAAAAATTTCACATTAGCATATTACAATTATCAGTTGAATCTACGTGGATTTTCTACATGGTATCAGAGCAGGAATCACTCTAGAAGAGAAGAATACGAGTTTGTTTTGTGCAGGTGAATCGAATTTGCAGATCTATTCTTCAGGGCTAGCAGTAGGATTAGGATGTCTTTCTCTGGATTAAGACTCGAATATGCCCTTGAGGGTAGTTTGAATTACATAGCTTGGAGAGACAGAATGGAAGCAGTGTTGGAAGACAACGGGCTAAAGGAATTCATAGACAGTGATATTCCTAATCCAGCAGCAACAGATGCTCAAGATTTGGCGACATGGAAGAAGAACATAACAAAGGCAAGAAGGATTCTATTGGAAGGTGTTCGAGATCATATTGTCTCAAACCTCCATGGAAAGGCAACTCCATATGCTATGTGGAAGACCAGGTGTATGTTAATTTTTCTTTGCTCACCAGGACTCTTGTAAATGCACTTTTCATTACTGAAGATAAATAAAAAACCCTCATCTACTGCACTGGTTCTCCCACATTGGGTTTTTCCAAGGACAATTGTCCAAAAATAATTTTGTTCATATGGTTGTTTCTATTGTGCTACTTGTGTAATTTATATTCTTCTTCTTTTGATTAGAGTGAAGAACTGCAGTTGTGTTTATTTCAAATTTACCGAAGCATCTGTAAATAACTTATCTAATAAGTAGGAGAAATAAACCAATTACTGCAGTGATAATTTTCAAATCTGAAAAATTTCACATTAGCATATTACAATTATCAGTTGAATCTACGTGGATTTTCTACATGGTATCAAAGCAGGAATCACTCCAGAAGAGAAGAATACGAGTTTGTTTTGTGCAGGTGAATCGAATTTGCAGATCTATTCTTCAGGGCTAGCCGCGAGATCAGGATGTCTTTCTCTGGTTTGAGACTCGAATATGCCCTTGAGGGTAGTTTGAATTACATAGCTTGGAGAGACAGAATGGAAGCAGTGTTGGAAGACAACGAGCTAAAGGAATTCATAGACAGTGATATTCCTAATCCAGCAGCAACAGATGCTCAAGATTTGGCGACATGGAAGAAGAACGTAACAAAGGCAAGATGGATTCTATTAGAAGGTGTTCGAGATCATATTGTCTCAAACCTCCATGGAAAGGCAACTCCATATGCCATGTGGAAGGCCAAGTGTATGCTAATTTTTATTTTCTCACCAGGGCTCTTGTAAATGCACTTTTCATTACTGAAGATAAATACAAAACCCTCATCTGTTGCACCGGTTTTCCCACATTGGGTTTTTCTGGGGACAATTGTACAAAAATAATTGTGTTCATATGGTTGTTTCTATTGTGCTACTTGTGTAATTTATGTTCTTCTGCTTATGATTAGACTGAAGTACTGCAGTTGTGTTTATTTCAAATTTACTAAAGCATCTGTAAATAACTTATCTAATAAGTAGGAGAAATAAACCAATTACTACAGTAATAATTTTTAGATCTGAAAATTTCACATTAGCATATTACAATTATCAGTTGAATCTACGTGGATTTTCTACATGGTATCAGAGAAAGAATCACTCTAGAAGAGAAGAATACGAGTTTGTTTTGTGCAGGTGAATCGAATTTGCAGAGCTATTCTTTAGGGGTAGCAGCAGGATCAGGATGTCTTTCTCTGGATTGAGACTCGAATATGCCCTTGAGGGTAGTTTGAATTACATGGCTTGGAGAGATAGAATGGAAGCAATGTTGGAAGACATCGGGCTAAACGAATTCATAGACAGTGATATTCCTAAGCCTGCAGCAACAGATGCTCAAGATTTTGCGACATGGAAGAAGAATGTAACAAAGGCAAGAAGGATTTTGTTGGAAGGTGTTTGAAATCATATTGTCTCAAACCTCCATGGAAAGGCAACTCCATATGTTATGTGGAAAGCCTTAACAAATTTGTTTCACAACAGCAGCAACCACAGGAAGCTGGCGCTGAAGGACAAGCTCAGAAAAATCAAGATGGAAAAGGATGACACAATACCAAAATACTTGACCAAGTTCACTCAATGTAGGGATGAATTTGGAAGTTTTGGTGTCACAGTTGTCAAGGATGATCTGGGGAGCCTAACTCTTCTAGGCTTTCCCAAGAGTTGGCACAACAACCAAAATTCGATGAATACGAGGGAGAACCTACCAGAGTGGGACTGAATGTGGTTCGACTTGGTACAAGAAGAGATTCAGTGGAACAGTAGAGATGGATCCTCATTAAAGCATGATGATGAGAACTATGCCTTGGTTGGAAAGGCAAAGAAAGGGAAAGGGAATTCATCCCATTCCAAATCGGATTCTAGTCAGGAAGGGAAGAAGAAGGACTTGTCGAAGATTAAATGTTTTCACTGTCATGAGCTGGGACACTATGCCACGAAGTGTCCGCACAAGAAGTTCGGCAAGAAGCCCTCAGGAGGAGCGGCAGGTGAAGCACTTGCTTCACAATTCGAGTTGGATTTCACTCTCATCACATGCATGGTGTCATTGGTGATGGGTTCTGTGTGGTACCTGGATAGTGGAGCCTCATTCCATATGACCAACAACAAAGAATTCTTCAACGACTTGGAGGAGAAGGATCTCCAGATGCACATCGAAATGGGAGATGATGAGAGGTGTAGCGCGACCGGCATCGGTACTGTAACCTTTCAGAGGGAGTTTGGTTCTCCTCTCAGATTAAAAGATGTCATGTATGTTCCTGGTTTGAAGAAGAACTTAGTTTCAGTTTCTATGTTGGAAGACCATGGCTACGATGTGATATTTAGTTAAAAAGATGGGTTCCTTCGTCACATAGCCATAGGACAAGTGAAGAAGATCGGGGTTCAGGTAAAGAACCTCTACAAATTGGATGTAGAAGATTGTGTTGCCTTGAGCAGGAAAGCAGAGAAGGTGGAGAACCGAGACATCGGTGAGTTATGGCATAGAAGATTGGGCTACCTACACCACAGAGCTTTGAAGATCACGCAGCAAATTTCTACAGTACTTCCCAAGGGTGCACTTGAGCAGTGTGATACATGCGAAGGGTGTACATTGGGGAAGTACACCAAAGCCACCTTTCATGATAACAAAATTCGAGCAAAATTGATCCTTGAAAGATTTCACTCAGATGTGTGTGGACCGTTTTCAACTGCCTCCACGGTCAAGCACAAGTATTATGTGATTTTTGAAGATGATTTTTCACGCAAGTGTTAGATATTCTTCATGTAGAAGAAAGATCAAGTATTCTCTAAATTTTGTGAGTTCAAAGCACTTGTCAAGAAAGACACAGGCAAGAAGGTGAAGGCTCTCAAGGGCGACAATGGTGGAGAATATGTGTCAAATGAATTCAAGAACTTTTGTGCATCATAAGGCAATCGACGAGAGTTGGTAGCACTTCATACCCACAACAAAATGGGGTTGTCGAAAGGAAGAACATAAGCATTGTGGGAGTTGCACAGGCGATGTTACATGATCAGGGCCTACCATTGCACTTGTGGTCAGAAGCATGCAACACAGTTGTGTATGTGCAAAACAAAAGTCCTCATTGGATTCTTGGGATGAGTACACCAGAAGAAACCTTTTCTAGTAAGAAGCCAGATGTGGCACACTTCAGAACTTTTGGTTCATCAGTTTATTGTCGTGTTACCAATGATGCACAGAAAAAACTAGAACCAACAACTGAGTTGCGAATATTTGTGGGGTACACTAATACACCTCACAACTATTGGGTGTACCTACCATCTCACAGGATGACAGTGATTCGTAGAGATGTGAAATTCGATGAAGGAAAGACCATGCGAATTTCCCTTGAGAGGGAGCTTCAGATGCATGCAGATGAGGAGCTCTTAGCTCCAAAATAAGAACCTCAAGATGTGGAGCAGTCACAAGCAGAGGAACAGAGAGTGGAAGCACCCACTCATGCAGAAACATCCAGAGACGAAAGGAAGTGCACTAGAGAGGTTGGCAGGTTGATGCATGATGCTAGAGAGAAGGTGGGAGCACCCACATCACAACGCAGGCAGAGAAGGTTCCCAGATCGATACATTGGCTACATGGCTCTTATGAGCAAGAGCATAGAGACTAAACCATCCTCATACGAGGAAGCAGCGCAGCAACCAGTATGGGTTTATGCCATGGTTGAGGAGTATGACTCCATTATCAAAAACAGTGCATGGAAAGTTGTCCCAAGATCGAAGGACAAGTCAATTGTAGGATCCATGTGGATCTACAAGGTGAAGAAAGCAGCGGATGGGAGTGTGGAGAAACACAAGGGCAGATTTGTGGCCAAAGGGTTCTCTCAACTGGAGGGAATAGATTACGAGGAGACCTTTTCTCCAGTAACAAGGTACTCTTCAATCAGATCTATTCTTCCACTTTTAGCACAAATGGGATGGAAGATACATCAGATGGATGTAAAGACAGTTTTCCTCAACGGAGTGATTGCGGAAGAGGTGTACATAGAGCATCCGAAAGGATTTGAGACCTTCGTGTTAAAATCTGAAAGGTCTATGCAGAAATTAAAAATTCTTTGCAGAAACTTGAAAGTTTTATGCAGAAAACTGAATGTACTTGCAGAAAATTGAATGTACTTTGCAGAAAACCGAATGTACCTTGCAGAAAATTGAATGTAATAAGTTGTTACAATTACTTAGAATGTAGATTTCTTCATCACGACTTTTCAGATCAGCAATTGTATATAGAACATAAACTTAAGGATCATATGAAAACAACCAAGCACAAATATGAGTCACTGAGAGTTAGGTCCAATGACCAGGGCAAAACCCACAAGGGGAAAACCCAAATGATTTTTCTTCTATTAGATTTCTTCAATCGTTCATCAGAGTATAGAGAGAGAGAGAGAGAATGAGAATGAATAAATTCGCTAGTGTTTGACCAACTTGCAGCTGAAGTGCTCTTGCTCTTTGCTTGAAAATCTCCTCCTACTCTTGATTATATCTTGTCTAACACACTTTCTCCAGCTATTCCCTTGCTCTTACTCTTCACTTGCTCTCGCACTTCTCTTGCACACACTCAACTCTAACTCTCCTTCTTCACAATGAACATGTTGCTCTCAATTCTCACTTGCTCTTGCTTAAATAGATGAGAAAGGAGAGGACTTACAAAATGAATTCATTCATTGGGCCAATAATAGGAGAATTGAATTCCATGAGGGAGGAGTTACTTGAGAAGTGTAACTCATTCCAAGAATAGAGAGAGAGGTACACGTGTCTTAAGGAGTTACAATTCGAATTAGGGATTG
The DNA here is from genome assembly GCA_034641835.2 of Pinus albicaulis. Lineage (NCBI taxonomy): Eukaryota > Viridiplantae > Streptophyta > Pinopsida > Pinales > Pinaceae > Pinus > Pinus albicaulis. Next base: position 587,456,056 of record CM076576.1, read on the forward strand.
AGAGAGTTACACTTAGACATGAGAGAATATTTGGTGAGAGTTACAAATCGAATTGAATGAGGGAGTTACATGTGCATTTAATGAGGAGTTAGACTTTTTCCATGCATTGACTTAGTGATGGAGAGTTACATTCTCTTAAGTGTGGAGTTACTATTTTATTCCAAGAGAGAGGTTCAATTTTCCAAGTAAGAGATTCTCAATTTAATTTACTTATTTCATGAAAGAATTCGTTTTTATTAATCCATTAAAGGTGAATGAATTTAGACTATTTTATAAATAATAGTATCATAATAATAATAATACTAGTAAGGATAAAAATATTAATTCTTGACTTGTATAATCATGATTGATTTGATTTTAAAGTGGATTCCATATATCGAGATCATCCTTAATCGTTTAGACATGACTTTCTATTTTTGGAAAATCACTTCCAAATTAAGATGTGACCTCAGAGGCACCACTCAATTTGGTCTTTGGTATAGACGGACAGAGGGAGTGAAGCTTCAAGGCTTCACAAATGCAGATTGGGCAAGAAGTCCATCCGACAGGAAGAGCACATGAGGGGGCATCTTCAGTATTGGGTCAACAACAGTTTCTTGGTAATAGCACGAAGCAGAGATCAGTTGCACCCAATTCAGCAGAAGCAGAGTACATGGTTGTTAGTCAAGCGGCATGTGAGGCTATCTGGATGAGGAAGATCTTGTTGGGTTGTTTGGTCAACAAATGGATCCTACGTTGATTTATTGTGATAACCATAGTTGCATCAAACTCTCGATTAATCCAGTTTTTCATGATAGGTCCAAGCATATCGACATTTTGTATCACCATCTCAAAGATTGTGTGCATAGGTGGATTATGCTATTAGAGTACATTCCTACAGAAGAGCGGGATGCAGACATCTTGACAAAGGCACTGTGAAGAGGCAAATTCGAGTACCATAGATGCAGGATCGGGGTATCAGACAAACCCTTTCTTGCTGAGAGGGAGTGTTGAAAATGGCACCAAGAAAGGATTCTAATTTAATTTTCTCTTGATTAAATTAGAATAAAATTGTAATTCCACATCACATGACAGCTTGTACAAGTTAACCCAGTTAGGATGACTCGGTTGGTTCAATTAATTCGAGTTGAGGTTCAAACTAGAGGCATTTAGAGTGTCTCCTACATTATAGGAGCCCTGGTTGAGTTTATTTTGAATTGTAATTAATTAACTCAAATTATCTGAGTTAAATTCAGTTAAACTAGTTCTAACTAATGGAGGAACTAGTAGGAGGTTAAACAATGGGGTGTCACTTCATGTGTTCAATTAGTTAATTGATAATTCACTCATAAATAACTCATGCATGTCAGTTCTAAGAAAGAGCCAGTTGAGATTGGAGTTCAAGGGCAGTGTACTATCAGTGGTATAATTATCTGAATTATACAGGTGGTGCATGCAGTCAAAGGAAGGCCCCTAATAGATTTGTTAAACACCATGTTAAAGCACACACATGGTGTATGAGGAGAATAACACACACACACAAGAGACTCAACACAATGAAGGATAAGCGTGAGGCTTTCTTATTTTCCATTATACAAAGATGTACATTTATAGTACAATGGTGTGACTCTTGGTTTCACATTCCAAGGTCACTTGGACTCCATTGTGACTTTTCATATTCCACACCTACCCATGTAGGATTAGGTGTTCCAACATCCCCCCTTAATCCGAAGGGGTATGTGTGAGTCCAAGAAAAGAGTTGTAATACAAATCTGCAAAGTATACATGGCAGCACTTGGGCTGAATCAACTCTCTGAAAATGTTGGAAGAAAGAGGTGGTTTTAGGATGAACACAAACACTGGAACGCAAAACTTGTTGCAGTTCCCGAAACTCTTCCAAAACTGGCAAGAAGCTGAAGGCTTCTGCTAGAGGAATTGTCCCTCATAAAAAAGGGAGACCTTCGACCTGAAAGAAGGGAGGTCTACGACCTATGGTGGTTTTAGGTTGTCCACCAACCAAAGATGAAGGTTTTAGGTTATCCACCAACCGAAGATGATGGTTTTAGGTTATCCACCAACCAAAGATGATGGTTTTAGGTTATCCACCAACCGAAGGTATGCTCATGGGCATCCGTGTCTCTCGCTACATCTCTGAATCCGGAATGACGAATTGTGGCTCAGGCTCGCTTGAACTGCTGGCTACAACTCTGAACATGGAATGAGAGATTGTGGCTCAGGCTCGCTTGATCTGTCGTCGAAGCTTGTACATGACCACCATTTCCCCCCTGTCAGGGACAAGGTGAGATGATGGCGAAAACTCAACTGTAAGTTTGCTCAATATCCATGAACAAGTTCTAACATGTGTCGTAAACATCTTCTTGGCTGCTGATGCCCATTGCCAAGAAGCGATCCATCCAAGATGAATCTTGGTTCTTGCAGGAGGCTTGTGTCTGAAGCATCTGTCTGAAGAATGAGTGTGCCGACCACAGTGCTTGCATGGATGAAGATCAAAGCAGTGATCTTTCATATGGCCAACTCGATCACAGTGTTGGCATTTTTCAATCTGTTGTGGAAGTGGAACAGGATCTAGAATAGCTGCAGGTGAACTGTCATACAAGAATCCGGCACTCTGAAATCTGATGGGCTTTGTGTAGTTTGGAATATGAAAGGACACATCCTTGTCATATCCAAGACCAATTCTGTGCTTGTTGTGGACAAGCTCTTCCCAAGGTCTGATGATGAGCTTAGGAAGTGCAAGCTGAGCTGCTGCATCTGCATGTACATCTGCTCTAGTACAAGGAACTGAATGGGAATCAACTGGAACTTTGCTGACTTGCTGCTGATGGGAGTCTTTCACAATGTTCTGAACAGAAACAGGTTCAGAATGGTGACTCTTCTGCTGAAGTTCTTCTTGCTGAAGCTGAGATTCCAACTGCAAAAACTCAATCTTCTCTTGTGCATCTAACAAACAAATCTGAATGTTACATAGAGCATCCTTGCTCATTTTTATCATATCATGAACATTTGAATGAATGAGGTCATTCAACAACACTAATGCCTCATTGATTTTGGCCATTTTCAACAATTTAAGCTCAAAAATGAAAAGGGTGTCGGCTTCAACCGAAAATGCACCCGTTTACAATGTGATTCAACAAATACAAATGACTCAAGAGAACTCTCAAAGTACAAAGTGTGCTCCTCAAATGATGGAGGGCAATCAACAATCCAACAACTCAAATACTGATTCCAACTATGAATGAAGATGCAAAACAATGTCAGCTCAACACAATATCTCTGAAAAATATTTTGTAAATGTGTAGCTGAAAACACTTGTGCAAGAGGCCTTCGAGGCAGCTGAATTTTCCTTCAAAGAGTTGTTTTCAATGATGCCAAACTTGTCTTCAAATGTCAATTTCTTCAAAAAAATCACCCTTATGTCAATGCCACAAATCACAATGTAAAATCTGCAATTTTCTTGTCATTTCGTCATTTTCTCATTATGCCATTTCTTCTTCCTTTCTGCTTTTCAAGTCTTCTTCCTCTCTCTCTCCTCTCTCTCTGTGTAATATCCCCAACGGGAAATAACAGTAATACACAGCAAAATAACAAGCAGCTATATAGAACAAATGCCAGAACTAGAATACGGAACAAATACACATAGAGTGCCAGAACACTAAGCCATTTTATTAATCTGAGAATACATGTATATGGGTACAAAGATAATCAGAATGAGTGCACCTATCCTTGCTCTAGGCAAGTGGAGACCCTCTCAGAATAAGAAATGGCTGCAACAGAGACTGCGTCCTAGCTGACTGGAGAAACTGCCGTAGAAAACTGCTGCTGCAATGTACTGGAACTAGGGGCTGATCCCCTCACCGGAATGAGCTGAAAACTGGAAGGCTAGCTGAACTCAATCCCCCGGACAAAACCCAGAAATCGTGAAGCAAATGCTCCACCTCCGAAAAACCACCAAATAAACCCCCTCCAGAGAAAACGTTGTCTCTCCCAGGAACAGCGCAGAAGCCCAAGAGAACGCTGGGATAAGGGGCTGAATCCTCCTGCAAAACCTCCGGATGAAATAGCAACCTCCTCAAGGCTGGAAAACGCTGAATCCACTACCAAACCACCACATAACAATGCTGCTCAACAATGACTGCGTCCTCCCTAACTGAACTACGTCCTCTCTCCTAGACTGCGCAGTCACTCAAGGGGCAACTCCTCTGCAAAACGTCCACCAGGAATCCACTGCAAATCTCCAACTGAAACTGAAGGAAAAACCTTGCTCGAGCTGGCACTCGAAGTCCCCCAGAGCCAAGGGCGAGATCTCCGACCGGAGACACTCAGTTTGCACTAAACAGTGCTACAGACCGACTAAACAACCGGCGTGCTGAAGTAGACAGAAGTCTAGCTCTCAATATCAATATCATATCAACAATGCCAAATGGAGTGAAAAGCCCACCTTTTATAGTGCTAGCTCTCAAAACCTAAGCACGTCCTTGCTCTCCTCCTTGACCTGCGCAGTTACCTTAGGGTCAGTGTGAGGCCTTCCCTCATGTGTGTGTGGACCCCCAAGGCCACTCCTTTAAGTCACAACGTTCATCAACTAGGAAAGCACTTTATTTTATTAAGTGAGTTGACCCCTTAATTCTCACTTTATTTATTAATTTAACTAAAGGCGGCAAAACTATACAAAAAATGAAATATTCCAATTAGCAGTGCTAATTAGGAATATTACAGTCTCCCCCGGCAGAACGTTGCTTGTCCTCAAGCAACTGAAGTGATGGATCCTGCAAGATCCTCTCATCCTCCCAAGTGGCATCCTCATCCGGCAAGTTCTTCCACCTCACCAAGAACTCCCTGATCTTCCTACTCCTCAGCTGCCTCTCCCTAGTGTCAATAATAGCCTCCGGCTGCAACACCAGATGCCCCTCATCATCCGTGGGTGGTAGCTCCTCTGTGACTGTCACCTGCTGGCCCAGTGCCTTTTTCAGGCATGATACATGAAAGATGTTATGAATCTTGCTGCCTTTGGGCAGCTCCAACTCATACGCAGCCTGCCCGATCCTGCGTATCACCCTGTAGGGCCCATAAAAGCGGGGCTTAAGCTTCTCCGTCCCCTTCTGCTTGAGCGAAGACTGTCGGTATGGCTGTAGCCGTAGGTAGACCAAGTCCCCTACCTCGAAGTGTCTCTCCACCCGACCCTTATCAGCATACAACTTCTGCTGATTCTGTGCTGTGGCTATGTTGTCCTTGAGAGCTTGGAGGATATCTTGGCTCTCTTGGATCCATAACTTGGCTCTCGGAGCCCTGCTAACACCAAACATCATGTCCACAAAAGATAAGGAATGATATCCATACAAAGCATAGAAAGGTGACATACCGATAGACATATGATGCGTCGTGTTGTAGCAGTACTCGCCCAAATGCAGCCACTTCAGCCATGCCCTCTGCTGTCCACTGACGTAGTTACGCAAGTAGCCCTCCAGCCACTTGTTAACTATCTCGGTCTGCTCGTCCGTCTGGGGGTGATAACTAGTGCTCGGTGTCAACTCGGTCCCCACTAGTCGGAAGAGCTCCTGCCAGAATCCGCACATGAAGTGGCTGTCCCTGTCACTGACGATGGTCTTGGGTAGACCATGTAATCTGAAAATCTCCCTGAAGAACAGCTCAGCCACCTGCGCTGCTGTGTGATGTGCGGATATGGCAAAAAAATGGGCATACTTCGTCAGCCGGTCAACGACTACGAAGATGCAGTCCTTGCCCTGCACCATGGGCAACCCTGTGATGAAATCCATCGAGATGCTCTCCCATTTCCCCTCCGGAATGGGAAGAGGCTGCAACAACCCTGCAGGATGGCTCATCTCTCCCTTGTTCCTCTGGCAAACATCGCACTCCCTGACATGTTGGAGTACGTCCTCCTTGAGGCCCTTCCATGAGAACCTCTCCCGAATAGCCCTGTATGTCTTGGTGAACCCCTGATGGCCCGCCAATGGTGAATCGTGTGAAGCCTGGAGTATCTTCTTCTTGAGCTGAGATCCCTCAGTCAAGAAGATCCTATCCCTGTAATAGATGATCTCATTGATCACCCTGTACCTGTCATCAGCTACCTGCCCATCCAGAACCTCACATGCAAACCTATCCTTGGAGTACTCAACCAGCAGTCGAGCCCTCCAATCAGCGTTCAAGCTCATGAGTGACAACGTGGCCGGTCTACGAGAAAGGGCATCAGCTACCACGTTGTTCTTGCCTTTGACATACTCTATGTCAAAGTCATAGGCTTGGATCTTGCTGATCCACTTCTGCTGTCTCTCCTGCAACTGCTTCTGCTCCGGAAAGTACCTCAGGCTGTTATGATCTGTCCTCACCCTGAATTTGCTGCCCACTAGATACTGCCGGTATTTGGCCAATGCATGCATAATGGCCAACATCTCCTTGTCGTATATGGGATACAACCTCTCGTGTGGAAGGAGCTTTCGGCTCTCAAAAGCAATCGGGTGACCGCCCTGCATCAAAACTGCACCAATCCCCTCTCCTGATGCATCACACTCTAGGACAAAGGGCTGTGTAAAATCTGGCAACGCCAACACGGGACAACTGCTCATCAGCTCCTTGAGCTTGTCAAAAGCTCGCTGTGCTGTGTCCGACCAACTGAATGCCCCCTTCCTCGTCAAATCTGTGAGGGGTGCAGCAAGCTGAGAGAAGCCCTTGACGAACTTCCTGTAGTATGTGCAAATACCAATAAATCCCCGAAGCTCTGTCACATTCCGCGGCTCTGGCCAATCCCTGATGGCCCTGATCTTCTCCTCGTGGACTCTCACCCCGTCCCCTCCTATAATGTGCCCCAGATACAGCATCTCTGTCAACCCGAACTCACACTTGGAGAGCTTGGCATAGAACTGTTGCTCCTCCAAGATGTGCAAAACTGTCTCAATATGCTGGAGGTGCTCCTCCCAAGTCCTGTTGTATATAAGTATGTCATCAAAGAAAACCAGCACAAACTTCCTCAGATGACCCCTGAAGATGTGGTTCATGCATGACTGGAAGGTAGCAGGTGCATTGGTCAGCCCGAATGGCATGACCAAAAACTCAAAGTGCCCATAGTGACACCTGAAAGCGGTCTTGGGAATGTCCTGTTCCCTCACGCGTATCTGATGGTACCCGGATTTGAAGTCAATCTTTGAGAAGAACCGTGCTCCTCTCAACTCATCCATCAGCCCATCGATCCTGGGCATGGGGTACCTGTTCTTCAGGGTCTTCTTGTTGAGAGCCCTGTAGTCAATGCACATGCGCAATGTGCCGTCCTTCTTCTTCACCAGCACTACAGAAGAAGCAAAAGGACTCGTGCTGGGCCGAATGTGACCAAGGGCCAGCAACTCCTGAATGGCCCGCTCTATCTCGTCCCGATAGGCTTTGGGATGCCTATACGGTGTGGTAATCACGACCTGTATCCCCTGCTCAAGCTCGATCGTATGCTCAAACCCCCGATCCGGCGGCTGCCCTGGTGGAATATCCCCAAAAACCGCTGCGTACCTATCGAGAATAGACTGTAGCTCAGGATGCACTGCCTGCCCTGTATCCACTGCCTCTGAAGCCCGCAACTCTACCACCCACTCTATGTCTCCCTTGCGGAAGGTCGCCTCCATCCTGTGTGCTGACACTGTCTGGGGTGGGTATGTGTGCTGTCCCCGTATCTTCTCATGTCTCCCCGTCTTGGGATCATCCCACTCCATCTCTAGGGCCTTCCAATCTGTCGTGACTTTCCCTAGAGTAATAAGCCACTAAACACCCAATATCAGGTTGGTGTCCGGAATGTCCACCACAAAGAAGTGATCTGTCAATGTATAAGTGCCCATCGTCATTGATAACTCCGGAACATATCGTGCACATGCCATGGTCTGATCTCCTGGGACCAAGACGGAAACCCCATCAAAGCCCTCTGTCTGTATGCCTCTCCGCTCAACCATTTGGGCATCAATAAAGTTGTGGGTGGCCCCACTGTCAACTAAGACTGAAACCCGCTACCCGCGCACTGTCCCTCGTACGCGCAGCGTCAAGTACTTGGGAACTCCCCGCAATGCGGCTAGAGCTCCCCCAGTGGGTGCAAATGATGCCCCACCTGCTGCGGGTGGTGGAGGTGGTAAGGTACTCTGTGCTGCATAACAATCTCCTGCCTCCACATCATCCCCCTCATCCTCTTCTCCACTGCTCTCGGAGAAGACCTCAATGAAGTGTGCCTTCCCTGCAGCACACCTATGTCCCGGTGCCCAAGGCTCCTGGCAAGTGAAGCACAACCGCTTCCTCCTCAGCTCTCTCCTGGCCTCATCATCAAACTGCCCTCGTCCAGGATTCGCCTTGGGAGGCGGAACCCTCATGTCCTTACCCTTAGGCTGGAAGGCCTGTCTCTGGGGATAAGGTGGCCGAGTCCTGGGTAAGACATCCTGTAAGTCCCGAGTCCTGCTGATGGCATCCTGAAGGGTAGCTGGTCTGTTCGACCGGACTAGGCCATGCAGTGGCTCTGACAACGCCTCCACAAACATGTAAACCATACGAGCTACAGATAAATCCGGTACCATCACCGAAACCCTCAAGAAGTCTGAAATGTATGTCTCTGCACTCCCAGTCTGTTTGAGCTTGGTCAGCTCAACAAAGTGCTGCTCCGGATCCCTCCTGTCAAAGCGCTCTACCACCCTCCTGGTAAACTCGGCATATGTCATCACTGTAGAATGCCCGAGTGTCGCCATCCCATGAAACCACCAGTCCTGGGCCTCACCATCCAGATGCAATGTTGCCACCTTAATGGCCTCTGACTGCGACATCTGGTTAAGCTGGAAATAGATGTCCAGCTTCTCCACCCAAGACTTTGCCGAACTGTTTGATGAGCCATCAAACGTGGGCAAATGAAATCTACTAGCTGCGCGGTGGTCATCACGGTGGTGCGTGTGCCCTTGGTGATGATCACGGGGTCTAATGCCATACTGGACCTGGATATAGTCTCTGAAGGTGATAGAATCCATGAACGCCGGTCTGTAAGCCTGGTACTCTGCAAAAAGGTCAGCCATCCGACCCGGATCTATCTCTCGCTGCACTGCTGTCCCTGCGTCCTCTGCCAGGAAGGTAGGCATGGTAGGTCGCGTGGGTGCTGGAATATCCCTCTGTGCACCTCTCTGTACTCCTGCCCCTGCGTCCTCTGGCAAGAATGTGGGCATAGTGGATTGCGTGGGTGCATGAGATGCCACAATGGGGATAGCATCATGCACTGGCACGTGGTGAGACATACCCGATCCCTCACCGACCTGGAAAACCCTAGGGGGTTCCCTCTGCCTGACCTCCAATGCCGTGAGTCTCTGTGTCACCTCCTGCATGTGATGGAGGAGTGCATCCCATCTCCTCGAACCCTCATCGTCCGCCATCGGGTTCCGCTGCACAGTATCCCCCGCAGGCTGCTCCTCCTCTGAATCTGTCTCAGGTGGCTCCTGATCAGAATCCCTCCCTCCGAAGGGAAACGGCCACCTACTCTCAACGTCCCTGTCTCCCCTCTGATCAAAGTAGGGGTTATCCCCGGGCGTCATAGACTGCTAGCACCACAGGCTGAGCCAGAACTATGCTCTGATACCACTGTAGTATCCCCAACGGGAAAATAGACAGTAATACACAGAAATACAAACAACAGCTATATAGAACAAAATGCCGGAACTAGAATATGGAACAAATAGACATAAAATACCAGAACGCTAAGCCATTTTATTAATCTGAGAATACATATATATGGGTACAAGAGATAATCAGAATGAGTGCACCTATCCTTGCTCTAGGCAAGTGGAGACCCTCTCAGAATAAGAAATGGCTGCAACAGAGACTGCGTCCTAGCTGCTGGAGAAAACTGCCGTAGAAAACTGTTGCTGCAATGTACTGGAACTAGGGGCTGATCCCCACACCGGAATGAGCTGAAAATCGGAAGGCTAGCTGTACTCAACCCTCCGGACAAAACCCAGAAACCGTGAAGCAAGTGCTCCACCTCCGAAAATCCACCAAATAAACCCCCTCCAGAGAAAACGCTGTCTCTCCCAGGAACAGCGCAGAAGCCCAAGAAAACGCTGGGAAAAGGGGCCCAAACTCTCCTGCAAAACCTCCGGCTGAAACAACAACCTCCCAATGCTGGAAAACGCTGAAACCACAGCCAAACCACCTCACAACAATGCTGCACAACAATGACTGCGTCCTCTCTCCTAGACTGCGCAGTCACTCAAGGGGCAGCTCCTCTGCAAGACATCCACCAGAAATCCACTGCAAATCACCAACTGAAACTGAAGGAAAAACCTTGCTCGAGCAGGCACTCGAAGTCCCCCGGAGCCAAGGGCGAGATCTCCGACCGGAGACACTCAGTTCGCACTAAACAATGTTGTAGACCGACTAAACAACCGGCGTGCTGAAGTAGACAGAAGTCTAGCTCTCAATATCAATATCATATCAACAATGCCAAATGGAGTGAAAACCCCACCTTTTATAGTGCTAGCTCCCTCAAAACCCTAACTGCGTCCTTGCTCTCCTCCTTGACCTGCGCAGTTACCTTAGGGTCAGCGTGAGGCCTTCCCTCATGTGTGTGTGGACCCCAAGGCCACTCCTTTAAGTCACAACGTTCATCAACTAGGAAAGCACTTTATTTTATTAAGTGAGTTGACCCCTTAATTCTCACTTTATTTATTAATTTAACTAAAGGCGGCAAAACTATACAAAAATGAAATATTCCAATTAGCAGTGCTAATTAGGAATATTACAAGTTACTAGTTCTTGGAGCCTGCAGGTTGTGACAAACACTCTAGAGCCTTGTGGGTTGAGTTACTAATCCCTGGAGCCGCGGGTTGGAACGAATGCTTTGGAGCCCTGATTTAGCTGTGGGTTGAGTTACTAGTTCCTGG